>OX637536.1:46332980-46745480 GCA_951800035.1 Linnaemya tessellans
CATGTTTTGACGTAAGCAGTTACGAAGTGAAGTTAAATATGTTATGACGTAACGAAATGGCAATCAGTGAAAATTTTTTGTGTATGAAAAACCCCTTATTCGGCCACTGGGCGCAAAATTCCTCCAAGATCACATACACTCTCATGGCATGTGAATTGAACTTTCATGACCTGTAAATATTTTCACAAAATGCTCAAAAAATTTATTAAATATGGATTTTTCATAAAAAAAGAACCTTCACTGTTTTCCATTTCGTTACGTCATACTTCACAGCTAAATACGTTGTTTCGTAGCTGCTTACGTCAAAACATGTTTAACTCGGCATATTTTTCTTCACTCACATAATAAATTTTACATTTAATTATCCCAAATATTTATTTTTAGAGGCTTATGGCAAAGGTGAAATGTCTCCCCACGGCCCTTGCCAGAGAGACCCCAAAAAATACAGTTTTAATACCCTCCAAAGAGAATTGGACCCCTTGATGAGTGATGAAGGCTAAGACGGTCTAGCAATGCCCATACGTTCGTCTGTGAAAAACATGATGTAGTCTATGTTTGGACTCCCGCCCCTTTAGTGGGTGTTGAAGTACGATATTATATGAAGGAACTCTGTTCCACCAAGTTAAACATTTTAAATTTTCTTACTAAATATTTGGAGGGTATTTAAAATTCAAACCGGTCGAATATAACGTTTTTACTTGTTTTTATTTTACTTATTTTAGTTTTAGTCTAAAAATTGGGGAATTTAATATTATACAAGTAAATACATACTTGAAGTAATTCATGAATATTTTTTAAATATTGAAATTATTACTTTTAATTGAAATACATTTCCCTCCATAAAAGATTGCATACCTTTTTATTTTAAATCTGCTTGTTGGTTAAAAAAATAAAAAAAATAAAAAACCTAAAAACTTTTTTATATATTTTTATTTTTTGCATATCTCGAAGGAAGCCAACCACCACACACATTATGCTTTTAAGCACATGCAAAATATATTACCGTTATTAATTATATGGCGGCATGCAAAATTTATAACATTTATTTTGAGCAGCCCGTTTTATTTTTTTTTATTAATTTAATTTTATATGGCTTTATTGAGGCACGAGTTTTACGCCCAGTTAATCATGCCGCATATTTGGGTTGTTACTTCATAAAAACTGAAAAACAAAAAGAATAAAAATTTGTTCTGCCGGTGTATGATCTGTTCAAAAATACAATAAGTAAAACAGCAGAAAAGTCAATTTATGTGTAAGTTGGTGTCATCAGAGTAAAGCTTTTAGTTTATTATTATTATTATATTTTGGGGCTATGAAGGAGGGAGGTACTGTAAGTTATTTCAATTTTTTTTTCATTATCTTTATTATTATTTTTTGTTTTTTGTTTCATTTACATTTTTTCTAAGCATGTCAAAACTTTTCACACCGCAACCTGTTGGCCTGTAATTCAAATAACTTTTCGTAAAGCCTAATTTAATTATTTAGGGTCAAGTTATTTCTTATTTTCCCAATTTCCTCATTTTTCAGCCACTGGCAGGGGCTAATTACTAACTAATTTATATTATTCTCTCTAACCTCAAATTGTGCATGGCGATTTAAATTTCAAATGTATAGGACAAACGCTGGTATTGTTTTTTTTAGATAATGAACTTAAACAAAAACTAATTTGTATTGGTGAATAGATATTTTTTACTCATTGTGCAGCTTATTTTTTCAAACAATTTGTTTATGTTTAATTTAGCGTAATTGCTTTTATTTATGCATTACAAATTGACTGAATTATTGAAAGTGTTTTTTTTTTGTATCTCCTTCCATATCATATTATTTTGTTATATGGTTTTATGTAAATAATTACACATGGTTTTATGTATTTGAAAAGTACAAATTTTAAATTAAATTTCAGGAAAGCTCTCGGTAATTTAAGGAGGATGAGTACCAGCAGCTCTACAGTTAGTTAAAAAATGGTACTTTTTAGCAAAAGGGGGACTTAAAAAGAGTATTCGAAGCATTAAAAAAAATTATTTTTCGGACAAAAAATGAAGACTATTTTTTTAACTTAAATTTATTTATTTGGGAAGAATCTATAATTTTAGCACAAAAGCTGATTTTTTCCCCAAAATTTCCAAAAAAGACTTAAAAATAATGAAATTAATATAAAAGAAAACTAATTAAATAAAATAAAGGGTGTTTTTATAAGAGCTTGCTGATTTGAAATTTAAATAAAACACATGCCAAATTATGAAATGGCCAAAAAAAAATTTTTATTTCGTAGATAATTTATTGTCATTTAACATTTAAATATAATTTCGGTCACGACTATTTTGCGCAAAGGTCATTCTGGAGGTCCAATTTTCGACCACCTTTTCAAGCATTTGAGGGCGTATTTCAGCAATGACACGTTGAATACTGGTTTCCAAAGCGTCAATCGTTGCTGGTTTATCCACGTAAACCAATGATTTCAGGTATCCCCACAAAAAATAATCGAGTGGCGTCAAATCACACGAACGCGGAGGCCAATTCACCGGTCGGTCCATTTCTCGAAATAATGTTGTCGTTGAAATGTTCTTTCAATAAGTCCATTGTTTCGCCCGCAGTATGACAAGTGGCACCATCCTGTTGAAACCACATTTCGTTTACATCCTTATCTTGAAGTTTTGGCACCAAAAATTCATTGATCATGATTCTGTATCGATTTCCATTCACGGTAACGCGTCGTCCTTCCTCATTTTTAAAGAAATAAGGACCGATGATTCCACCAGCCCATAGACCGCACCAAACAGTACATTTATCGGGATGCATTGGTAATTCTTGAACGGCGTGTGGATTATCTTTGCTCCAAATACGGCAATTTTGCTTGTTGACTTATCCATTCAACCAAAAATGCGCCTCATCACTGAAGAGAATTTTGCGGTAAAAAAGCGGATAAACATTTTTAATTGAAGACTGTTTTTGAATATAAATTTCCACGATTTGGAAGCGTTGTTCTGGAGTTAACCTGTTCATGATGATTTGCCAAACAATACTGAGTAGAGACGTCACTTTAAACTGTCAAAACAGCTGTCAGACAACAGAGTGATTCGTATAAAAAAACTTCATAAAAAAAACACCCTTTATAAAAAAATAAGTAAAATTTCGACATTCGTCTGTGCCGCAATTTATGAAGGCTATATAAAACTGGCATAAGTCTTGAGTATAAACAAACAGTAATACCAACCCTGGAACCACCTTCTTGATTCTAATTTAAATTTGAATTTCTTTGTAATATATAATTTCTTTTTGATTTTTAATTTCTTTCCTTTTAAAACATAAAATATGCTTGAATGCCACAGAAAAGAAAACGTAGTTTTAATCAGTTACTTTAATATGTCTAAAACTATTTTCAAATTTTCCAGCTCTGGAGCTGTCATTTTAGCTTCTCCAATTTCTAATATCTATCAATGAATTTTTTTCCAAAATATCACATATTTTTAATATTTAATAAAAAATACATTTTTTTTTAGTTGACTACTTTTGTGTGGCAAAAAAATCAATTGTCCATCCCTGAAACAGTCGTTTTTAATTTTGTTTGATTTTTAATACTAACTTCATTATACATGAAGTATAAAATTGGTTTAATCAACAACAACAAAAAAAAATAAAAATTAGTTTATTTGGGTGTACACAAAATAAGTTTAAATTTTCCAGCTCTGGACCCTGCTAATATTTTCAATAGCAATCTATTTAGGATTAATTCGTCTACATCAACCCAAGACCAAAGTCTCTAGATTTTGATGGGGGCCTCGGAATACAGATTTCACGTATAGACGGACGGACATTTCTTTTCTGACCTCCCTATTCATAAGGGGTCGCGCATTAATATATTGGAAATTATACAAGGAATGGCCAACCTATACTGACAATCACCCTTATTCTGTAACGTCGAGCCAAAACAATATCAAAAATAGATCAGTTAGATTCTGGTTGTGGACAACGACTGAATACTGCTGACGGCCTCTGATTGATCTCGTCCTTCTATCTGCTAATTCGAAGAACAATAAATCGTGTTCGGACCACATTTACTGTTACTGATCATGTGCATCCCGTGAGACGCCGAACAGGGAGCGCACTGAAGAAGCTGTAGCCGCTACTGTACAGGAAAGCATTGAAGATGATCTTAATTAATCAATTAGTCGCCGTTCTCAGCCACTAGGGTTGTGTCCTTCCACTTTATGTGCGATTTTTTCTAGTTGTTAAAAACTGGTGTTCCAAATTGCGCCTTCTACGCGCCAGCCGTGGCGGCCACAAGGCAAAAATCATATTTAAACTTTAATTTTATAAAACTTTCTTTCCAATAAAGCCCGTTTCATTGATATTAAAAATATACTTACTTCTTTTATTATGATTTCAACTTGTGTCGCTCTATAAAAAACACCCTTTACTTATTCCTATGCCTCTTTTATGCTAGGAACACAACTGCGACGAACGACGAATTTTTGGTCGCGAATATTCGTCGCCAAAAATAAAACACATTGGTGTATATGAAAATGCACACAATCGTGGGGTTGGGCGAAATTCGTCATACTCAGCGAAAGTTTAAATACATTTATTTCTAATTGTTTCTTCAACGAACGACGAACAAATCAATATAAAGTGACCAGGTTTCATATACTCAAACTGGTTTTTTGTGGAAAAACATAGTTCACTACTGTATTGTTGCATGTAGCACTAAAATTTTCAGTACATACTAAAAATGCATTCACTAATTCACAAAAATGTATCATTCGGACGACTTTTTATTAATTTTGAACACTTTTTATAATATAGTTTTTCTTTCTATTTCTCACTTTTTCATATGGTCACCCCATCAGCTGTTAAATGAAAATAATAATTTATTTACAGACAAAAAATTTTTCAGAAAATATTTACAAAAAGGAATTTGTTCTGAAAAAAATTTACAACACCGGGATAATTATTGAGTGTCTAAACAATCTGACTGGCATCAGAGGATTACAATGATTTAAAAAACAAATATTAAAATTTTGTTTGCTTATTATTTTAATTTATTCGTCGTTATTGTGTTTCATACGACGAATTTATAGAGCGATTTTTTATCAACGAATTCGTCGTACTAAGCGAAATTCGTCGTTCGTCCCAGTTGTGTTCCTACCATTACTTATAAAATAATATTTTTTTAAGCTATTTTGCTTTTAGGATCACAATTTGTAATGAAATATTAATTAATTATGTATCACTAATTTTTCTCTTTCCTTTTCAACTGACATTAAAATATTTTCAATTTTGTTAATTTACTACAGTGTTTATTACAGTGTGTCCTGGCTGAATACATGAATACGAGTACATACGAGTGTGTGTTTTGAAACCTTAATAATATTTTTAATGCTAAAAATTATAAATTACACAATTAAGCGAAAAAATTGTTATATTGCTATATGAGCGTCTGTATCTAATATAACAAAGTGTAATTTGTAAGTGTTAAATCAAGTGAGTATGTGTGTGTGTGTGCATTTCAAAAATATTATTAATTGTCTTGAGTTGGTGTCTTAAACACTTTAGCAATGGCTGTAAAACATGCCAAATATACATTTGGCATAACATATGAGTATTTGCTCGCTGTCACGTGTAGGCAGTTGCTTAAGTTGCCACATGGCAGTATTAAGTGTTGTTTGGCATGTCATGCTGTACCAGCGATCAACAGAATGTTTCATATTCCATTTTTAAAGGGCATGAAACAAAATGTAGTTGATAGATCTGAATAAGTGACGTAAATTATTTTTATTAAAAAAAAAACTAAATATATTCTGTCTAGAAAACAAAATAATTAGCAACATAAATCAAAGTTCCTCTTTGATGATTTCGAAAATTTTCGATTCACTTATCGAATTATAAACGATATTATAGAATTATCGAGTAAATTTAATTTGGACTTGGTGAAATTAAAACTTACTTATAGCCTCTTTAACAAATTGTAAACTACGAATTGATGAAGTTTCTATAGAAAATGAAAACCAAAATTTTTTAAATTCAATTAAGATTTATAGTCTGAATGTTCGAAATTTTGTTTTAAATTGGAAAAGACATGCTAAATGTTCCAAGACACAAGGGAAAGTCAACATCAGTTTTAATTATTACACAGCAGAACAGCTGTTTTCGAAAGCCGCTACGCTTTCATCATGAGTAGTCACATGTATTTTTGTTTGTCACTTCTTATTAGGTGGCCTAATTGAATGTGGAAATAGTTTTTATTTATGAAAATTTTATTAGGAATTTGCATACGAGAATTGTATCAAACCGATGATAACAAAATTTAAATCCATGTGTTGCCATTTGATTATTTTTCTCACCACTCTTTTTCTGTTTTTTATATGTTCCATTGAACTTTTTTTGTTTGAATGCTATTTTTAAAAAAATTTGTTTTTGTTTTTATAAATAATTTTTTTTTCGCACTGAACATACGAATAGAGCTTTTCAACACCATATTCATGACTGAGTGGGGAATCGAACTCGATGCCTTCGGCTTTGTAGTCTAGCCTTAACTGTTTCAGCCAACAGCACCATCTGTCCTTGCTCTTGTGTCTGGTGACATAAGAGCTTGTGACTAGTGAGACATTTGCTTGTGTTTGATGACGTAAGGTTGTTGTGACTACTGGGACAATTTGGTGTGACAGCTGAGACAAGTCCTTCTGACTAATTAGATAAGTGCCTGTGGCTACTGGCACTAGTACTTGTGACTAAAGAGATGACTTTTCTAACTGATAAGACAATGCTGTGTGACTGGTTGGACAATTCGTTGCGAATGATGTGACAATTAGTTGCATCTGTACAGAGACAAGTTCTGTTGACTAGTGAGACGATTATTTCTAACTAGTGAGACATTTCCTTGGGTCTAGTAACAGTAGTCCTTGTGACTACTGAGACATTTCGCTGTGACAGGTAAGACAATCCCTAGTGACTGGTTAGATAAGTCTTTGTGACTGGTGAGACTAGTCGTTGTGACTACTGAGAGAACTTTTTATGACTCGTAAGATAAGTCCTTCTGACTAAAGAGACAATTCTTCTGACTAATAAGACAATTCATTGTGACTGGTGATACAATTATTTGTGACGGTTGTGACAATTAGTTGTGTGTCTGCAGATAAGTCCTTGTGACTTGTGAGATAAGTTCTTATAAATGATGAGATAAGTTCTAGTGACTAGAGAGACGATTCTTTCTGACTAGTGAGACATTTCCTTGAGTCTGGTAACAGTAGTCCTTGTGACTACTGAGATATTTTGCTGTGACAAGTGAGTCAATCTCTCGTCACTGGTTAGATAACTCCTTGTGACTGGTGAGACTGGTCATTGTGACTACTGAGACAACTTTTTATGACTCGTAAGATAAGTCCTTATGACTAAAGAGACAATTCTTTTGATTCCTAAGACAGTTGTTTGTGACTGGTGATACAATTATTTGTGACGGTTGTGACAATTAGTTGTGTCTGTTCAGATAAGTCCTTGTGGCTTGTGAGATAAGTTTTTGTAACTGATGAAATAAGTTCTAATGACTAGAAAGACGATTCTTTCTGACTGGTAAGACATCTCCTTGAGTCCGTTAACATAAGACCTTGTGACTACTGAGACAATTAGCTGTAACAGGTAAGACAAGTCCTTGTGTGTGGTTAGATAAGTCCTTGTGACTAAAACGGACAATTCTTCTGTCTCATAGGACAGATCTTGGTGACTGGTGAGACAAGTCCTTGTGACCGGTGAGACAGGAAAGCTTTCAAATTTACATGTAAGAATATTTAATAAATCTTCGATATTTATATACCATATTTCTACGGTACGCCTCTACTTTAGTTTCATAATTCATTGAAAAAGTTAATAGTTAGTTTTAAAATTGCTTGTATTTAATTTATATAAGAACTAAAGGTCCTAGACTTGTTGTTGCCAGCACTACATTTTATTATCACTTGAAGTTTTATTATTCCAGAAATAAATACTTTCTCAACATCCACTGGGTGTTGTGTAAAAAACTTTACGCACACAAAATACAGAACTTCATTTTTTATCTTGTCATTAACTTGGCTAAAAGTACAAAGAATAAACGAATATAAATTTTAAATCTTTTAAAGATACACTCATAAAACACTTTTTAATTTAATGTTAAATTTGTTGTCACTTTTGTTGTTGTACATGCGTGTTTCTTGGTTGAGTTGCATTTAATCTGTTGGTAAAATACTTGTACACGTCTATGAAACATTTGCATTATTATTTATGCAAAATACTTTTGCATTAACATACAAGAACTTTGGTGGCGCCACCATAATAATTTACGACACTTTTTTTTTTAATATTTTGCGTGTGTGTGTGTGTGTGCAAGTGTTATTATGACACCAACCTACGAACTTGTAAAATCATATTTTATATTAACACTTAATTTGTTTACTGATTATTTAAACCTTAAATTTATTTATGTTTAATTTAAAATGATACAAAAATGTTTTTTCCTGGTTTTGCTATAATGCTGACGAGAAATTGTTACAGTATTTTAAAGCGTTTTTTTTTGCTATAAAGATTTGTTATAACGCTGACGAAAAATTTTTATAGTATTTTAAAGCATTTTCTTTTATCTTGGACCAGCACTCAGGGGATGATATAATAAAACAAGTAAAAACGTTATATTCGACCGCGTCGAATCTTCAATACCCTCCAAATATTTAGTAAGTGAATTTAAAATGTTTAACTTGGTGGGACAGAGTTCCTTTATATAATATCGTACGTCAACGCCTACTGAAGGGGACGGGTTTAAAAATAGACAATATCATGTTTTCCACAGACGAACGTATGGGAATTGCTTGACCGTCTTAAACTTCATCACTAATCAAGAATATACATATTTACTTTATAGGGTCCAATTATCTTTGGGTATAAAAACTGTATTTTGGCGGGGTCGCTCTGGCAAGGGCTGAGGGGGAAATATTTCACCTTTGTCATAAAACTCTAAAAATAAATGCTTGGGATGATTATACACAAAATTAAAAAAAAATTTTATTTATTTTTAATAGGGTCATTTAGCGGGCAAGGGGGGGAGGAGGGGGTAGGGCAGCAACAGGCAGTCATAAAACTCTAAAGATAAATGCTTGGGATGATTATATACAAAATTTAAAAAAAAAATTTTTTTTTGGTAGGGTCATTTGGGGGCAAAGGAAGAGGAGGGGGTAGGGCAGAAATCGGCAGTCATAAAACTCTAAAGATAAATGCTTGGGATGATTATTTACAAAATTAAAAAAAAAAATTTTTTTGGTAGGGTCATTTGGGGGCAAAGTAAGAGGGGAAGGGGGGATAGGGCAGAAATCGGAAGTCATAAAACTCTAAAGATAAATGCTTGGGATGATTATATACAAAATTTAAAAAAAAAAAAATTTTTTGGTAGGGTCATTTGGGGGACAAAGGAAGAGGAGGGGGTAGGGCAGAAATCGGCAGTCATAAAACTCTAAAGATAAATGCTTGGGATGATTATATATAAAATTTAAAGTTTTTTTTTTTTTTTGGTAGGGTCATTTAGGGGGCGAAGGGGAAGGAGGGGGTAGGGCAGAGTAGTACCAGGTTTCGTCTCAGCTTCGTCATTAAAGCCTAAAAATGTTATTTTTAAGGAATGTAGGCTTAAGTAAAACAATTTGTTAAATTTTTATGCTATTTTTGCATATAATAACGCCCACTAAAGTGGGCGGGGTTGAAAAATATTTTTATTTTATTTTATGGCTCCAAGTTTAAGGCGTTGGACCGTATTTGACATAAAAATATATCATTTGCTTAACAAAATAACCAAAAAAAACTTCAAAAATTATGTTGTTTTTTCTGGGTTGGTTTAGTTCTTCTTAGGGGAACTTTTTCCCCTCTTGCCCGATTTAGCCCATCTTCGAACTTAACCTGCTCTAAGCTTCAAAATATATTTATGCCAAATTTCAAGAGTCTAGCTCTTTTCGTTTGGACTGAATCGTGATTTCCACAGACGGACGGACCGACGGACGGACATGCTCAGTTCGTCTTAGATTTCATCACTGATCAAGAATATATATACTTTATGGGGTCTGAGATGGATATTTCGATGCGTTACAAACGGAATGACAAAGTGAATATACCCTCCAAATTCTTTTTCGGAGGGTATAAAAATTATATACGAAATTATCTGCAATTTATTGAAAATTTGTACTACAACTTCTTTGTCGCTGCTGTCATTTTTTTATCAATAAAAAAAATCTTGTTAAATATTAGCAGTTGGGGTTTCATGTTACCAAATAATATTAACCTACATAAATATTTTCGTATATTTGAAATAATTGCTCGGCTTATATTTTTTATTCTGTTATTCTGATAAAAATCTCTAGACATTAAATAACAATTTATAATAATTGGGATCAATCAAAATAAACAATATACCATAGTTGTTTAACATGATATAATATATTTTTGTATAATGCTCCGTGTTGTATATTTTTTTATCTGCATGTTTTATTGAGCTTAATTAAAGCGTACAGAAAAATATATATATTTTTTTTGGTTGATACTCTTGTTATAAAATTATTCATATTTGAATGCAAATGAAAAAAATGTTAAAATTTTTTGAAGCAGTTGATATGAATGAATCAGATGTGGGTTGCGATTATTGCCAGGAAAACAGAAATATATTTTTTAAAAGAGTGGATTTCGTATGTAAGGAAGTATTTTGTATACTAAAGCCAACACTAAGGGATTGACCCCCAACATATGCAGTGAATTGTGCCGCAACGAGAAAGGACTTGGTTAGACAGATGAGAAGAAACACAGTTTTTTGTAGCAATTTTGCAATCTTTACTTTAACAAAGAATTTTTGCAACAGTGCGGTGAATGAGGATGCCGTAATGCGCTTTTTGGTACATGATACTGTCAATCGCTGCCGATAATTATTAGTCCGGCAACAACTTACGCAGAAAAATTAAATACCATTTCCTACGACTAAGTGCGGAGTCGAACTCAAGATTTTCGGCCTCTTTCTGAGCCTCATTTTAGCTTCTCCAGCTACTAACATCAGATTGAAATGAGACATTCTGTGTCGACAGGAAATGATTTCAGGAATTAATTATAGCAAATCCTTGAACCTGATTGTCGTAGCTGGTCTTATTGGATCATTTGTGATATAATAACTATTATACGAACCTTCCAATTCACACATCTGATTTCTCTATTATATCTTACGGATCATAAATGTCAATTTACCATATATATTTTTATGCTTGTCATACGTACCTGCAAAGAAATATATAAGAAAAATAATCTTAAATAAATTACGAAATTATGAGTAGAATCAAATGATATGCTATTTAATTAATAAAACAAATTGTGTCATGTTTCTTTCTTAAAAAAAAGTTTAAAACTATAATAATTACAAGAACAGTATCACAATTCAGTTACGATTTGATCAACTGCACACTGGGACCACAGAATGTCATCTCAAGAATTAATTAAAAAAAAAGAGTTCAATTAATTGTGAAAACAAAAAGTACTCGCCTAAAGTGCATTGAATTCTACATCTATAGACTAAAATGAAAAAAAAATTGAATATAGCAAACAGTGACAAATGGGGAATTTTGCAATCGAATCAGAACAATTAAAAGTTCATTTTTCAAATCAACATAATTTTCTTTTTATTGCGATATAAAAGCCATAATACAGAATTCAGTATTCTCTATCATTTTAAAATTAAATCCCACTTAATAATTTAAATATTGTTTGCTAACATATTTCTTTACATTTCCTTTCACATTACAGAATCTTCTCACATTGTCATTGTTGGATTATTTCTGTTTTTATTACAACAACAAAAGGTAAGTCTCTGCTAGATCTATATCAAAAATATCTACCAGCTCAATCGTTCAACTTGCAAACAGTCATAACAATTTGAATAATTAATTTTAAACGTGAAATGTCAACAGTTAACCTTGAATTAGTGATTGTGCTATCTCGTTATTATCTTTCACTTTTGTCCCGCTTAAGTAAATATATTATGAATAAAATTCCATTAAAAATTCTAAAAATAAAAGCTTTTATCAAATAAATTGCTTGACATCATCAATTATTTAGTAAAGAAAACAGTAAAGGAATTACGGTGCTGATACATGAATTTCAGTTAAAAATATTATGACAGAAGTTCTGGGAGTTATTCAAAGGCTGATGAAGGAAATATTTGTAAAACAAGTGAAAAACAAGCAAAAACAACGTCAATTGCCTATTTGGTTACTTTTATATACTTCAATTTCCCTACCCTGGAAACGAAATTTAAATTTTTTTACCAATGCAACTCTTAATGAGGCATGAAATACATATGTAGTTGTATTTAAGAAAAACTTAATATTTGTAACCATTTTGGTCACATTCATGTATTACAAAATATTGCAGTTATCCAACTCTGGAATCTAAATTTTGATTTTTTTTTTAAATTTTTGATACCAATTATGTTTTTCTTGAACTAATAAATAGTTTTAATTAGTAGAAAACCGACGTTAGTTGCCTTTTTGGTTACTTTTATGTATAAAAAATTTTTCTATTTTCCATCCCTGGAAGTGAAATTAAATTTTTTTTTACCAATCCTAGTCTTCATTAGGTATAAAGTCGTTTTATTTAAGAAAAACTCAAAATATGCAACCATTTTGGTAATGTTCATGTACTACAATATATTGCATGTACCAAAAAAACTTTAAACTTCCCAACCCTGAAAGTGAAATTTTAATTTTGTTTGTTTTATTTTTAAACAATGCAACTCTTCATGAGGAAAAATTTAAGAAAAATTAACAATTTTCAACCATTTTGGTCACCTTCATGAACTATAAAATATTGCACTTGTCCATCCCTGGATTCGCAATTTTGATTTTTTTTTTTTGGAAATTTTTGATACCAACTTTGTTCTTCCTAAAACATAAAATAGTTTTAGATAGCAAAAAAACAAAGTCAATTGCCTTTTTGGTTACTTTTATGTATAAAAAAATTTCAATTTCCCAACCCTGGAAGCGAAATTTTAATTTTTAAAATGTTTTTATCAATGCAAATCTTCATGAGGTATAAAGAGGTTTTGTAAAAGAAAAACTTAAGATTTTTAACAATTTTAGTTACTACATGTACTACAAAATACGGAATGGGCCGGAAAAAAAGTTTTTAATTTTCCATCCCTGAAAAAAAAATTTAATTTTTTTAGTTTTTAATAGACCATTGAGGCTTCTCAAAGAAAGAAATGGGTTTAATTTACAAACATTAAAAAGATAATTGATTTTTGGTATAAATATTGTGTCGAGAAATAGGTGTAAGCTTCCCAGCTCTGGAACCATACTTCGGATCTTTCTGAATTTCAATAGCACTCTATTTAAGTTCATTTCCAATCCAACGGTCCAAGAACGAAGTCTAGCTCTTCTGGGGGCTTGGGAAACCCGATTTCACGTACAGACGGATGGACAGACGGACATCGCTCAATCGTCATCGCTATTCATAAGGATCCAGAATATATATACTTTATGGGGTCCCAAGTGCATATCGAAGAAATAACATACGGAATGACAAACCTATATATGTATACGCTTTTACTTTTTTGTGAAGGGTATAATAAAACGATTGTTTTATATATTTGCCTGTAAGACGTCATGTTATAGAACCATAAATTAAAATAAATAAAACAGTTCAACAACATTTTATTTCGTGTAGTATATGTTAATACTGTAGTTTCATTTAACTATAAAAGTTAAAATAAAAAAAAATATTTAAATAGCGATTTTCCCTTTTTAAAATCACTCTGCAGTTACAGCGAGTACCCCTATTAAATAGCGACTTTATATATTTTATTTCAATTACTATTTGATAACTGAAAGCATTGATTTTTCTTTTTTTTCTGATTTCCTATTAGATGACAGCATTGAAAATAATTTTAATGACTGCTGCTCTTAAAAATCAGTTACATATCGTAAATCATTGCGACTAAAATTAGTTTCTCTACGATGTCAGGCTTCATTGACGAACTTAAAATGTGTAACGACAAAAAGACATTTAAAAAAAAATGGTTGAAAATAGTATGAAATAAAATAATACACACTTTAATGGTTCATTTCATTTGGATTCATTAAATACGCGTGTGAATCTAAATCTTTATTCAATTTCATTATTGATGTTGCAGCAATCCAATGCAATCCAATCCATTCATGTTTCACTTGTATAAATTTCTATGCTTGTGTGCCGCATCACCAATAATCGTCGACGTGATTATAAATGATGGTGTTTGTTCTGTCATATAATTTATTTTTGTACAAACAGCCGAAGACTGTAATTCTACACAAGTTTACAAGTTTTAAGCGTGCGGCAATAACCAATTGTGGGTATTATTATTCTGTTACCCTTGCTGTTGAGGCACACGGACTTGCAACATCTACCCGATACACATTCTATTATTAATCGTGGTGATGAGTGGAAATTTTCACATGTTCTGTTTTTATATGATGATTTTTTTCTAGTTTCTTTTTTTTTGTTTTTTTGTTTTCGTTGTTTGATCTTTTGTTATTTTGATGTAATGATTGCATGAGTTTTAAAATAAATTTTATGTATCGATTTAAAAGCGTGGTTTGGGGAGAAAGTCCTCTTTTACTTAATGCTCAATTTAATTTTATTATTAAACAACATTTTTAAATTAGATCTGTCTTTAAATATTATGATTTAAATAAGAATGTATTTTGTATACCCTTCAGAAAGGAATTTGGGGGTATATTCACTTTCTCATTCCGTATGCGAAATATATCCATCTGAGACCCATAAACTATATATATTCTTGATCAGTGATGAAATCTAACACGATCTAGCCGTGTCCGGCCGCCTGTGGAAATCATGATTTAGTCCAAAGGAAAAGAGCCAGACTCCTGAAACTTGCTGTAAATATATCTTGAAGGATATCTCAATTCAAGTTCGTAAATGGGCTGAATCGGGACGGAGGGAAAAAAGTTCCCCTAAGAAAAACTAAATCAACCTCTAAAAGAGCAAACATTTTTAAATATTTTTTTTTTTTAATTTTGTTAAGCAAATGATGTATTTTTATGACAAAGAAGGCCCAGCGCATAAAATTCAAATAATTTGTTTTTGACCCCGCCCTCCTTAGTGGGCGTTATTATATGCAAAAATAGTAGAACAATTTAACAAATTGTATTATATAAGTCTACATCCTTTAAAAATAAAATTTTTAAGCATTTGTGACGAAGCTGAAACGTGACCTGATCCTCCTCTGCCCTACTCCGCTCCCACCGTTTGCCCCCTAAATGACCTTATAAAAAAAATTAAATAAAAAAAAAATTACACTTAATTACCCTACAAATTTATTGTTAGTGTTTTATGGCAAAGGTGAAATGTCTCCCCTGATCCTCCTCTGCCCTACCCCACTCCTCCCTCTTTACTCCTCAAATGACCCCATAAAAAAAAACTGTTTTTTACACTTAATTATTCCAAATATTTATTTTTAGTATTTTATGGCCAAGGTAAAATGTCTCCCCCACGGACCTTGCCAGAGCGACCCCGACAAAATGTTTGTTTTAATACTCTCCAAAAAGAATTGGATCCCATAAAGTATATATATTTTTGATCAGTGATGAAGTCTGAGACGTTCTAGCAATGCCCATACGTCCGGCTGTGGAAAATTTATTTTTCGAATTTATCAATTTTATTATTAAGATAAGAATTTTTTTTTATTCAGCCTCAAGTTCAAATCTGCAATCTGCAATATAGTTTTTTAAATTTTTTTTTATTAAATTCAAGACTGGGCAAATTTGAGGTTAGGAAGTGAATTGACTGTCAAGTGATGAAATGTCAAGTATTAAGCTGTCGTTTTTTAACATTTATTTAGTGCAGAGTTGGGAAATTTTCAACATGGAGCGCTACGCTCTCTAACAAAGAATTTTAATTGTGACAATTTACTATCAAAATGGTAAATATTTTATTATATAGGGTCTTTGTTCAAGATCTTATAATTTTTAAATTAAAACAAAGCAAAATGTTTGTGTGTGTGAGATATCATCGACATTTTTTATTCCCTTGCAAGACGTACAAATGCCATCATATGTGGAATATAACATGATTTTAATGTGCGCCACGACTTTTAAGGGCGGTGCGCATACGAAATGTTATAATTTCCAAGATTCTGGGGCATAAATTGGGCTTCATTTAACCGAGGGCATGGCTTAAGCTAAGATCACACTATCGGCGCAATGTACCGATCTTCATCGGCTCACTGAGATAAATTTATAATTAACAAGCTAAATTTGCTTTATTTGTCAACTAATTGAAATATAGGGAAATAATTGCACCACACTGGCATTGGTAATAAAGCCATATACACTTATTTCAGCATTAATTGAGAAATAATGCAATTTTGTTTGAGTACTTATGACTTTATTGCAGTGAGCCGACGAAAATCGTCACATTACACCGATAATGTAATCTTAGCTTTATATTGGCTTTCAGGGCCGCTGCGGTTTCTGATTTATTCCTCAACACTTGCGATTTAACACAATTCCTTTAAGAAAATGTCTAAGGGTTTCAAATCGCACGCTCTCTGTGGTCAGTTGACATCAGCGTCACGTGATCATGCCCTTGTGCAGATAGTGCAGAATATACAGTGTGGCATGAACTTGACACGTAATGCCCTTATGTTGATACCACATGTCATTGGTGTCCACATCATCCAATTCAGGCCAAAAGAAGTTGGTAATAATCGTCGTATAGCGTTCATCGTTAACAGTGAAGGGCTAGTCAACCTCGATCTCAAGGAAATATGAACCGACGATGTCGAAAACCCTAAATCCACACCAAGCATTGACTCTGGGGAACGCATTAGATGCTATTGCTTATCATTGGTATTGTCACGAATGACAATACATGACAACTAATGTGGCAGATGTAGCTGCAACGAGGCCGTCTTCAAAGTTCGGAAGACCTTGTTGAAAGACCCTTTAAATATACATATACAAAAATTTTACTTAAATACTGCAGTTAATTTATTTTTAATTACACTTGTATCACTTATAAAATACCCCGAACCCTGTCAGATATCTTCCACAACAACAAGATTGCTAATCAACTTATCAAAGAAATTACTTTTACCTCGCCCCAATATCTTATTAAAGGATGGTTGTGGATTTTTACGCAAAATAAAAATCGTGTGTAGATTTCTGTCAATTTACGAAACGAAACCATTTGTCATGGATTAGCGAAATGTCAACATGAATGAGTGCTCTGTGTGGGTCTTTGCCATGTCGTCGTGCTGCCAAAAAAAATAATAATAATAAAAAAAAGAACACACAATTGAAAGACAATAAATAAATACAAATTTGTCTTAGCGCTTGACAAGCATGCAACAATTTTATTTCATTAGACAATTTTAATAAATAAATTAAATATTTTTTGAACAGTAAAGACGAGTTGGTGTGTTAAGCGAACAGGGGTTGCAGCTTAAAAGCATTACAGTGAAATAAACCCAAATATGAGGGTTTTAAAATTAAAATCAATTATTCAAAAGTTTTCTGCAACACCGAAACAGAAATCCATCAATCATTTGCTGTGTTTTTGGGCTTTCATAAATCTAATCCTGTTTGCAAATGAAATTGAGGTAAAAATAAATATTTACGAGCATCTTTATTTTGTTCAAATCCAAAGCAGCATTAAATTTTTGTTTTTTTTTTTTGGTGTCAACACTTTAAAAATGTTGTGTGTATGCCTGAAATGCATGTGCGTGATTGTGTTGATTGTATTGCAGCTTTTAGAACCCATTTAGATTTTATATCTTATGAAATTATCTTTTGCCACAAAAATATAAATAATTCTTGCTTTCATACAATATCTGCAAAAAAAAAAAAAAATGTCACTAAAGTATTTCTATCGTATGCGAAAAAGCTTTTATGCTTTCCCTCTCTAGCAGTTGTTTCTATGTTTGTGTGTGTGTGTTTTTTGTTGCATGCATCTTGTGCCTTTACTCTAGTGTATTTTCAATAGCAGCAGTACTTTTGTTGCACTTGCAAATGCTTTTACTTTTATGCTCCTGTATTTGTAATTTGCTTTCTTCCTATGCGATATTGCAACATGTCGCAACATTTTCATATAACATTGAATTATTGTTGTGTACACATGCCATGCGAACTTATTGTGTGTGCTGCAAATTGTATAAAAATACAATGAATGATATACACTTTTTTATTTTTATTTTTTTTAATTTTTTGTTAGAATGAGTTTAATACTCTTTGGTATTAAAATATGTATGAATACATTTTGCTTTTCCTTTTTTACTTGCCGTCGTTAGTTCAAATATCTTTTTTTATTCTGCATAGGAATTTTTTTCTAAGGCATGTGAAACATTTTTTTTTTTGATCACATAAAAGTGGAGCAAAATTGCAATTACAAAAGAAGATTTGTATGTGGGCCAACATGAATGGTTGGTTATGATGCAACACATAAGTTCACTTCAGTCCCCATGCAAGCATATGAAGTCTCTGCAAGCAAGAATTTGAGATGATTAGGGCAATTGAGATTTGTTTGGCACACTAACGCATTGAATTTTAAAGAAATTATCCCAAAAAAACTGTATTTGAATTAAGGACCTTTCATATTTCGGAGTTTAAATACTCTCGAAATGTTAAGTAAATAAAAACTATTTTTTAATTAATTGTTCGACATATTTTTGTTTCAAATTCAGAAGGACATAATAAATGTTCCAAGGCACAAAGGAAAGTGAAAATCAGTTTTTAGTTATTCATCTTAGACAGCAGAGCAGAACAGCTGTTTTCGAAAGCCGCAACCCTTTCATTATCAGTGCTCACATGTATTGTGTTTGTCACCAGCTATTAGATGGCTTAAGTTGAATATGATAACACTTCTTATTTAAACAAATTTTTGCTAGGAAATTGCATACGAGAACTGCATCAACCTGATGGTAACACTTTCTTGTATAGATGATCAAGCTTCTCTTGCCCTATAACGCGTTATACGAAAGTAAGAAAAGAACAAATTCTGCTTGCGTAGCAAACAAATATGTATACGAAAGAAAAAAATGTTGTTTCTCTCGCTCACCATAGGTTTTGGTTTCTCTTTAGCATACAGCAGGGATGGATAACAAGTACTTTTCAATTTTATCTATATTTTGAGTTGAAGGGCTTGTTGCTACTACTCGTATGTTTTGCATTTATAATTGTATTTATTGTATATTACCTAAGCCAAACTTTTTTGGTTTGAATTCTTTTATACTATTTTTATTCTTTTATAAAAACTATTTTTATTCTTATTAAAATTTAAATTTTTATTGTACTTTTAAACACGAAAAAAAATTGATTTTAATGCAGTCGTTTCCAATGTGTTGGGAGCATGACACTTTCCCGACAGCATAAAAACTTATGTATTAATTAACGGACAAAAAAAAGGGACAGAATTCCTTTAAGACATTTCTGTGCCAAATTTTAAAACTCTATACAGGCTCACTCCGAGAAAGACCGTGAGGGAGACAACCCACCTGAATAGTGGAAGGGTAAAGCTGTGGAAATTCAGAGAACATCCTTGCCGTAAATGCTTATAAATTAAATTTTTAAGGAATAGTGGCTTAAGGAATACAATTTGTTTAATATTTACACAATTTTTCATATATTTAATATGTAACTTCAAAGTCCACTAAAGGGGGCGGAGTTCAAAAATAGACTATATCGTGTTTTACACAGATGGACGTAAGGGCATGGCCAGATCGTCTTAGAGTTCATCGCTGATCAGGAATATATATAAAGGGTGTTTTTATAAGTTCTTGCTGATTTGAAATTTAAATAAACCACATGCCAAATTATGAAATGGCCAAAAAAAATTTTTTTAAGTTGGTAGATAATTTCTTGTCATTTAACATTTAAATATAATTTCGGGCCACCACGACTATTTTGCACAAAGGTCATTCTGGAAGTCCAATTTTCGACCACCTTTTCAAGCATTTGAGGGCGTGTTTCAGCAATGACACGTTGAATACTGGTTTCCAAAGCGTCAATCGTTGCTGGTTTATCCACGTAAGCCAATGATTTCAGGTATCCCCACAAAAAATAATCGAGTGGCGTCAAATCACACGAACGCGGAGGCCAATTCACCGGTCCATTTCTCGAAATAATGTTGTCGTTGAAATGTTCTTTCAATAAGTCCATTGTTTCGCCCGCAGTATGACAAGTGGCACCATCCTGTTGAAACCACATTTCGTTTACATCCACATCTTGAAGTTTTGGCACCAAAAATTCATTGATCATGATTCTGTATCGATTTCCATTCACGGTAACGCGTCGTCCTTCCTCATTTTTAAAGAAATAAGGACCGATGATTCCACCAGCCCATAGACCGCACCAAACAGTACATTTATCGGGATGCATTGGTAATTCTTGAACGGCGTGTGGATTATCTTCGCTCCAAATACGGCAATTTTGCTTGCTGACATATCCATTCAACCAAAAATGCGCCTCATCTCTGAAGAGAATTTTGCGGTCAAAAAGCGGATAAACATTTTTAATTGAACATTTTTAATTTGAAAATAAATTTCCACGATTTGGAAGCGTTGTTCTAGAGTTAACCTGTTCATGATGATTTGCCAAACAATACTGAGTAGAGACCTCACTTTAAACTGTCAAAACAGCTGTCAGACAACAGAGTGGTTCGTATAAAAAAACTTCATAAAAAACACCCTTTATATAATTTATGGGGTGCGATTCTTTTTGGAGGGCATTAAAAATGTGTTTTTGGGGTAATTAAGTGTAAAACAAATACTGTGCTTTTTGTTTGTTATGTGGTCAAGTATGTATGCATTTCATTGGTTCTTACACCAAATCATCAGTAGACTTTAACCTAATTCCAAAATAACAAAACCTCTTAGCTTATACATAAACTCCCAAAAATGAATTGAGAATTGCACATGCAAAACCATAGGATTTGAAATTCAGGAAAACACAACAAACAAATTTTATTCGATATAAATCTATTTTCATGTAGTAAGTATTTTCACGAACATTTATATTGCTATATTAAATTGAATTAAGATTCATAGGCTAATTGTTCGAAATTTGTTTTTAAATCTCTCACAATAAAATTTGTGCAAATAGGAACTGTTATCATATTCAACTAAGCCACCTAATAAGTGGTGATAAACACAATACACATAAGCACTGATGATGAAGGTGTTGCGGCTTTCGAAAACAGCTGTTCTGCTCTGCTGTTGAATAAAACTGATGTTAACTTTCCTTTGTGCCTTGGAATATTTATCATGTCTTTCTGAGATTTAAAAACAAATTTCGAACAATTACCCTATGAATCTTAATTCAAATCTATTTTGTTTTTCCACCTGAAAATTTTTTTTTGTAAAACAAATACTTTTTTTATGGAGTCAATTCGGGTAAAATAAATATTAAATTTAAAAAAATAAATATTAAATTTTTACTGTAATCTTCTAGGTAATTCTGCGGCATTTATTTTGTAGATGTGATTTTTTTGGCTTATATTCATCGCGGGTATGAGTTGCATGCTCCTTTACATCAGTCAAGTTTTTGACTACTTTTTGCAATAAATCTGGCCATATTGGTTTCCAATAATTCAAGAGTTTCCGGTTTGTTGGCATAGACCAATGAAAGTAATTGATTATTGTTGGTTTCGGCACAAAAATCGTCAGATTGCACAGAACACTTTTTTATTGTTGTTTTAGTTATTTACTGAAAGTTATTTTCTTAAACAAACTTTTCTAATTAAATACATATTCATATATTACCGCTTCATTTCACAATTTATTTCTAATTTAACATTGCCAAAAAAAAACACAATATATTGCCAGCCAACAAAACAACTCAATTATTGTTTGTTCTCATAATATGATATTGTGTTTCAAATGATCTGAAGTACTCGTGCATGCATATTTGCATATTCCAATATGCACATAGCAAAGTGTGCAAATATATAAATAAACAACACAGCATTTGTTGGATAAGATTCTTAAGTCATCATATTTATCAAACTAAACAATATCAAACATTAAATATTTAACAGCAACCCAATAAACAAATTGAATTGAAATTCTGAAAATAGTTAAAATATTTAACATTTATAAGCTCATCACTTAGCAGAATGGAATTTAGTAATTTTTGTTTTTTTTTTTGTAGCCCCAAAAGTGATAATATCTGGAATGAAATAGTTTTATTATAAGAAAGAATATTTGATGGAATTTCGACATTTCCCATAAAAATACCACTTATTTTAATAACGCGAAACCGTGTCGTGTTCGTGTTGAACCTTTTCTTAGAAGTGCATCACAATTTGACATCCCTTAAAGTAACTTTACAGCCAGTATTGCCAGCATTAAATTGATTTAAATGCAACGCTGGCGTTCAAAATAAAGAAAAGAGAAAATTTAAAACCTGTCAGATCCACTTTTTAAAATATATCTGCTATTTTAATTTGGCGCTTCAAAATTCTAAAGAAAATAATTTCTTGGGCTAATTTCTTAAGCTAAAATTCTTAAACATTTTTTCCCACTAAAATTTTTATTTCTACTGGTTTAGCAGGTTTGAAAGCCGATGATATACAATTTTCAGCCATTTCGTATGCTTTAGAAAAATTCATTCAGTTTTAATAACAATAGTTTTGTTTTCTATTAAATGTTTTTAAAATATTATTGAAATAATAGATTTGCACAAAAATATGAATATGCGACTTCATAAAGTATAAAGAATAGTCGGTCAATCTATATGTAAAAGAAACGATATTCCCCACTCCTCCGAAAATCTGACGATTTCGGTCTTGAATTCATATATTGGAAATAATCCCAAATAGATTACTATTGAATATCAGCGAAATCCAAAATACTGATCCAGAGCTGGACAATTTAAACTTCTTTGTGGTATTTAAAAAAATAAGTAAAAGTAGTTTCCCAAAAAAGAATTGGAGGGTATATTCACTTTGTCATTCCGTTTGTAACGCAGCGAAATATCCATCTGAGACACCATAGTGGCCTTATTTGGCCACTGGGGGCAAAATCCCTCCAAGATCGCACACACTCTCATGGCATGTAAATTGAACTTTCATGGCCTGTAAATATTTTCACAAAATGCTCAAAAAATTTATTAAATATGGATTTTACATAAAAAAATAACCTTCACTGTTTTCCATTTCGTTACGTCATAATATATTTAACTTCACAGCTAAATACGTTGTTTCGTAACTGCTTACGTCAAAACATGTGTAACTCTGCATATTTATCTTCGCTCACATAATAAATTTTACATTTAGTTATCCCAAATATTTATTTTTAGTGTCTTATGGCAAAGGTGAAATGTCTCCCCTACGGCCCTTGCCAGAGAGACCCCAAAAAATTCAGTTTTAATACCCTCCAAAGAGAATTGGACCCCATAAATTATACATATTCTTGATCAGTGATGAAGTCTAAGACGGTCTAGCAATGCCCATACGTTCGCCTGTGGAAAACATGATATTGTCTATTTTTGAACCCCGCCCCCTTTAGTGGGCGTTGTCGTGCGATATTATTAGAACTCAGTGAGCAGCTAATTGATTATCGTGACTGAACAATAAGAAAACGCTAATATAAAGGCTCCGCCATCTACATTTTTTTTCAACTAGTGCTAATTTAATGGTAACACTTAGCTCATGTCTGATTTGACAGATAATTAGTTTTATCCTTCCGCTGAACGAATCAACTGACCATCCAATGCGTTTTCGCTTCGCTAAGTGGGCCTGCGATCGACTTACAGAAGATGCCGATTTTGCCAAAAAAAATCATCTTTTCAGATGAAGCTCATTTTGATCTTGGCTGGTATGTAAACAAGCAAAATTGGCGCATTTGGGGCACAGAAAACCCGCACGCATACATCGAAAAGCCGACGCACCCAAAACGAGTCACTGTTTGGAGCGGATTTTGGTTCAGAGGCATAGTTGGGCCATTTTTCTTCCCCGCCACTTACAATTTGAGGGAGTTCAAGTCGAATATCCACAGACACTACTCCCTTTATCCTCCTTCCCAAAATCTATTTTCCTAGTTCCAGCGCAATGGTCCTACTCTTAAAAAAAAAAGGAGTGGCCGTTACAGTCAATGGCGATCGTTATCGGGCCATGTTGAACGAATTTTTGTTCAGAAAAATTGAAGAGGAGGATATTGGTAACATTTGGTTTCAACAGGACGGTGCTACGTGCCACACAGCCGAAGCTACACTCGATGTTTTGCGCCCTGTTTTTGAAGATCGCGTTATCAGCCGCAGAGCTGATGTCGTTTGGCCACCTCGGAGCTGCGATTTGACACCGTTGGACAATTATTTGTGGGGTGCCGTCAAAGATAAGTGTTACGCCGACAAGCCAGAGACAATTGACGCTTTAAAGGACAATATTCGTGAGGCCATTGGTGAAATACAGCTGCACACAATCGATAATGTGCTTAAAAATTGGACCGATCGTGTAGGCTACTACATGGCCAGCCGAGGCAGCCATTTGAATGAAATTATTTTCCATTATTAACCGGGAGGATTGTATTTTCAAATAACAAAAGAAATTTGAGAAAATATTCAGTAGTTTTTTTTATAGAATTTTCAAAAAAAAAAAAGTTATTTGGCGGACCCTGTATAATCTTAATGGGGTTTTAGAGCGATATTTCGCTGCGTGAATATATCCTCTAATTATTTTTTGGAGGGTACAAAAATATATGTATAAGGGTGTTTTTTTATGAAGTTTTTTTTTATACGACTCACTCTGTTGTCTGACAGCTGTTTTGACAGTTTAAAGTGATGTCTCTACTCAGTATTGTTTGGCAAATCATCATGAACAGGTTAACTCCAGAACAACGCTTCCAAATCGTGGAAATTTATTTTCAAAAACAGTGTTCAATTAAAAATGTTTATCCGCTTTTTTACCGCAAAATTCTCTTCAGTGATGAGGCGCATTTTTGGTTGAATGAATATGTCAACAAGCAAAATTGCCGTATTTGGAGCAAAGATAATCCACACGCCGTTCAAGAATTACCAATGCATCCCGATAAACGTACTGTTTGATGCGGTCTATGGGCTGGTGGAATCATCGGTCCTTATTTCTTTAAAAATGAGGAAGGACGACGCCTTACCGTGAATGGAAATCGATACAGAATCATGATCAATGAATTTTTGGTGCCAAAACTTCAAGATATGGATGTAAACGAAATGTGGTTTCAACAGGATGGTGCCACTTGTCATACTGCGGGCGAAACAATGGACTTATTGAAAGAACATTTCAACGACAACATTATTTCGAGAAATGGACCGACCGGTGAATTGGCCTCCGCGTTCGTGTGATTTGACGCCACTCGATTATTTTTTGTGGGGATACCTGAAATCGTTGGTTTACGTGGATAAACCAGCAACGATTGATGCTTTGGGAGCCAGTATTCAACGTGTCATTGCTGAAATACGCCCTCAAATGCTTGAAATGTCGAAAATTGGACCTCCAGAATGACTTTGTGCAAAATAGTCCTGGTGGCCATATGCCCGAAATTATATTTAAATGTTAAATGACAAGAAATTATCTACCAATTAAAAAATTTTTTTTGGCCATTTCATAATTTGGCATGTGTTTTATTTAAATTTCAAATCAACAAGCTCTTATAAAACACCTTTTATTATTATAGAAGTCAACTGCCATTAAGGAAATGTTGCAATTATAAATCTTTAAAGATTTTCTTACTTAATAAATTGAATTGAGAAAATAAAGACCTCCTTTGGCTAAACTTAATTTCTTTTTAAGAAATATTTTCTAGCAAAACTTTCTTGCACTCAATCTAAAATAAGCAGAATATTACAAATTTCTACAGTAGAGTAGAGGGAGCAGAATGAATTAAATTGCTTAAATACTTTACACTAAAATCTAAACAAAAATTGTTAATTGTTTAGAAGCAAGTGTTTGTCATATAAATACTCACTGGGTTATGTGTATAAATTCTAAAATTATCCGTTTAATATATTATGATTTGTGCGAGCATTTTGTGATTAAGTTACAGCCGAGTAGTACAAAATGTGCTGAAATGTTAATTTCATAAATTTGAATTATTTATTTTAAATACAAACACAAATATTATACTCGAAGGTTTGGGTGATTGTGTGTGTGTATTCTGTGCCAAAGTGTGGTGGTGTGCTGGCGCATTTGTAAAGCCATACATAAATAACATTTTGTGTGGAAGCACCATAACTTTTAATAAAACTAATAACTTTGGAACTCAATTGTCATTTGACTTGAATAGTTTGCCAGTGCAATTCGTACAGACAGAAAATTTCTATTTGACACATTTTTGCATTTCATGCATTCAAAAATTTTGTATTAATAAATGCAAATTTTGTGTTATTTGCATATCATTTCCGCAGTGTTGTGATTTAAGTGCAAGGAAGTAAAACAAAATTAAAGATTTAATAAATTTGTTTAAAACCAACAAAATTTTAAAGGAAACCTTTAGTTTTATAAAAACTTAAAGAAAAAAATTTAAAATTCCTGCTTAAATGAAACATGAATGAATTTTTGCTATAATGATTTAATGCACAATCTTCAATATCCCAACATTTGACGTTTCGTGCATAATTCATTTGCCAGTTTGTTTATACACTTCCCACTTTTTCTCTTCATTCACAATTATATTCTTAAGCTGTCATTTCTTGACATGACATTTAACATTTCCATTATATTGTTGATTATATTTAATTGCAAAAACTATCAAATTATATAATTATATACCAAAAGTTAAACTCTACTCTACATAATTCCCACACTACATCTTGTGATTAAGAGTAATTTTTGTTAAGCTGTCTGTTTGTCTGCTTCAGTTCCTACGCTTGGAGTGCAGGTGTTTTTGAAATGTGTCAAACAACTGAAAAGGTAAAAAAAGGAAAACAAGATCCAGATACGTACTCCTTTCATTCGGCTTCGAAGTGAATACAACAAATTCAATATTTAGTTTTAGTTAATATTTTATGAATTCGAGTTGTTGTAATTAAACAATTATTTTTCTTTTCAAGTACTTTTTAACTGAATATAAATAAAGTGCAAGTCATGTTGTTGAGATTAAATGTTTTTTCATCTTTAAGGGTTGCGTTCGTTGTGCAGCAAACACCTACATTCAATGGAACAAAAAATAGTAATTGAAAGTGTCAGAAATTTATGAAAGTAAATCTTGGATATTTTGTGATGTGAAAAATCTGAAAATAATAAATGTTACAGATGCAAATTAGATTGTAACTAAATTTTAAAAGTGGCCTTCAGACAGATCTTTGTTGAGTTTTTCAACAAAAACGAAATGGAGGGTATATTCACTTTGTCATTCCGTTCGTAACGCAGCGAAATGCCCCATAGAATAAATACACATATTGTTGATTAGTAATAAAATCTAAGAGGGTGTAGCGATATCCGTCTGTGGAAATCACGATTCAGTCCAAACGGAAAAAGTTAGACTCTTGACACTTGGTATAAATATATTTTGAAGGTTAGCATAGGGCAAGTTCCTAAATAGGCTGAATCGGGCTAGAGGGGACAAAGTTCCCCCAAGAAGAACTAAACCAATCCCTCAAACACAACATGATTTTTATACCCTTCACAAAAAAGTGAAAGGGTATATATAGGTTTGTCATTCCGTGAAGTATATATATTCGGGATCCTTATGAATAGCGATGACGATTGAGCGATGTCCGTCTGTCCGTCCGTCTGTACGTGAAATCGGTTTTCCCAAGGCCCCAGAAAAGCTAGAGACTTCGTTCTTGGACCGTTAAATGAACTTATATAGAGTGCTATTGAAATTCAGAAGGATCCGAAGTATGGTTCCAGAGCTGGGAAGTTTGCACCTATTTCTCGACGCAAAATTTATACCAAAAATCAATTATTTTTTTAATGTTTGTAAATTAAACCTATTTCTTGCTTTGGGAACCCTCAAAGGTCTATTAAAAACTAAACAAATAAAAAAAAAATTTCAGGGATGGGAAATTAACATTTTTTTTTCGGCCCATTCCGTATTTTGTAGTACATGCAGTAACTAAAATTGTTAAAAATTTCAAGTTTTTCCTTAACAAAACCACTTTATACATCATGAAGATTTGCATTAGCCAAAAAAAATCAAAAATTTCAAATTCAAATTTTGCTTCCAAGGGTGGGAAATTGAATTTTTTTATACATGAAAGTAATCAAACAGGCAACCGATGTTGTTTTTTTTTTTGTTTTTTGCTAACTAAAACTGTCTTATAATTTAGAAAGAACAAAATTGGTATCAAAAATTCAAAAATAAAATTTCGAATCCAGGGATGGACAAGTGCAATATTTTATGGTACATGAAAGTTACCACAATGGTAAAAAATTTTCAAATTTTCTTAAATAATACTACTTTATACCTCCAGAAACGTTGCGCTTATAAAAAAAAACTAAAAAAAATAAAATTTCGTTTCCAGGGTTGGAAAAATAAATTTTTTTTTGGTACATGCAATATTTTGTAGTACATTTAATAACCAAAATGGTTGCAAAATTCGAGTTTTTCTTAAACAAAACTACTTTATACCTCATAAAGACTTGCATTGATAAAGAAAATTTTAAAAAATTTAAATTTCGCTTCCAGGGTTGGGAAATTGAAATTTTTTTATACATAAAAGTAATCAAAGAGGCAATTGATGTTGTTTTTTTACTACTTAAAACTATTTTTTAGTTCAGGAAAAACAAAACTGGCTTCAAAAATTAAAAAAAAATAAAAATTCGCTTCCAGAGTTGGAAAATCGAAATATTTTTGGTACATAAAAGTACATACATAAATTCCAAATTTTGTGTTTTTAGTGAATTAAACCTATTTTATATATCAGAAAAAATTAAATTAGTATTATAAATTCGGTTCCAGGGTTAGAAAATCGACATTTTCTGATTCATAAAAGCAGCCATTTTATTTGTTATTTTTGATTTTTATGATGAATTATACCTACTTTATACATCAACAAAACAAACCAACAAAATCTAAAAAACGATTCTACGGTTGGACAATGAGAACTTTTTGGGGTACATGAAACGGATTTTTTGTTTTGTTTGTAAATTAAATATATATAATATTTTTGAAAGACGTTCATAAGTATTATATATAAGAACAGCCAGACATTTAGCTTCCTAGCCGAAAAATTTAAACGTTTTCTTAAATATAAAAGTAACCGATAACATCATTTTGATTTTTTAATTAAAACTACTTTCTGTTTTGGCAAGAAAGAAAGAAAGAAGAATTACATCTGTGAAGGGTATTTAAGATTCGGCACAGCCGAATATAGCACTTTTACTTGATAAAGTTCTTTTTTGTAATTTGTATGCCAAAGAAGGTCCAACGTGTTAAACTTGGAGCCATAAAAAGTAATTTTTGCACACCGCCCCCTTTGGTGGGCGTTATTATATACTAAAAATTTAACAAATTGTTTTACTTAAGCCTACATTCCTTAAAAATAAAATTTTTAATCTTTTATGACGAAGTTGAGACGTAACCTGATATTCCTCTGCCCTACCCCTCCTTGTGGTTTCAGCACAAGAACACCCAATACAACATAATTTGTGTAAATCGAGTATAAAATTGTTTAAGGTCCCCTTGCTTCTTCTATGAATGCCAGAGAATTAGTGATTCAGTTTTTATAAGAAAAATTTTAAATCTAAAGATATACAAAATAAGTGAAACTTGAGTTCATTTTTTCTTTATCTTATAATTTCTAATTATAAGCCAAAATACATAAATGAATAAATAAATATAAGTGACACCTTCCATTGTCTCCATTCAAGAATATTAAAATCTGCTCAAATTTTTAATTTCTTAATATTTAATCCTTAAAGATTTCCATCTCTCAGGAGTAGAATTTGAAAGCAACAAACTGAAACCGAAAAAAAGGAAACTAGGTTAAAGCTTCCACAACTACAAACAATTTGCATAATATTTTTTTAAATTTATTTTCATAATGAAAACTCCAAAAATTTTTCATAGCAGAAATACAATTTAACTAAATTAAAATTGACAACAACAACGACAACAACAAAAAAACAGAACTTTGTCACTTGGAGACATCAAAATGCAGAGATTTTTATAAACTTACAATTTATCACGTAGCGAGAGATTTTGCATTGTATATTTTTCGTTTCATTTTTCATATTTTAACAAACACTACTGATATTGAGAATATATTGGTGACTTTTAGGCAAAACCGCCTTTGTCCATTTTCGGTGAAAAAAAATCAATTATGTGATCATTTTGAAGGTGCTATTGGCTGAAGTGGTTAAGACGACAGAAGCAGAAACTTCCATGTTCGACTCCGCGATCATTCATGATCAGTGCATGGTTGAAGGCTTAGCACTGATATCACTTGCAGCTAAAACCCATTTCCAGTGTTGCTTTTTTCGCTAAAACCGAAATATGTCACATACCCGAAACCGGTTTTTATACAAGGCAAATTTAACGTGGCACTTGTTCGACCAAGTCAAGTTTTTTAAATTAGATATTTATTTATTTTTTTTGTATTCTTAAAAAGAAGCTGATGTATCGCGAATTCACACGAGTGTTAAAAAAGAATCATTGAAACCATTTAAAAATAAAAATATTTCTAGCGACTCCTGCAAAAAAAATCAGTTTTAAGACAAAAGCGGTTATACAGGAAAACCACAAAGTTAAAAAATATATTCACAAAAAAAAAAATCAAAATATTTTTAGTGAAAACTTACAACAAAATCCCGCTCTGTATGCATGAGGTTAACAGGTCAAAAATATACAAACTCTTACGCTTAACATTCTGTCGTTGTTTTTGTGCGACTGTTTTTCTGCTTTTTATTTTTTCGTTTTTGCCTGAACGCAAATGAAAACAGAAAACTCACACACACACACACTGTGTATATATTGAATCACGTCCCATGTCCGAAAAAGGGGAAAAACAAATAAAGTGGAAACATATTTTCACAAGAAAAAATTTAAATAAATATCCAATTCAGTAAGAAAAAAAAACATAAAATAATCACAGATATTTTTATGTGTATGAAATTTCACTTAAATGACAAAGAAAAATATTTTTAAAGATTTTACTGAAATTTTCAAAGCAATAAATTTTATAAATTTGAAATATTGGCGTTGTTTAATAATAGGACAAATATTTTTATAAGACATTTATTTCAGCACCACGAGTGTAACTAATTCCTTACATGCTGCTGGCTGTCATGACACTGAGATAATGTGCTGGCAGAGAAGCGTAAATATTATTTATTTGAAGGAAAAAATTTTTACGGCCAATTTTAATATCTTTACGAAGTCTTGAATTTTACTGGAATTTTTGTAGCGAATTTTTATTAGCACGCAAAAGTTTATTTTTTTTTTGTATTATGATTTTTAAATAATTTAAAAGCAAGGAAAATAGACCCGCCTTCATATGTTGCACTGGAATTTCCATTACAATTGTTCTGTAGCTACTCCTAATTTTTTTTAAGGGATTTAGCATATTTTACTAATAGGTTTTTAAGCTTGAAATCTTTTAACAGCAAATTTTTTCTAAATATTTATATAAATTTTAAATATTTCGCCATGCATTTGGCCACTCATTTTAAAGAAAATATTGATTATTTTTTCTGATTTCAAAAGAAAATAGAGAATTCAAATATATATAGATGATTATAAAAACATTTTAAATATTCCACTCTTAATAAAATAACTTGGATTTTAATAAAAATTCACAAAAAAATAGTCGCAGATTGCAGATTTGAACTTGAGTCTCAATAAAAAATTATTATCTTAATTATATTAATAAGTTCAAAATACAAAAGTTTATATTCATAAAAAACATTTTAAAATTGTTTACATAAAAAGATCGCAAGCTTAACAAGTAAAAACGTTATATTCGACCGGGTCGAATCTTAAATACCCTCCAAATATTTAGTAAGGAAATTCAAAATGTTTAACTTGATGGGACAGAGTTCCTTTATATTGTATCGTACGTCAACGTCCACTAAAGGGGGCGGGGTTCAAAAATGGACAATATCCTGTTTTCCACAGACAAACGTAGGGGCATTGCTAGACCGGCTTAAACTTCATCACTAATCAAGAATATGTATACTTTATGGGGTCCAATTGTCTTTGGAGAGGATTGAAACTGTATTTTGGCGGGGTCGCTTTGGCAAGGGCTGTGGAGGAGGCATTTCACCTTTGTCATAAAACTCTAAAAATAAATGTTTGGGATGATTATATACAAAATTTAAAATAAATTCTTTTTTTTCATAGGTTCATTTAGAGGGCCAAAGGAGAGGAGGGGTAGGGCAGAATAGTACCAGGTTACGTCTCAGCCAGATTTCGAAATAGTGTACATGTTTTATCCTCTGTACACATAAGTTTACATCCACGACATTGAAAAACATGACATTGAAAAATCTATACATGCCTGACTTTATGCACAAATAAATCTTGAGTGTACAGTACTGTACATCATACCTCAAGTGTATACATTGAAGCCATTGAAAACAATGAATTCACTTTATGTACGTATGCACATTTGCGGAGATGATAACATTGTATTTGTTTTGTAACTTCATAAAATTAATGTGTGTGTGTGCGCAGTAAAAGCAAACCCTGAAAATATTATACATACGCACCAGTTTCAAATTAAAAAGCATATACACGAGTACACTCCGTGTTATACACAAATAGAAGGTGTACACCAGTGATGTCAGCGTCATACACAATTGTGGAAACAAAACTCACATGTACGCTTCCGCTCTTTTATTTTGAGAGCGTAAAATAGAATTGTTTACTGAGAAACACTCTCATTCAGCGGGAAGTATCGAAAATCCTGTTTTGAGGCCTCTAAACAGAAATAATATATTTATATAAATATATATACAATATATATATATATATATATATATATATATATATATATGTATATATATATATATATATATATATATATACATATATATATATATATATATAAGAGGTTTGAAATAAGTTGGAGCCACTTCATGTAGGTACATATTTTCGAAAATTTCTTAAAGTAGCTTTTAAATGAGTTCATAAGTAAGGCTTTTTGTAAAAATTTTGTCTCTTGTATATAAACTAACCAAATGTTCAGCTTAAAAATGGAGAAATATTTTAAAATTAAATATCTGAGCACTTGGAAATTTTTTAAACCCTTTTTTACAAGTTCTAAAATTAGAAGATATTATTGGTAAATAAAAGGATGCTCTTAGAGAAGGCCATTAGTTAGGCCTCGCAACCGCACATTTCTCCCGCTGGGAATGTAAGAGATAAGAGTGATCTCACCAACACAATCGTATTTGACATCACTGGTGTACACGATGAAAGAAAGACAGTGTCTATAGTGTATTCGAGGTGTACATTGTATTAAAGGTGTCCATTAAATTTTGTTCTACATTTCCGAGATCTCTGGTCTCAGCTTCGTCATTGAAGCTTAAAAATGTTATTTATAAGGAATGTAGGCTCAAGTCAAACAATATGTTAAATTTTTACATTATTTTTGCATATAATAACGCCCGTTAAAGGCGTAACGTGTTTATTTGTTTTATATGCATTTAGGCAGTTTTCCAAATATTTTATTACACTTATTTCCCTAAAACTATCGCAGTTCAGTCTAACAAATGATTTAATTTCAAATCAATTGCTGTTTTATATGTAAAAAAACTCATTCTCCCAGCATTTAGTTTTCACAATTCGATTCAGTATTTATTTTATTCATTTGTTGCACTATTCCCCCCCTTATATTTAATATTTTCAATTTTCCTAGCATTTAATGCGGCTTATTGCAAAAAAAAAAACAAAAAAAAGAAAACTAGTGTGCATATGTGTGTGCAAGAAAATAAGTTTGTATTGTTTTCTGTTCTCTATAGCCAAGCATGTAATCTGTATCATTGTAATGGAAAAAAAGCTTATCAAAAGTTCAGTTAAATTGAATGCAATGTAGTGCACACAAATATGTTTTGTGTTACATGGCCAAAGAAAGAACCGAACAATAAAAACACAAAACAAATAAACGTTTGAGAGATGGACTGTGATTCCAGAAAAAAAAATTATAAAATTGTAGCAGAACACCATTTAAGTGTATACCATCTACGAGGAGGTATTTATATAAGACTTGTTGTATTGCGACACACATGCAACATACAGCAGCAATAACAGCAAAATAACAATCAACAGCAGCAGTAGCAGCAGCAACAGCAACTATAATAACAATGATATAACTACGAGCACAATAACATGTTACACTATGAAACTAGAGCATTCAACATATGGAATAATAAGAATTGCAACCAGCAAACATTTTTAAAAGTCCTTCAAACATAAGAAATATTATCCACAGTTGAATTAAGGGTGTTTTTATAGAGTAACACAAGTTTAAGTCACAATAAAACAAGAAAATATATTTTTAATCTGCCTTACTACCGTTCTCGAATCGACTCGAGTGTTCGTAATAGATTAAAGAAAAATCTTGTATTTTTCTAATAAAGAAGAATTTTATGAAATTAGTGCTCTTTATTCTGTAACTATTTGTCAAAATCACCTCAAAATAATATCAACAAGTAAAAACGTTATATTCGACCGGGTCGAATATTGAATACCCTCCAAATATTTAGTAACTAAAATTAATATGTTTAACTGGGTGGGGCAGAGCTCCTTCATATAATACCGTACGTCAACGCCCACTAAAGGGAGCGGGCTTCAAAAATAGACAATATAATGTTTTCCACAGACGAACGTATGGGCATTGATATACCGTCTTTAACTTCATCACTGATCAAGAACATTTTTACTTTATTGGGTCCAATTCTCTTTGGAGGGTATAAAAACTTTATTGTGGGGGAAACATTTCACCTTTTTCATAAAACTCTAAAAATAAATGCTTGGGATAATTAAATACAAAATAAAATTTTTTATTTTATTTTATAGGGTCATTTACGGGGAAAAGGGGGTAGGGCAGAAACAGGCAGTCATTAAACTCTAAAATAAATGCTTGGGATGATTACATACAAAATAAAAAAAAAATTTTTTTTTTGGTTCACCCCATAGAAGGGGAAAGAGGGGTAGGGCAAAGGAGTAACAGGTATCGTCCCCGCTTCGTCATTAAAGCTTAAAAATGTTATTTTCAAGGAATGTAGGCTTAAGTAAAATAATTTGTTAAATTTTTATGCTATTTTTGCATATAATAAAGCCCACTAAAGTGGGCGGGGTCCACAAATAATTTATTTTTATTTTATGGCTCCAGTTTAAGGCGTTGGACCGTATTTGACATAAAAATATATCATTTGCTTAACAAAATAATCAAAAAACGTTAAAAATTATGATGTTTTTTCTGGGTTGGTTTAGTTCTTCTTAGGGGAACTTTTTTCCCTCTTGCCCGATTTAGCCCATCTTCGAACTTAACCTGCTCTAAGCTTTAAAATATATTTATGCCAAATTTCAAGAGTCTAGCTCTTATCATTTGGACTGAATCGTGATTTCCACAGACGGATAAACGGACGGACATGCTCAGATCGTCTTAGATTTCATCACTGATCAAGAATATATATACTTCATGGGGTCTGAGATGGATATTTCGCTGCATTACAAACGGAATGACAAAGTGAATATACCCTCCAAATTCTTTTTTGGAGGGTATAAAAATAGAACAGGTCTGTCCTACTTTTCTTAAGTAGTTAAAAATTTTTAACAACCTATTGATAAATTCCTGACCTTGGGAAATAGTCACAGCCTCTCACTAGTAGTTAATTCTTGTCCACAAGAAGTAGGTCAGTGTCCTATTTCTTATATTGTCTTGACGTGACTTTGGCACTCTTATAGTTTGAATATGATTTCTATGTTTGAATATGATTTCTGGCATGTGGCCGCCACGGATGGCGCGTACAAAGCGCACTCTGGAACACCAATTTTTCACAACTAAAAAAATCTTCCATAAAGTGCAAGGACACAACCCCAGTGGCTAAGAACGGTGACGAATTGATTGATCAATTGGATCATCTTTAAGACTTTCCTTTACAGCGGCTACAGCTGCTTCAGTGCGCCCTGTTGGGTGACTCACGGAATGCACATGGTCAGTAACAGTAACTGTGGTCGTCGAATTAGTCGTTCGCTCTGAAGGAGGATTGTGTTGGCGATAAAATGAAAGTATTGTACGATGAGTTTGACAAATGAAACAATTGTTTTGATTAAAAATTTCAACAATTTGCACGCGTTGCTCTGGTGTTGTGACACTCTAAAGCAGACATAGGCACAAACACATCAACATTTTGAGTTTGTGTGTGTCTCTCACAATTTTGTAAACAAACGAGCATTCTCCCCACCCTTAAATAATTTTTTTCAACAAGCGCACCTGCGCTCAAACAACCGTCTTGGTTGGAACCTTGTGATAGACTGAATTGTGAATCACAATTTTTGTGATTTGTGAGTAACTACAAATACGTGTGACTCTCAAGAGCGAATTTATATACATGTGTAGTGCGCTCACCCACATTGCCTATATCTGCTCTAAAGAGAAACACGCTATAGTACTGAGATATTGGACAGTTTTATTTGCAATTTTATATACAATTATAAAACCACGCCTTGAATAGTTCTTTTGCAGATCCTAGTAAAGCCTGAATGTTTAATTCTTGTGAATAACAAATAGCTATTAGTAAATTCTTCTGGTTTCTTGACCTCTTTTTAATTATTATTATCATATTCTGATATTTTTAAGCTTAGGTCTCTTTATTTTAATCTAAGTTTTAATTTCAATATTTCTTCACTCCTTTGTGTGACTTCTTCAGGAAATTAATTATTTTATTTATAAAATAATAAATAAAATAATTAATTTCCTGAAGAAGTTACACAAAGGAGTGACGAAATATTAAAATTTAAAAGTAAATTAAAATAAAGAGACCATAGGCTTAAAAATATCAGAATATAATAATAGCTATTAATTATATTAACATTTTTTTTACAAATTTCTGTAAATTGTTCGCTGGGTTGTGCATTTGTAACAACTTGTACGTACATTCCACTAATACTTTTTTTTTTAAATGGCTTAAACTAATATCTAGTTTTGTGGCTTAACTTTTTTTTTTGTACAACGAACGATCTACCCTACATGAAACTATGCACTCAATCTTTTTCAATCATATCATGGGAATCAAGTGAATCCAACAACGACACACAGCCAGAGCGAGAGAGAGAGAGAGAGAGAGTGATAGAGAGGGAGGGGGAGAGGAAACACAAAATGGTCAGTTCATATAAACTATAACGAAATTCTATTAAAATTGTTATACACTTTTTTAAACATTTTCATCCTTGATTGCGATTAGTTGTGGGATTGATTGGAACACAAAATGAAATAGTAAATACATAAATACCAAAAAAAAAAAAAAGAATCAACGGATTTAAACTGCAAATAATAGGAAAACAAAATCCGATACAGAAAATTTACAATTTACCATTTTTTCATAATCTGTTTTTTTCCAATTCCATTCTTTATGTCTGCATATGGTTTTATATTTTATGGGGAAGTAGAGATCATTATATTTGGGTCATTTTTATATTAATACGTGGTTTACATCACAAAAAAAAATAATAATGAACAGCTCGAAAAAAAAACAACAACAACAATAATCATGATACAAAATTGCTCAGGATTTTATGGCATTTTTGTTAATATGATTATACCATTTATTTAACCGCAATGCGAAAAATATTTATGCAGAATAGAAAAAAACCACATAGTCGCTTCAAAAAAAAAATCATATATTAATTACTACAATTTTTCTATTAAAATTCAATACGTTGGCTCGGTTATGCCTCAATGTGCGGGGATATAAAATCGTTAGTTTTTTCCTGTTTAATTTATTTGCTATTAAAAAATAATTAGTGCACAAAATTTAATAACAGATATTTAAATAAACACATTAATATTTAAATTTAATTGTCCGTAATGGTTTAGTAGCGGCGCTCTTAAATGTTTGTCCGCCTGAATATGCACTACGTGCGAGTAGTTGTATGTGTGAATTTACGATTGTTAAATACGAGCAGATAGAGCGAGATTGTTCATTTTATGGCAAAATAATATTTTTAAATTTAATGCGTACTCGGTATTTATCAAGCGACAGCAGAACAAGTAACGCAAGGGATTAAACAGATGATCACAATCAGTGTTGCCATATTGGCGCTTTTCAAATATCAGCCTATCCGTCTCTATATGAAAGTGGTTTTCCGAAGCCACTAAAAAGCCACAGATTTCTGTCTTGGACTCATGTATAGGTAATAGTATTAAATAAATTGCTCTGGAAAATCAGCACAATAGAAAATATGGCTCCAGAGATGGAAAATTTATAATTATTTTTGGTACATTAAAGTAATCAGCTAAAATTATTATTATTATTTTTTTGTTAATTAAACCTATTTTATAATTCCGAATTAAAAAGCAAACAAAATTAAAACAAGTAAAAACGTTATATTCGATCGTGTCAAATCTTTAATACACTGCAAATATTTAGCAAATAAAACTCTGTTTATTATACCCTCCAAAAAAGAATTTGGAGGGTATATTCACTTTGTCATTCCGTTTGTAACGCATCGAAATATCCATCTGAGACACCATAAAGTATATACATTCTTGATCAGTGATGAAATCTAAGACGATCTGAGCATGTCCGTCCATCCGTCTGTGGAAATCACGATTCAGTCCAAACGAAAAGAGCTAGACTCTTGAAATTTGGTATAAATATATTCTAAAGCTTAGAGCAGGTTAAGTTCGGAGATGGGCTAAATCGGGCAAGGGGGAAAAAGGTTCCCCTAAGAAGAACTAAACCAACCCAGAAAAAACATCATAATTTTTAAAGTTTTTTGGTTATTTTGTTAAGCAAATGATATATTTTTATGTCAAATACGGTCCAACGCCTTAATCTGGAGCCATAAAATAAAAATAAATTATTTGTGGACCCCGCCCACTTTAGTGGGCGTTATTATATGCAAAAGTATCATAAAAATTTAACAAATTATTTTACTTAAGCCTACATTCCTTAAAAATAAAATTTTTAAGCTTTAATGACGAAGCTGAGACGATACGTGGTACTGCTCTGCCCTAACCCCTCCTCCCCCATTACCCCCTAAATGACCCTATCAAAAAAAAGGTACTTTAATTTTGTATACAATCATCCGACCCTACCAAAAAAAAAAATTTTTTTAATTTTGTATATAATCATCCCAAGCATTTATTTTTAGAGTTTTATGCCTGCCTGTTTCTGCCCTACCCCCTCCTCCCCGTTTGCCACCTAAATAACCCTATAAAAATTTGTTTTTTAAATTTTGTAAATAATCATCCCAAGCATTTATTTTTAGAGTTTTATGACTGCCTGTTTCTGCCCTACCCTCTCCTCCCCCTTTGCCCCCTAAATGACCCTATTAAAAAAAAAAATTTAATTTTGTATATAATCATCCCAAGCATTTATTTTTTAAGTTTTAGGACTGCCTAAAGTTTCTGCTCTACCCCCTTTTCCCCGCAAATGACCCTATAAAATAAAATAGAAAATTTTGTTTTGTATATAATTTGGGATAATTACCAAGCATTTATTTTTAGAGTTTTTTAACTAAGGTGAAATGTGTCCCTAACAGCCCTTGCCAGAGCAACCCCGCCAAAATACAGTTTTAATACCCACCAAAGAGAATTGGATCCCATAAAATATATATATATATATATATATATATATATATATATATATATATATATATATATATATATATATATATATATATATTCTTGATCAGTGATGAATTCTGAGACGATCTAGCAATGCCCATACGTTCGTCTGTGGAAAACATAATATAGTCTATTTTTGTAACCCGCCCCCTTTAGTGGGCGTTGACGTACGATATTACATGCAAAAATAGTGTAAATATTGAACAATTTTTATTCGTTAAGCCTATAAGAAGCTGAGATGTTCTCTGGTCTTGCAGAGGTGAAACGTCTCCCCAACGGCCCTTCCCGGAATGACTCTGTCAAAATAGAGATTAAAAATTCGGTGCATAGATATCTGAAAGGAAATCTGTCCCACCAAATTAAACATTTAAATTGAATTAAGATTCTATAGGCTAATTGTTCGAAATTTTTAATTTAAATCTCAGACAGACATGATATATATTCCAAGGCACAAAGGAAAGTCAACATCAGTTTTATTCAACTTACACAGCAGAGCAGAACAGCTGTTTTCGAAAGCCGCAACACGTTCATCATCAGTGCTCATGTGTATTGTGTTTGTCACCACTTATTAGGTGGCTTAGTTGAATTTGATAACAGTTCCTATTTACACAAATTGTGCAAAAGAATACGAGAACTGTATCAAGCTGATGTTAACATGTTGTTGTTATAATACCCGTGTTACCGTTAAACATTTACCGCCGTATTCATAAAAAATGTTTTAGGTTTATTACAGGTTTATTTGACAAATTTCCCATAGAAATACGTCAAATAAGCGCTTAATAAATCTAAAATATTTTTTATGAATACGGCAGTTAAAATTTACTTACTAAACATTAGGAGGGTATTTGAGATGCGACTCGGTCGAATATAACGTTTTTACTTTTGTTTTTTTTTCGGTGGGTATAATAAAAATTGCATATAAATAATTATTTAGATGATAGTTAATGTTATAATTCTTATAAAAATAATAAAATAAATATTTAAAAATATTCTGTGCGCTACTACTTCAGCGAAGATGTTGCGAAGTATTATAAAAATGTTATAACATTTCAGTCTGTGTGTCTTCTATTTAAATATAAATTTCTTATCTAGGTTAAATAAACTATTTCAAAAGTTACTGTACGCTAATGTTTATCCACCAGTTTTTCATGTTGATATTAGAAGGAGGCGGAGGACATGTTTAAGGAATAATTTTTTTTATTTATTTTATTTTGTTGTTTGCGAGGACAAGTAGTCACACGTCCACAAGTATTTAATTCATTTTACAGCAACACCTTAAATTACAAAGGTGGATTGGCTGGCATTGTTTAGTTTATTATTTTCGCTTTCGTTTCAGTTTTCCTCTTCAACGACTTGGCTCAACAAGTTGTGTGTGACTGACTGGCTGCCAGTACTTCAGTACATGTATGATGTGGTGTTTTTTTTTTTTTTGCTTTATTGTTTACTAAAGGTGTAAAGAAAATTGTGTTACGTGCGCTGTTCGTTTCCCCTTACTGCAGCTCTTTATTTTTTATTTTTTTTGCTGTTAATTTTGTTTGCCGTACTAAGTCAAATAAAACTTTTATAAGAACACTCCTTAAAAAAATTATATACATACTTTATTTGTTAAATGTGTGCTTAAGTATTAATATTTGGGAATAACCTAATGAAAAGAAAAAAAATTAATGACCAGTTCGGTTAGAAAAGAACGATGTCATTAGCGTTAATAATGAATTTTTGTAGTTGATTTTTGGGGGTTGTTTCCACCTAAAGAACCAAACTACCAGCTACAAATTATGGGTTTGCGTAAACGTGTATTTAGTTTTCATTAATAAAATTTGATATAAATTTGTTTTATTTCTTTCTATTGATAAGTGGCCTTTCCCAAGGTGGGGGGGGGGGGGGGGGGCTAAGGAATTTTATTAATTTAATTACAGGGAGGGGGCCTAACAACTATGCAGACGTTTTGTAACTTATAAATAACAATTTTTAAAATAGTTTTGGTTTATTAATTACCCCAGTTTACATTATGCGTAATAAGAGTGTGGGTTTGTAACAAAAAATGTCTATCAACTTTTAGTCACAATAAAAAAATAAAGAAAAATTAATTTAAAAAAAATGTTGTCATTAGTGTTGCTATACATTTTCATTCAAAGTGTTTAGGTATAGAGGATTTTGTTCGTTTTAATAGTGAGACTTTCGAGGTCCGCCCAGTGCCTTTGTCTGATATGCCAGCAAGGACGGTAACATTCACCTTAATAATTCTAGTAACATAACCTTAATAATTCTCGAATACGAGTGTTTTAAATAACTAGCTTTAGTTGTGACCAGTGTCTGGAAAGATTATTCAAAATTTTTAAAGAATTTAGCTTTTTTGGGGAAACTAAAGAGTGTTTTTTATGAAGTTTTTTTTTTATACGAATCACTCTGTTGTCTGACAGCTGTTTTGACAGTTTAAAGTGACGTCTCTACTCAGTATTGTTTGGCAAATCATCATGAACAGGTTAACTCCAGAACAACGCTTCCAAATCGTGGAAATTTATTTTCAAAAACAGTGTTCAATTAAAAATGTTTATCCGCTTTTTTACCGCAAAATTCTCTTCAGTGATGAGGCGCATTTTTGGTTGAATGGATATGTCAACAAGCAAAATTGCCGTATTTGGAGCAGAGATAATCCACACGCCGTTCAAGAATTACCAATGCATCCCGATAAATGTACTGTTTGGTGCGGTCTATGGGCTGGTGGAATCATCGGTCCTTATTTCTTTAAAAATGAGGAAGGACGACGCGTTACCGTGAATGGAATTCGATACAGAATCATGATCAATGAATTTTTGGTGCCAAAACTTCAAGATATGGATGTAAACGAAATGTGGTTTCAGCAGGATGGTGCCAATTGTCATACTGCGGGCGAAACAATGGACTTATTGAAAGAACATTTCAACGACAACATTATTTCGAGAAATGGACCGACCGGTGAATTGGTCTCCGCGTTCGTGTGATTTGACGCCACTCGATTATTTTTTGTGGGGATACCTGAAATCATTGGTTTACGTGGATAAACCAGCAACGATTGACGCTTTGGAAACCAGTATTCAACGTGTCATTGCTGAAATACGCCCTCAAATGCTTGAAAAGGTGGTCGAAAATTGGACCTCCAGAATGACTTTGTGCAAAATAGACGTGGTGGCCATATGCCCGAAATTATATTTAAATGTTAAATGACAAGAAATTATCTACCAAATAAAAATTTTTTTTTGGCCATTTCATAATTTGGCATGTGTTTTATTTAAATTTCAAATCAGCAAGCTCTTATAAAAACACCCTTTACAAATATGAAAAAAGTTGAAAATTATTTAACAGGTTCTAAGTTCGAATCTCCAATCTCCGAATTATTTTTCTGAATTTGTTGTAATTCTAATTAGTTTAAGAGTGGAATATTTGTAATATTTTTTTATATAAACATGAACTTGAATTTTTTTTTCGAATATATTAGATTATTAATAAGATAAAAATTGTTTGTTCAGACTCAGGTTCAAATCTGCAATCTGCAAATTATTTATCTTAATAAATTTTTTTTTAAACAAAGATCAATCATTGCTGATGCCTTCTGCTACTTTAATGATTATAAAAAAAAAATTGAAAATATTCCACTATTAATAAAAACTTCCATTTTAACAGACTCTTCAATAATATAACGCAGATTCGAACGTACAGCTGTATTAAATAATTTTCAACTAAGTGATTTAATTTGCAAAAAGTTCGACAAAAAAATATGCAATTTTTTACAAAAAAATTTTCTGCAAAAAAAATTTGCGTTTTTTTTTAATTTGTCCCTTAAAAAATCAGATTACATGCACTTTTTAAAAACCCTAGGAATTCGAACAACAATTACAAATTATTAAATAGTTTTTACAATTTTGCCCGTTTTCTCCCAAGCACTTTTAAACACTTCCTTAAAAAAAAATTTTATTTTATTTTAAAATATATCACGTTCTATGAATTAATTTTTGTTCAATGATGCACAGTGGGGGATTTGAAGGAAAAAAAATATGGAAATAATAACATGTTCAGATATACACCTTAATTGGGCTTATCGCTATTGACGGCATTATTGAGCTAATTAACCATATAAAATGTTCATTAAATTAATTAACACTACATTGTTAAAAAATCGAGAAATTGCAGCACTGCTGAAAAAAAGTGTGTTTAGTGAGCAAAACACAACTCACTGAACAAAGTTAGCCGAGACTTGGCACCTAAAGTGTGGAAAAGAACCATAAACAAAATATGACGAGCCGTCAAGGAGTGAAGTTATTCATATTTAATTTATTATTAATCAGAAAATAGAAAAAGTTACGCCAGATTTGATTTAGAGGTCCTTCTGAATATAAAAAAAAATTAGCTTTTAGTTTTCATACTTTAATTGAATTGACTAAATCTTGTATATGTGAAAAGGAATTTAATTATGCCAATAAAGTGAATATTGACTCAATTAAAAATGCATGTCTGAACTCCATACAAGTCTGCAATTTTCAAAATACTCGTTCGACTATAATAAAATTTCTTACAGTACATAAGGAAAAATTGCTGAGTAGAAGTTTAGAGTTTGGTTTTGATAACTTCACTATTATTGAAAAAAAAGAAAATAATAATAATACAAAAGAAAAATGATTATGAGAAAGACTACTGGCTCAATATGAAAAACTCTTGTTGTAACAATAATTTTAAATTATTTTAAATGTTTAAATTATTTAAATTTATTAAAACCTTATTTTGTTATATCTCTTTTCAGGTAAACTGTCCATAATATTTTGCGCATAATTACCTTAGAGTGGTAAGCTTATTTAAATAATAAATTTCTCTCTAATATTTTTTTCAAATGCAAATTTCAGACCCCTAAAAAAACTTTTCTCAATAAAAGTTTTTTTAATGCACTAAATTTGTTTAGTATTTTGCTTACAAACCGAATAATTATTACAAATGTTGCTACTAATAAAAATAAGTTAAAAAAAACGTTATTAGCACTTAGTGTTGCCTGCTAGTTCGTGCTGATAATTATCTTTTTCTCTTCTTAATGATTTGGTTTTATAGACTAAAAACAAAAATAACATAAATTCTCTTGCTCTCTTGCTTTATGTTCAAAAATAATTTTAGACAAATAATAAATAGTATGAGCCAACACGGCACTATGCAACACTTTGGTTTTAAGTTTCATGCCACCAGCATAAATTCATAAACCATGAAATTATGAAAAATCATATTTAATAATTTACCAGCCAGTCATCATAAAACTACTGTGGAATGTTCCCACACGCTATTAGACAAACAAAAAATTAGAAACAAAAAGTAATTTCTAAAATTTATTAACAATAACGAAATCCATCCATACGAGACCGTATTTGTGGAAAAAAAATATTAAAATATTAAATGTTGAATAGAAAACAAATACGCACTCTTGGTATTCAAATTCAAAATTGAATGAAATGGTTTTTGTTTTTGGTCGGTCAACAGTTAAAATTTAGTCATCTTGGCAGCAACAATTGAGTGAAAATTAAAATTTTAGTGTTTTAAGATGACAACGGGTAACCCATTAACCAGAAAAAATATAGGACTTCTGTCTAAACAAAAAGGGAAGAAAAAAAACGAAATTTAAGCTCTTCAAATGATAGCGTCCGAAGTTATTGTATTCAAATCACAGTAGGACTAAAATTATTATTATAGGTAGAAACACTGAGAAACAAAGTTTTAAAATTTCTGCTGACCTTGCAAGCAAAATGAGTGACTACACTGGCAGAAATATCAATATAAAACGGAGTAAAAACGTTATATTCGACCGGGTCGCATCTTAAATACCCTCCAAATAATTAGTAAGTAAATTTAAAATGCTTAACTTGGTGGGACAGAGTTCCTTTAAGACATCCCCGTACCACTAAAGGGGGCGGAGTGCAAAAATAGACTATATGGGGTGTTCCACAGACGAACGTATGGGTCATGCTAGATCGTCTCAGACTTCAAAACTGATCAAAAATATATATACTTTATGAGGTCCAATTTTTTTTGAAGATTATTAAAAATGTATTTTGTCGGGGTCTCTCTGGTAACGGCCGTGGGGGAGACATTTCACCTTTGCCATAAAACTTAAAAAAAAAATTTGTAATGTAAAATGTAAAGTTTATTAGTTTTTTACAGGGTCATTTAGGGGGAAAAGGGGGAGGAGGGTGTAGGGCAGTGGAGTACCAGGTTACGTCTCAGCTTCGTCATTAAGGCTTAAAAATTTGATTTTTAAGGGATATCGGCTTAAGTAAAACAATTTGTTAAATTTTGACACTATATTTGCTTATAGTAACGCCTACTTAAGGGGGTGGGGTCCAAAACTTAATTTTTTTGATTTTATGGCTTCAAGTTTAACGCGTTGAACCTTCTTTGACATAAAAATATATCACTTGCCTAACAAAATTACGTAAAACAAGACTTTAAAAATCATGTTGTTTTTTAGAGGTTGGTTTAGTTTTTCTAAGGGGAACTTTTTCTCTTCTGGCCCGATTCAGCCCATTTGCGAACTTGATCTGTGCTATACTTCAAGATATATTTATACCAAATTTCAAAAGTCTGGCTCTTTTCGTTTGGACTGAATCGTGATTGCCACAGAAGGACGGACGGATCGTCTTAGATTTCCTCACTGATCAAGAATATATATACTTTATGGGTTCTTAGATGGATATTTCGCTGCGTAACAAACGGAATGGCAAAGTGAATATACCCTCCAATTCTTTTTTGCAGGGAATGATAATAGTTTTGATTTTTTTCCTGCCTGCTGAAATCAATTTGCCAATAATAAAATATTGAAACTGCGAACCACGGCAATATAGAAATTTGTATTCTGTGATACTTATTCTGGTGATAGCATACATTTGTTTAATTAAGCATATGCATAAACGAGGCCTGTTCGAAAAATTAAATTAATGTTAAAATTTCGCTCACTTCATTCTATTTTCGCAGCTGAACTGCATAATCTATTAATATAAAAGGAATCTAAGGAATATACAACAGAGCAGAACAGCTGTTTTCGAAAGCCGCAACACTTTCCTCATCATTGCTCATGTGTATTGTGTTTGTCACCACTTATTAGTTGGCTTAGATGAATGTGATAACAGTTCTTATTTAAAGAAATTTCATTAGGAAATTGAATACGAGAACTGTATCAACCTGATGTTAACATATTATTGTTTTGATACCCGTGTTACCGTTTGATTATTTGCTTCATGTACCATTTTTCTGAATTTTATTTGTGGGAAAAAGATATACTTTTATTTAAATAAGTCACCCCTTCCATCTGACTAATTCATGAAACAAATAAATATTGTTCTCGTAAAATGAAAATTCAATTTATTTCTTGAACAGATCTCGTATAAAAAACTACCAGTACTACTCATGCCATTTGCAAAAATTTGTTCAACTACTGCAATAGTGGTCAGCCATCCTTGCTTGTATGTGCCAAAAGTCTAGCCGAACAACAACTAATGTTTTGTTGTTGTTGTTAGTGGAATTAACAAACTATTCTAACTTATTTTATTAAAGTTGCTAACTTGTTTGCAACATTTTCAATTAAGTGGAAATATTTGGATTTGAGCTTTCTTTCATCATGCTCTCCTCCCTCTCTCGTACGTCTGTCTGTAAGTTAAGTTATCAACTTTTCCCCCTTGTTGGGATTTGAATTGTCATCATTATATGAAATAAAAGATTTAATGTCCAATTTAGTTACTCGCAGTTCTTTCGTAGTCGTCATAACTTGGATAACAATAAATTTTTAATAGCTTTTTTCTAAATATAAATGTAAGATGATCCTATTGAAAATGTACAGAAATAATTGAATCGTTTGTGCATTTTATTGCTTAAAACAAATTAATAAAGATGACGAAAATACTTTGCAAGAAAAAAATAAAAATATGTAATAATAATAATAATAAGACATTAAATTAAATAACTATGAAAGCAGGAGTTTTATGAATCATAAAATTGAGAAGCCCTTTTGCAAAAACTATCTGACAAAAATTAGTGGATTTTGCTGCAAAATAGAAGGAAGTTTTAAATGAAAAAACTCTGAGCTTTAAAAATATTGTTTTTTTTTAGCAAAGCGATACAAAAAAAGGCTCGGAATATAACTTGAGTATTATTTATTTTTGTATTTCCTTGAAATACTGAGCAATAAAATATAAAAAGTTTTTAAATGACGACGCGTCATCTGGCGCCAAATATCACGTCTTTCCTTTCCTTTCGTTGTGCTTCTTTTTTTGTCTTGCTTTATTGTTGGAGTCTTTATGAGATGAGCAGCGGTGTTCAGCAGCAGCCAGTCGGTAGTAAGAAGTAGTAGTTGCTTGATGTTCATTTGCAAGTACCTTTTTATGAGAACATGCAAGTATATTTCTTGGGATTATACTCCTGTGTATAACAAGTCACACCGTCTGCTTGTTCATCCATACCAGCGGTCCCCAAATTTTATTTGCCATTTTCTATTTCTTATAGCTTCTATTAATTAAAATTCATTAATTAAAAGAAAAATATATATGGCACTGCCAAGTTTGTGTTTAGACAAGGCAAGTCTTATTGATAATCTAATTAATTTGTTATGCGGGGCAGGGTAAAAGGGAAAAGCGGCAAGTAGTCAGCACTATGTGCTTTAGGAATTCATTGTGCTTTTATATTTTTAACTTCAATCATTTATATCTATTTTGATGATAATTTTATATAAACTAAGACTTGCGTTCTGTGAATGCCCATGAAAATTCAAAGGAAAACAAGTAAAAACGTTATATTCGACCGGGTCGAATCTTAACTACCCTCCAAATATTTAGTAAGTGAATTTAAAATGTTTAACTTGGTGGCACAAAGTTCCTTTATATAATATCGTACGTCAACGCCCACTAAAGGGAGCGGGGTTCAAAAATATACAATATCATGTTTTCCACAGACGAACGTATGAAGAATATATATATTTACTTTATAGGGTCCAATTCTCTTTGGAGGGTATAAAAACTGTATTTTGGCGGTGTCGCTCTGGCAAGGGCTGTGGGGGAAATATTTCACCTTTGTCATAAAACTCTAAAAATAAATGCTTGGGGTAATTATATACAAAATTAAAATTTCTTTTTTTTATAGGGTCATTTAGAGGGCAAAGGGAGAGAGGGGGTAGGGCAGAAACAGGTAGACATAAAACTCTAAAAATAAATGCTTGGGATGATTATATACAAGATTTAAAAAAAAAATTTTTTTTGGTAGGGTCATTTAGGGGGTGAAGGGGTGGGAGGGGGTAGGGCAGAGTAGTACCAGGTTTCGTCTCAGCTTCGTCATTAAAGCTTAAAAATGTTATTTTAGAGGAATGTAGGCTTAAGTAAAACAATTTGTTAAACTTTTAAGCTATTTTTGCCTATAATAACGCGCACTAAAGTGGGCGGGGTCAAAAAATATTTTTATTTTATGGCTCCAAGTTTAAGGCGTTGGACCGTATTTGACATAAAAATATACCATTTGCTTAACAAAATAACAAAAAAACTTTAAAAATGTTGTTGTTTTTTAGAAGTTGGTTTAGTTCTTCTTAGGGGAACTTTTACTCCTCTTGCCCGATTTAGTCCATCTTCGAACTTAACCTTTTCTAAGCTTCAAAATATATTTATGCCAAATTTCAAGAGTCTAGCTCTTTTCGTTTGGACTGAATCGTGATTTCCACAGACGGACGGACGGACATGCTCAGTTCGTCTTAGATTTCATCACTGATCAAGAATATATGTACTTTATGGGGTCTGAGATGGATATTTCGATGCGTTACAAACGGAATGACAAAGTGAATATACCCTCCAAATTCTTTTTTGGAGGGTATAAAAAGTGTTAAGCTTAGCAATAAGAATTGGAAAACTAGACTTCGGTCTTGGATTTATTATGTAATGGAAGTAATCTGAAATAGATTGCTATTGAAAAGCTGCAAAATGTAAAATATGGTGCCAGAGCTGGAAAATTTTAATTTATTTTTGCTTTTTTTTTTTTGTTAGTTAAACTTATTTTATGTCTCAAAATTAGCGCCATTGCTATTAAAACTCGAAGAAAATCAAAAACACGATTCCAGGGTTGTACAACTGAATCTTGTTTTTTTTTTTTAATTTAAAAATAACCAATGTGACTAAATTCTTTATTATTTTACATGTTAAACATAGTTGATGTTTTTAAAAGAAATTCTTTAATATTTGAAATCAAAAAAGTCAGAGCACACAGCTCCAGAGCTGGAAAATTATAAATAGAACTATTTTTTTTCGTTTGGTAATCAAGCATGTTTTATATTTTAAAATGAACTAAATTAGTATTGAAAATCAGATACATCAAAAAGGTGGTTCCAGGCTTGGAATAGTTCCAGAGCTGGAAAATTTATAAATAAAACTATTGTCTATTTTTTTTTATCAAGTCTTAGGTCACTTTTTTATAAAAGAAATTGAAATTTATTATTATCCGATAATTCGATATCCTCTCGATATCTTCTTCAGGGCAATAATTATGATTAGAATGAATATAACAATTTTTTAAAAAAATTTTATAACCTAAAAATTATTTTTGATTCTTTTGGTTATTTTTTTTTATATAAAAATTTAATAAATCAAATAAAATCAATTCAAAATAATGCTTTTCTTGCCTGTCTTATTTTGAATACTTCAAAAATATTGTTATATAAATCTCAATTATAATTATTGCTCTGAAGAAGATATCGAGAGGATATAGAAATATCGGATAATAATAAATTTCAATTTCTTTTATAAAAAAGTAACTAAAAAATCTAAAAAGGCCGAAGAATCAGCAATCAAATAATATATAAATAAATATATTAATTAAAAAATGTTTAAATATAATAAATGATAAAATAAAATAAATTAGTAATCATTAACTATAATAAAAAACTATTTTCATTTATTATAGTAAGAAAGAAATTAGCATTCAAAATCAGAAAGACCAAAAAGATGGTTCCAGGGTTGGAATAGTTCCAGAGCTGGCATGACGGTGAAGGGTACAAACGATTCGTCATGGCCCAATAAAACACTTTTACTTTTTTGTTTGTTTTTTAACTACAACCGGCACTCAGGGCCTATTCAAATGATTGAGCAGGACCCAAAAGCAGAAGACATTATTAAAAAATATCAGCGGCCAGTGCTACGTCTGCTTCATTGCAACAAACAGTTGACACCTAAAACAACCAAGCAGATCAGAAAGATTGAATAAATACCCTATTCATAATTGAGTGCGGAATCGAACTTGGTATCTTACCATTCGTAGTCTAAGTGTTAACTACTTTAACCGACAGCAGCCGAACAAGAGCCATGCGCAGGTACTGATGAAAATGCTCTTTGTTGAACTAGTCAACATTTAGATCACGAAGCCTAAGACACCGAGTTCGATTCCTGACTCAGTTATGAATATTCGTATAGTAAAAAGTTTTTTCGTGCGTGATTGTGTTTATTTGTTGTCAGCCTGTTTCAATGGCGAAGACATAGCACGGTACTGGCCCTTGAAAACTATTGACAGCGATTCATATATGCAGTGCATTGCGCTGGAACTAGGCAAATAGATTTTGGGATGGAGGATAAAGGGAGTAGAGTCTGTGGATATTCGACTTGAAACCCCTCAAATTGTAAGTGGCGGGGAAGACATCTGCGGGTAGTTTGTTCCACATACGGACTGTTCGGCCAAAAAACGAATTTTCTCTGTAATGCGTAGTGCGATTCGTTGGAATATCGAACACAAACGCATGCGCTTTGGATGACAAACGCGTTGAGCGTAAGAAAGAATGGGTTTCAGGAACAAGTTCCCTAATTTCACAAGAGCACCTGCCATTGTAGTAACGATAGAACAACGATACACACCCCACATTGCGACGATGCTCAAGTGAGTCAATAGAGTAGGCTACCCTACTGTCTCCTATGAGTTTCATCGCCCTCTCCTGTACGCGGTCGAGTAACTTCAAAATAGACTTTGAAGCACCGGCCCAAACATGAGAGTTGTATTCCATATTCGGTCGGATGTAAGTGGTGTAAATATTAAGAAGATCAGAAGGGGGGTGAAATATCTCTTGCACCGTCTTAAGAAGCCAAGGCACTTGAATGCTTGAAAGACATGTTCCGTCCATCTGACATCACACTGCACTTTCATGCCCAGAACATCAAGAGCCCCTGACTTCATAATACTTACACCAGCCATAGAAACAGATGAAGCAGCTTGGTCATACGTACGTCGATGCGTAAGCATACAACACTAGGTCTTACGAGCATTAAAATCGACCCTGTTCGCCTGACCGCATTCGGAAATCTTCGCGAGGTCACTATCCAGAACGTCATTCATAAACTGCCTCCTCGTCTCGATTTCAGACGTTGACGGCCTGCAGTTAAATGAATAAGAATCCGAAAGGCTGCTATCATCTGCGAAAGAGTGAATAGGACAGGAAGTTTGGGAGAGTAGACCGTTAAGAAAAATTAGAAATAGAGTAGGAGAAAGAACGGAGCCCTACGGTACCACTGAGTTGACTCTGAACTCATCGGATGAGATCCCATCTATAACATCTCGTATAGAGCGATCCCTGAGGAAGCTCGATATAAACCGAGAGAAGGTATAGGATCCAAATGCAATAAGTTTGGACAGGAGTGGTCCATGCCACACTCTATCGAACGCCTTAGAAATTTAAATTGCATAATCAAAACACTGATGTTGACTTTCCTTTGTGCCTTGAAATATTTTTCATGTCCTTCTGAATTTAAACAAACATTTCGAACCATTAGCCTATAAATCTTAATTGAATTTAATATATCAAGGGCTTAGTTTTATTCTCTGCCATGCACACTGTGAAGCTGATCACGGCGGTCTTTGGAGACCACTTTGGGAATCACGTATCAATACCAAAGAATCGTTTTCTGTTTTGCCTTTATTTTATCTTTTCTTCAACTCAAATCTTCTTTCTCTCCAAAGTGGTACTGAAACTAGTCTTCAAGGTAGAAGAAAAAAAATACACCTTTAAGCATGACATTTGTGGTTTTACTTCATTTTTTTTATTATTTGTTATCAACAAAAAAAAAACTTTTTATTTATTTATTTTTCTTACTGCTAGACATTGAAAACAATATAAAAATCCTTGAAAAGAAATGATAATAATAAAAATAATAATGCAACGTAGTAAACTGTCATATCGTATTGTTGTATCACTGCTGTAGTAGTTTTACTTAGTAGTACGAGTATTATATCTGTCATAGTTGTTATGAAAACGACAACGACAACAGGAGTTTAAAAAAAAACACACACACACTTTTTTTTTTGTTACTTTTAGCAAAATACAGATTTATTGTAAGCTGGCGGAATAAAGTGTTTGGCAAAATTGAATTTAGTTTTTGTTTAGGTTAAGTTTAGTGTATTTAATTCAGACAGCTTTAAGTTCAGAGTAAAAGGATAATGATGAAGATTTTGTGTAATAGTAAAAATGTTTAATATTTTCTGTCATATTTATGAAAAAGTATAAATTACTTTTAAAATAATTAATATTTGTTTTATGCTCAAACTCCCCTTAACATTGTATTCATTGTGTAATCGTATAATTATACACTATTGTATATTTTTGCTGTAGGCAATTTTGACAATTGCAATTATCAAATCAGCTAAAGTTCCATCAATTTGTAATCGAAGGGACCACCGAGTTCTTTAAAAGAATTAGAACCGTTTTCAAAGCAACGAGATTTGTGAATAGATTTAAGGAGATTAAAATAAAACAAGTAAAAACGTTATATTCGACCGGGTCGAATCTTAAATACCCTCCAAATATTTAGTAAGTAAAATTAAAATATTTAACTGGGTGGGACAGAGTTCCTTTATATAATGGCGTACGTCAACGCCCACTGAAGAGGCGGGGTCCAAAAATAGACTACATCATGTATTCCACAGACAAATGTATAAACCGTCCTAGACTTCATCACAGATTAAGAATATATAGGGTCCGCCAAATAACTTTTTTTTTTTGAAAATGCTATAAAAAAACTACTGAATATTTGCTCAAATTTATTTTTTTATTTGAAAGTACAATCCTTCCGGTTAATAATGGAAAATAATTTCATTCAAATGGCTGCCTTGGCTGGCCATGCAGTAGCCTCAACGATCGGTCCAATTTTTAAGCACATTATCGACTGTGTGCCGCTGTATTTCACCAATGGCTTCACGAATATTGTCCCTTAAAGCGTCAATTGTCTCTGGCTTGTCGGCGTAACACTTATCTTTGACGGCACCCCACAAATAATAGTCCAACGGTGTCAAATCGCAGCTCCGAGGTGGCCAAACGACATCAGCTCTGCGGCTGATAATGCGATCTTCAAAAATAGGGCGCAAAACATCGGGTGTAGCTTCGGCTGTGTGGCACGTAGCGCTGTCCTGTTGAAATCAAATGTTGCCAATATCCTCCTCCTCAATGTTTGTGAACAAAAATTTGTTCAACATGGCCCGATAACGATCGCCATTGACTGTAACGGCCACTCCTGGCTCATTTTCGAAGAAAAATTGCCCAATTATGCCTCTGGACCAAAATCCGCACCAAACAGTGACTCGTTTTGGGTGCGTCGGCTTTTCAATTTATGCGTGCGGGTTTTCTGTGCCCCAAATGCGACAATTTTGCTTGTTTACATACCCGCCAAGATCAAAATGAGCTTCATCTGGAAAGATGATTTTTTTTGGCAAAATCGGCATCTTCCGTAAGTCGATCGCGGGCCCACTTAGCGAAATGAAAACGCATTGGATAGTCAACCATATTCGTTCAGCGGAAGGATAAAACTAATTATCTTTCAAATCAGACATGAGCTAAGTGTTACCATTCACGAAATAAGCATTAGTTGAAAAAAAAAACGTTAGATTGCGGACCCTATATATACTTTATGTGGTCTAGTTCTTTTTGGAGAGCATTAAATCTGTAGTTTTTTTAGGTCTCGCTGCCAAAGGCCGTGGAGGAGACATTTCACCTTTGCCATAAGACTCTAAAAGTAAATATTTGGGATAATTAAATGTAAAATTTATTATGTGAGTGAAGATAAATAAGCCGAATTAAACATGTTTTGACGTAAGCAGTTACGAAACAACGTATTTAGCTTTGAAGTTAAATATAGTATGACGTAATGAAATGGCAAACAGTAAAGTTTTTTTTATGAAAATCTATATTGAATAAATTTTTTTAATATTTTGTAAAAATATTTACAGGCCATGAAAGGTTAATTTACAGGCCATGAGAGTGTGTGTGATCTTGTAGTGACTTTGCCCCTAGTGGCTAAATAAGGAGTTGGCATGCATTGCCAGTATATACAAAATGATGTATGGGATAGAAGACACTCCCATAATCATTTTGTATATAAATATGGATTTTCAAACAAAAAATTAATTTCACTGATTGCCATTTCGTTACGTCACAACATATTTAACTTCACTTCGTAACTGCTTACGTCAAAACATATTTAACTCGACATATTTATCTTCAAGCACATAAATTTCTTTTTAATTTTTTTTTTTAAATGGTAATTTAGGAGGCAAAGGAGAGGAGGGGGTAGGGAGCAACAGGTTACGCCTCAGCTTCGTCATTAAAGCTTAAAAATATTATTTTTAAGGAATTTTTACACTATTTTTGCATATAATAACGCCCACTAAAGGGGATGGGGTCCAAAAATAGTTTTTATTTTTATTTTATGGCTCCAAGTTTAACGCGTTGGACTTGCTTTGACTAACAAATATACCATTGGCTTTCAGATGTTGGTTTAGTTCTTCTTAGGGGAACTTTTTTCCCTCTGACCCGATCCATCCCATTTCTAAACGTGATCAGTGCTATCCCTCAATATATGTTTATACCAAATTTCAAGAGTCTGGCTCTTTTCTTGCGGACTGAATCGTGATTTCCACAGACGGACGGACATGCTCAGATCGTCTTAGATTTCATCACTGATCAAGAATATATATATATACTTTATGGGGTCTCAGATGGATATTCCGCTGCGTTACATACCGAATGATAAAGTGAATATACTCTCCAATTCTTTTTTGGAGAGTGTAAAAAACAAATTCTGAAATTTAGTTTTTGTTTTGAATGTAATTTTACGACTTAAAAATACCTAGTAAAATCGGGGTCTAGGCAAAAGTTATTAAATTTTCCGAAATAGTGACAAACATAAGTACACATGGGTGCTGATGGTGAAAGTGTAGCGGCTTTCGAAAACAGCTATTCTGCTCTGCTGTGAAAGTTTGATCATTTAAACCGATGCTGGCTTTCCTTTTTGACAAATTTTCGAACAATTAGTCATGCGATAAAAATACTTTATTAATTTTATTCAAATATTATTAATTTTAAACTCTTGAATAAAATTTCTAACTAATTTGAGACTAATAATTAAAAATAATTTACTACGACATTGCAACTCTATTTAATAAAAGTCAAAAAAAAAAATTCTTCAAACGACGTCTAGTTTTTTTAATTTTTTGTTACTTCCGTTTGTAGAAAAAAATAATAATAACGCAACACAATAATAATAAGTATACGAGTATCTTGCTACACATGCGATTTTTTCACACACAATAAAGTTGATGTGTATACGCTTTGCCTTTCTAATCCACTCTCACAGAGGTTTTTATTATTATGCTTTAAGGCCAAAAATCTCTAGTATTTCATTATGATTTAAGTCAAGAGCCAGTCAAGAGCAACCGCAAGCGGAAAACACTTTCATTTTTACTTGGATTTAACAAACCCGTCAAAAATGGAAAATAACTAAAATCGCCCAAGATTAACTAAAAAAAAAGAAGAAGAAGAAAGTGTATGAAAGAATAAAACTTTTTGTGATTTCCATTCTCAAGATGCCAGGGAAAGAGAAGTACAACATTTTTTCTTTGCAACTTTATTCATTTTAGATTTTGCAGATTAATTTTTTATTGTTATCGTTTTTATTTTCATTTTATTTTCTTTTTGTATTTTTAATATTAAAAATGCCCAGTTGCCAGAAAATAAATTGCGAAGCAGATAAAAGAAAAAGTTTGTTTCAAACAACGGCAGTCAGCCGTTGAAAAGAAAAACTAAATTTGTATCCTAACGCATAATCTGAAACAGGCTCGCCTCTTATTAGTGAAGACTGAGAAGAGCTTTTAATCCTGTCTGCTGGGTTTTTGGGGTTAAGAAATAAAAGAAATTAATGGTTAACTTTATAGAAGTAATTGATGTTTTGTTTGAATCTATATTATAATAATTTTGAAATATATAGGCCAATCACAGACTTCAATTCCGTTTTAGAATGGAATCTTGCACTGATGCTGATCAGAAGAATTCGGCGCCATATTCATGACTGCTCGCGGTGTCAAACTCGGGACTTTCTGCTTCATAATGTTGTATTAAATACTTCAGACAACTGCACGAAATTAATCGCTCCTATTATGAATAACAACATCGACGCCGTATCAAGACGACAGCAAAAAATTGCTTGTCCACTCTTTTTCGACACCAAGTGACTACTATTGACATGTTCCATATGATATTATATCGCACTCGTTCAACAATACTGTATTAACTCAAAAACTTCAAAGTTTTCAGGAGAGACCAAAAACTGTTTTCTTAACGCTTAAGGAAGTTTTCATTAACAAAAGTTCGGCAATATTTAGAAAACCCATCAATTATTGTATTGCGCTGGATAATCTTTTTATTTGTTCATTGTCTGCAGATAGAAAAGCGATTCTTTTAGTTACTATAATTTTCTTGAATTATTTTTGTTTATAAGAAGTAAATATTTCAAGTTGTGTTTTTTTATATTAAGTTTATTGCTGTATTTAATACATTTTTAATAAAACAGATCAACACGAAATGAAACAAGTAAAAACGTTATATTCGACCGGGTCGAATCTTAACTACCCTCCAAATATTTAGTAAGTGAATTTAAAATGTTTAACTTGTTGGCCCAGAGTTCCATTATATAATATCGTACGTCAACGCCTACTGAAGGGAGCGGGTTTAAAAATAGACAATATCATGTTTTCCACAGACGAACGTATGGGCATTGCTAGACCGTCATAAACTTCATCACTAATCAAGGCCCAATTCTCTTTGGAGGATATAAAAACTGTATTTTGGCGGTCGCTCTGGCAAGGGCTGTGGGGAAATATTTCACCTTTGTCATAAAACTCTAAAAATAAATGCTTGTAATAATTATGTATATAAAAAATTAAAAAAAAAATTATTTATTTTTAATAGGGTCATTTAGCGGGCAAAGGGGGAGGAGGGGGAGGGCAGCAACAGGCAATCATAAAACTCTAAAGATAAATGCTTGGGATGATTATATACAAAATTTAAAAAAAATTTTTTTTTTGGTAGGGTTATTTAGGGGGCGAAGGGGAAGGAGGGGGTAGGGCAAAGTAGTACCAGGTTTCGTCTCAGCTTCGTCATTAAAGCTTAAAAATTTTATTTTTAAAGAATGTAGGCTTAAGTAAAACAATTTGTTAAATTTTTATGCTATTTTTGCCTATAATAACACCCACTAAAGTGGGCGGGGTTAAAAAATATTTTTATTTTATTTTATGGCTCCAAGTTTAAGGCGTTGGACCGTATTTGACATAAAAATATATCATTTGCTTAACAAAATAACAAAAAAAAACTTCAAAAATTATGTTGTTTTTTCTGGGTTGGTTTAGTTCTTCTTTGGGGATCTTTTTCCCCTCTTGCCCGATTTAGCCCATCTTCGAACTTAACCTGCTCTAAGCTTCAAATTATATTTATGCCGAATTTCAAGAGTCTAGCTCTTTTCGTTTGGACTGAATCGTGATTTCCACAGACGGACGGACGGACATGCTCAGTTCGTCTTAGATTTCATCACTGATCAAGAATATATATACTTTATGGGGTCTGAGATGGATATTTCGATGCGTTACAAACGGAATGAATATACCAAATTCTTTTTTGGAGGGTATAAAAAGACTAAAGTAAGCAAAGTTTTTAAAGCTAAATAAATGCTAACAACCGCTAAAAAGCTTAAAATATATATTTTATTAAATTAAAAAAGTTTAAAATATATATTTAAAATTTTCGTAGTATGAATCGTAATAATTTTTAGGGATTATGTTTCTCTTAACTAGGTCCATAATATCCTTTCTTTTATTTTGCGACAGTGGCATCTTATTTTTTGGACAACACATTTTGTTAATTGAACTAATTAGACTTTTTTATTTTAAATATTCGCTGATCAAAATGGCATTTTTTGCTATATTGCTCAAATGCAAAATGATAAAGTGATAATATTAAAAAGTGTCATTAAAACCATTTCTTCAAAACAGTAACAACTCAATAAAAAACAAAATTATTTCACGAAAACAGTAACAACTCAAAGAAAAAGTTAAGCATTATTTCATGAAAATAGTCATATTTCGAAATAAAACAAAAAAATTTACTTTTCAATTTCCAATTAAATAGTTGCAACTCAAAATACCACCTGACTAAAAGAAACTTTTATTATTAGAATAACAACTTAACTCAACATATTACTTTTTATAAGAAAAAGCAATTATTTGTTAAGGCCAATCACTTCAAACAACTCAAAATAATTTTTGCTTTCTTGATTCACAGAAATAACCCATTTCAGCAGGGAAAAGGTCACAACATGTAATTTTATTAAAAAACAGTAGTCAGAAGTATGGGAATTTTTAACCATAGGTAGACATAAGTGCTATGTATTGTTTTTTGTCAAAAAGGTAAAATGAAAAAATTTTGAGTTAATACAGTTAATGCTAAGAAATTGTCAAAAGTTAATTTTTTACTGCTAATTTTTTACTGTCGAGTTAATGTGACGTCGACGTCGCCATTCATAATAGGGGCGAATAACTTTCAAACGAAAACTGTTTTGTGATGCTATTCAGGGGAAAAAATATTTTAATTTTTAATATTAATTTTTCCATAGTTTTAGTACTTTTGTGTAAAATATTCGTGCTTCAAAATTATCAAGTCAAATATTTCGTAAATATTGCTGACAGTGTAATCATCTGCTTCAAGTGTTACACAATTTTTTTTTTAATATTCACTCACTTTCTATTAAAAATTTTTGTTTTATAATAACTTTAATATTAAAATACCGTCTAGCAATTTGGTGGTCTCTTTACTTTTGTTTCCTGAAACATTTTCACTTTGAAGTTTAATTTGCCAATACAAACTATTCGTGTAAATATAAAAAATGTTGTTCCTTTTTTCCTTTACCAGGACTTTGCAGTAAAAGAAATCAAAAGCATGCCTGTGGTCGAGGCGAAAGTTGCAAGTGATTAAAGTTTTGAAATGTTGGCGATATTGAAGTTGGTTTCTTATGTTTGGCTCAGTTTGGACAGGGAGTAGTAAATTATAATTCAGGATTGTAGAATTTATTTTTTTATACCCTCCAAAAAATAATTGTAGAGTATATTCACTTTGTCCTTCCGTGTGTAACATAGCGAAGTAGTTCGCCTAAAGCCCAAAAAAAAAATATATGTGACAGCGTATAGAGAAAGGGACCTAAGGGTAAAAAAGAAATCAATTTTCCCTTTTTTTTTTGATCCCATGCCCCAAAAGTGTTCCCTCCCAGAGATATGCGCGTTTTATGAAATTGAAGTAAACCAAAGATACACATATTTAAATCTTTAAAATGGCTCTCCTACATATTATACATATATTCTTGATCAGGGGGCACATTACGGCATTCGATATCGATCGAAATTTCCATTTAAATTGTATGGAAATTTCGATCGATATCGAGTGCGGTAATTTGGCCCCAGTGATGAAATTCAAGGTGATCTAGCCATCCGTCCGTCCGTCTGTGGAAATCACGATTCAGTCCAAACGAAAAGAGTCAAACTCTTGAAATTTGGTATAAATAAATCTTGAACGATAGCACAGATCAAGTTCGAAAATGGGCTAAATCGGGCAAGAGGGAAAAAACTTGACCTAAGAAGAACTAAACCAACCTCTTAAAGAACAACATAATTTTTAAAGTTTTTTTTGTAATTTTGTTAAGCAAATGATATGTTTTTATGTCAAAAGAATGTCCAATGCGTGAAACTTGGAGTCATAAAATCAAAAAAATTAATTTTTTTAACCCCGCCCGCTATAGGGGGTGTTATTATTATATGCAAAAATAGCGTAAAAATTTAACAAATGATGAAGGCATAGTAATGATGAAGGCATAGTCACTGGTCACTGAACATAATTGGCAACGACTGACACTATCATGTACTAAAAGCAGAGTAACAGCACCCACCTTCGTCGGCCCTGTAGCAAAAATTAGCCGGCGAAGTAAGAAGTTGAAATAGCTACAAAAAAAACTGTCTATCTTCTCTTCTTTCCTAATCTGTTCCCCTCAATACTATCCCCTCGTTTTCACTTCCTGCGCAATGCGTTGCATATATAGGGGTCATCCCCTGACTGCTGGTCCAAGATAAAAAAAAAAAAAAAAAAAAATTGTTTTACTTAGGACTACATTCCTTAAAAATTATCTTTTTAAGCTTTTATCACGAAGCTAAAACGTCACCTGGTCCTACTCTGCCCTAACCCCTCCTCCCCCTTTGCCCCCTAAATGACCCTATAAAAAAAATAAAGTTTTTTCTTAAATTTTGTATTTAATTATCCCAAACATTTATTTTTAGTTTTAAGGCAAAGGAGAAATGTCTCCCTCACGGCCTTTGCAAGAGCGACCCCGACAAAATACAGTTTTAATACCCTCCAAAAAGAATTGGACCCCATATAGTAAATATATTCTTGGTCAGTGATGAAGTCTAAGACGATCTGCCATACGTTCGTCTGTGGAAAACACGATCTTGTCTATTTTTGGACCCCTTTTTAGTAGGCGTTGAAGTTACATATTATGTGAAAGGATAGTGAAAATATTTAAAAAATTGTATTCGTTAAGCCTACATTCCCTAAAAATTTTATTTATAAGCTTTTACAACGAAGGTAATATGTTCTCTGATCTACCCCTGCCCTATTCCTCCATCCACCTTTGCCCTCTAAATGACCTTATTTCTTATTTCCTTATTTTTTTTCTACACTTAACTATCCCGGAAATTCAATTTTTAAATTTTCACGATTTAGGTGAGATGTCTCCCTCACGACTTTTCACCGAGTGACCCTTTTTTGCACGTTGATATAAAATATTAATACGTAAGTTTTTATGCTGACGGAAAGGAGTCTCGGTCATGCTCCCCCCAACACATTGGAAACGACAGCATTAAAATAAATTTTTTCGTGTTTACTTAAGCCAAATACCATAAAAATTATTTTTTTAAGAAGGATAAAAAGTGTAGTTTTTATTCACTAAATATTTGAAGGGTATTTAAGATTCGACCCAGTCTATCGTCTCATCCTTCCTAATCTGTCCCCTCAATACTATCCCCTCGTTTTCAGTTCCGGCGCAATGCATGGCATATGTAGGGGTCATCCCCTGAGTGCTGGTCCTACTCCTAAAAAAAAAAAAAAAAAAATACAATTGTGCCATTAGCGGTGATGTTTTTGAAATTTGTGGTGCACGACCTTAAAGATATCTAGTGTAACAACATTGATACCGGATATCCGCTTGGCATTCTTTATAAATCCAACCCGATCTTTCTTATCACTTAGCTATTTGCTCAGGGTTACAAAAATGTTACAAATAAAATTAGAAATTACATTATAATATAATTAAGTGAGAATAGCAACAAAGACCTTCATTCGCTGCAGTGAACAAGACCAGGGGCCACCTTAAACACTCTGGGAGGTTATTATGTAATTCGATTCGAATTGAAAATTTTTCGAAAATATATGGAAATTCGAAAAATTTTTCATTCGAATCGAATTACCTGATAATTTCCCCTGGGGGCAAATTACGGCATTCGATATCGATTGAAATTTCAGTAATACAATTCAAATGGAACTTGCGATCGATATCGAATGCCGTAATTTGTCCCCAGGGAAATTATCAGGTAATTCCATTCGAATGAAAAAGTTTTCGAATTTCCATATATTTTCGAACAATTTCCATTTCGAATCGAATTACATAATAGCCTCCCAGAGTGTTTAAGGTGGCAATCAAACCGTCGGGGCAGTCAGAGTTATTTATTTAAGGAAACTTGAAGCATGATTTGACATGTTTCTGTGCCCCCAACCTGTGGCCATGTTAATGTCTTAACACTAATTCAGCGTTACATGTTTTTTTTTTACAAAGTCTTCCAGAAATGTTTTCTGCCAACTAATAGATAGAAACATACTTCCAACCTTTTTTTTTATTCTTCTTCGTTTGTTGATTAAACATTTCTGGCCAAAGATGTTGTTCAACTTATAAAAGCAGCAGAAATGAAATCAACTTTGAAATTCTTGTCTTATTGCATTTTAGCCAAGACGAAGTATTTCTGAACCCTTAACAAAGTTTTTGCAACTCAGGAAACCTAAAACTAAATTAAATATTTAAGCACAAATTGTGTCTAGTAAATACAAATAATGTTCAATGATTTTCTTTATTATTAGTGGGCTTCTTTGCTCAACTCAGCTTTTTTTCTTTTTTTTCGTTTTTCTTTTTTTGCCCCAAAAAGTAAAGAGAAAAATAAATTGAAACATATTCCTTTTATCCCTTAACAATAATAAGTACACAAGAAAATTGAATTGAAATTCAATCTGTAACTTAATATGTTTCTGCACAAAAGTTCTTGGTTAGAAAATTAACAACAACAAAAAAAAATAAGCAATATCGGCTATAAGTAAATGTATGTACATGTGTGAGTTCATATGTTTTACGTGCATATGGTTATAGTTTATGTTTGTTATGTACCCAAGTAGAACGGATTGGACAGCAGAAAAGGGATATTTGTATGTATTGGTGTATCCTTTAATTCATGTGTGTGTGTGTGTGTGTGTGAGGTTTATGCGTCGTCATTTAATAAATATTTCTGGGCTTTATTGAAACTTTATTTGCATTTATTTTTATTTAAAAAATATTTCTCAGCATGATTACATGCCCGCCCCCACAACCATAAACCATTTTCCGTTTTTGTATTAAGTGAAATAAACTTTTTTTTAAATGCAACTTTTGGAAGAAAAGAAATTTCCTTCGCATTATTAAAACTCTTTTAATCAATAATTCAATTGCTGGAAAATAACTCAATGAGTTCTTAACGTAGAAAACATTTAGCAACTCGTACAAATACTTCATGAAAAAGAAAATAAAATAATACAGATCGATCAATCTGTTTTGCTACTCTAAATCTTCCACTCTTAATAAAATAACTTGAATTGAAAAAAAATTCCTGAAAAAAAAATATAATTTGCAGATTGCAGATTTGAACTTGAGTCTGAATAAAATAATTTTATCTTAATAATACAATTAATAAGTTTGAAAAATAAAATTTACATTCAATTTGTATTAATCTAAAGAAAAACTAAATTTATCTGCAACTTCAGCGTTGATTCTTTGAAAAAGGTTTCTTTTGTATCCCTTTTGTTGGGCATTTGTTTTCAATACCCAAAAATTAAAGTATGAAAAGACAAGCATTTAAAATAATAGGCAATTTTAATTCACATATCGCACACTAAATACAAAAGGGGCACAACTCAAAATAGTAAAATTTTCAGGAGAGACAAAAAACTGCAGAAGCAACACACTGAACAAAAGTAGACATAACTGTATTTTTCCAGTTAAAGAATATAGTGATGTGAAAGAAATTTTTGCACTAGTTAGAGATGTGTATTCTCAATTAATTTATGGAAAAAAAGTCAGTTTTGGAAAATTTAGAGTTGTGCCCCTTTTGTATTTAGGGTGCGATATGTATATATTTCATAAACAAAACCTTTTTATTAGCCTGATTATCTTTTACAAAATTTAATAAATATTTAATGGAATCAAGTGAATTAAATTTAAAAAGATGTAATAATTGTTTGCGGTCTCTTAAATTACGAATGCCTATTGTGTTAAACCACCCACCTTTGCCCCCTAAAGAAATTTACCACAAAAATTTAATTTTTAGTGTCTCCACCACGGCCATTCGAGGAGTGACCCTGTCAAAATAAATATTTCATGCATCAGTATATATTCTTATTAACGTAAACAATACCAGCTGTTTCCAATATATAACTTGGCAGCACTCAACTTAGCACAGCCGAAAACAAGGTTGCATTTCATAAAATCTACTTAAAACCAATTCGAAAACACTATTAGCTTAAACTCGTTTTAAAACTTGAAAATTATTCCATTATTGATAAGATTTGAAAAAAGTTAAAAATTGTTTCTACAAAATTTTTCTTAAAAGAGGCTCCAAATACATTTTACTTTTTTTTAAGAAAAATTCTTTTATATTATTTTTTATATAAAAAAAATTCTTTAAACATGTTTTTTTCTACTCTTAAAATTAATCGCCTTAAATTTGGAGTCATAAAAAATATATAAAAATCATTAGCTGAGAATTTCAACCAGGAAATCTGTTTAATGAAAATTTAAAATTTCTAATGGCCATAAAGCAAAAATATTTGGTTGGCATTAGAAAAAAAAATTCTTTTTTACTTAAAAATATATTTTTGTTAAACCTTACTGAAACTAAAAAAAAAATATATAAAACATCTTAAATCTTTTATGTGCTGAAATGCTCTTAATCCTTAACTGGTTGTCTGAAGTTCAAACCATAAACCTCTTAATTAACTAATACATTCATAAGACCTGCTTTATGTGTTTCTTAAGTTTGAATGAAAAACAAAAACTTTTGTTTTAAACTTTTACATACACACACACTGGCCAGACTCTAAGATGAATGGAAAATATAAAAATAAAACAAATTTAATATAAAATCCTTGAGCATATCCGGCAGGACTAAATGCAGCTTAGCACTTTTCATATCAAATCATTTATGGCAACTACGTAATATTCTTATGTATGAATCTGAATAATAATTTCCCAGCTAAATAATTAAATACATATTTATAAGATATTTTAGCAACAGCATTAGAACAATTTCAATTATCGAATGGGTAAAGGACAATATGCTGGCATGAGCCAAAAGTATTAAGGAATTTTAATAAAAAATATATAAAAATTAAATTTAATGGCTCTAGCGGAGACATGTGTGGCAAGTAAGTGAAAATTATGAATGTGTAAGTGTTTTTATCAAACATTCATATTTCTGTATTAAATTCTTTTAAAATTTAAAATTTATTTTAAATTCAGACAGACATGATAAACATTCCCAGGCACAAAGGAAGGTCACTATTATCATGCAAACTTACATAGCAGAGCAGAATAGCTGTTTTCGAAAGCCGCCACACTTTCATCATCAGTACTCCCTCATGTGTATTTTTGTTTGTCACCATTTTTTGGGTGGTTTAATTGAATATGATAACAGTTTTTATTTACAAAAATTTTATTACAAAATTGCATACGAGAACTATATCAAACTGAAATGTTCTCTGATCTACCTCTGCCTCCTAAATGACCCTATAATTGTTTTTTTTTACATTTAATGACCCCAAAATTTTACTTTTTAGTGTTCGCTAGCAAAAGTGAGATGTCTCCTAAACGGCCCTTCCCGCAGTAACCCTGTCAAAGCCGAATTTTAAAATTGGGCACAGAAATGTCTTCACTCAACACTTAGAGGGTATTTAAAATTCGACCCGGTCGAATATAACGTTCTTAGTAACACACTTGTATTTAATACCCGTGTTGACGTTTGATTATTTGCTTTACGTCCCATTTTTCTAATTTTTTTTGTTCGATTATACCTAAGCCAAACATTTTTGGTGTGAAAGTGTAGCGGTTTTCGAAAACAACTGTTCTGCTCTACTGTGTAAATTGCATAATGATGTTGACCTTTTTTGTGCCTGGGAATCTGAATTTAAAACAAATTTTCCAACAATTACACTGGTTTCAGACATACGGCTTTATTGAGCTTATTGTAATCAACAGCATTATTGAGCTCAATTGTCAATATAACATTTCAATTAATTATTGTTCAATAAATAAGAAAAAAATTATAAAATAAAAATAAAAATTATTAAAATTTTTATTTCCTGAAGATGTTAACGAAATATTGAATAAAAATTAGACGAAATAAAATTTTATAAAAAAAAAGACCACAAGCTTGATTATATTACAATGAAATTGTCTTAATATTGAGTAAAATTACAACTGCAGTACTGCTAAAAGGTGTATTTAGTGAGTCAAACCCAACTCACTGAACAAAATTAGTCGAGACTTGCACCTAAAATTTGGAAAAAGTAAAAAAGAAACACTATAAAAAATATATCGAGTCAAGTTGAAGTTAAGTTATTAATAGAAAACTTAATTATAATTAGAAACCTAAAAAAACAAATAAAACAAAAAAAGAAGGATCCCACATTTGAGCTTGAGGTCCTCCTGAATATAAACAAATTTTATATTTATATGTCAAACGTTAAAGGCCCAACTATAATATGAATAAGCAATCCAGTACGGAATGTGCGTTCAGTTTGGCTCTTTACTTAAACAAATGGCATTTGACGAAACTTGACGAAAAGTTTCTCTCAAGTTTCTCTTAATTACATTATAGTTGCACACATACGTATTGTATGTAATCGCACAGTTGCTTAAGTTTGCTTATTCATATTGTAAAAATTTACTCAATTAAAAATGCAAGTCTGAACCCCGTATTAGCCTATCACTCCTAATTGTATCAATATTAAGAAGTTTGAAATATATTTTGCTGTACAAGTAACAACTTTTTCTGAACGCCTTATAAAGGGTGTTTTTTATAGAGTGACACAAATTGAAATCATAATAAAACAGGGAAATATATTTTGAATAACAATGAAACGGTCTTTATTGGAAAGAAAATTTTATGAGATTAATGCCCTTTATTCTGTAACTATTTGTCAACGTCACGTCAAGGCAATATCAAAAATAGAACACGTCTGTCCTCTTTTTTTTCAACAGTTAACAATTTTTAACAGCCTATTGATAAATCCCTGACCTTGGGAAATAGTCACAGCCTGTCACTAGTAGTTAATTGTTGTACACAAGAAGTAGGTCAGTGTCCTATTCTTTATATTGTCTTGACGTGACTTTGACAAATAGTTATAGAATAAGGGGAAATGTTTGAATATGATTTCTGCCATGTGGCTGCCACGGCTGGCGCGTAGAAGACGCAACCTGGAACACCAATTTCTAACAACTAAAAAAAATCTTCCATAAAGTGGACGGACAGAACCCCAGTTGCTGAGAACGGCGACGAATTGAATGATTAGGATCATCTCCAATGCTTTTCTGTACAGTAGCGGCTGCAGCTTCTTGAGTGTGCCACTGTTCGGCGTCTCACGGGATGCACACTATCAGTAACAGTAAATGTGATCCGAAAACGATCTATTTGTTGTTCTTCGAATTAGCAGCCAGCTCTAAAGGACGATTATGTGGGCCATAAAATGAAAGAAGTGAACGATGAGTTCGACGAATAGAACAATTATTTTGATTAAAAGATTCAACAATTTGCACGCGTTGCTCTGTTGGCTGAAGTAGTAGAAGACGAGACTATGAAGCGGAGGGTCCTGAGTTCGAGCCCGCGCTGAGTCATGAAATATTGTGTTGAATTCTTCTGATCAGCAATTAGTGCGTAGTTGTGTTAGTTGTTGCCAGCCTGCTTCAAGAATGAAGGCATAGTCACTGGTCACTGAACATAATTGGCAGCGACTGACACGATCATGTACTAAAAGCAGAGTAACAGCAGCACCCTCCTTCGCTGGCCCTGTAGCAAAAAATTAGTCGGCGAAGTAAAAAGGCTGAAATAGCTACAAATTCTCCAATTCTCCATCTTCTTATCTTTCTTCATCTGTCCCCTCACTACTATCCCCTCCTTTCCAGTTCCGGCGCAATGCACTGCATATGTATGGGTCATGCCCTGAGTGCTGGTCCGAGGTAAAAAAAAAATTTACTCACTTGTATGCACTCTTATATGCTAAACTTTTATTGTTGTTATTGCTAATTGCTGTAACAGTTCCAAAATTTTATTGCTTGTGTTCGTTAAACGAGCCGCAAAACAGACGAATATGAGTTTTAAGGTATTTGTCTAAGAGTTTTATATTTCATATATCACACATTTTTTTCTAAAATAATTTTTAGGTGCAATTTCTCACAATCTAACTTGTAGCTGTGGAAATGTTCAAATAACACACTGCCGCAAAAGTTTGTGAAATAATTTTTTCTTTTCTTTTTTAGGTTGTAGTATGTGCTGGTTGGTTTTCTTTTCGAGGGAAATATTTTTTAATACCATTTTGTGTGTTTTTTTTTTTCAAAGTTCATACAAGTGTCTGAGTATATAAATAATTTAAAAAGAGTTTGTAAACTTTGGAAACAATCAAAGTTTTTTAATTAAAACAATTTTCCAATTGATTGGTTTGTTTACCATTTTATTTTATTTTATGTTTTTTTGCATTATTTTCCTCTTCATGTAGAAATATTTGCTAAAAATAACTGCATTTCTTTTCCTAAAGCAAGATCAACAATAACTTGAAGTACTGAAATAAATTTGTTTTACAAATATTTGTGGTCGACAAATTATTGCATTGAACTGCAATTTAATCAGGGAAATCTGACTAATGCCAAGTTGATGTTCATTTGCTGCAAATGTAAAGGATTTAAAAATAATAATATTTTAGCTACAAATGGCATATCTTCCGGAAAGTGTTTTCTAAACTCAATCATAAGATTTGTTTGCTGGGTTACGTATGTTCTACCAAAAACGTTTCTTAAACTATCTTTACCCACATTTTTTTATTAAAGATTAAATATAATAAAATTATTATTATTATACTCTACATGCCGCTTGAAGTATTAACATCGATTTCATTCCAAGAAATTTGTAATGAAAAAGTGTTACAGTGAAAAAACAAATTATCACTCTGGCAAAAATTAATCCATAAAAAGATTAAAAAAATATATTTTCTTCTTAATCAAAGAAGGAGTAACTTTCCCAATAGAAAATTAACAATTTCACAGTTAGTTAATTCGCTGGAAAATCCGCCAACAGCCAACGTTCAGTTTAAATTTTTCGCAGAAAGAACACAAAATATATGTTGAAGAAACACTTGATTTTATAACTATTCAATAAAATTGTAATTGCAATTCAATGCTAAATTACAGGCTTTTATTTTTATCTATTTAACAGCAGTGATTTTCCTTTAGCAAAAGTTGCTGCGGAGACAGAAAGAGTTCGTGTGAAACAAGGAAATGAAAATTTATTGACTAACGCCTCCTTTTGCATAAACTTTTAGCACTTGTTGTTGCTAGCAAATATTTATGCTATAATTAATTTTAAAGTTTTTTTTTTTGCTCGCTCGGCCAGCTCTATAATTATCTCTAAAATGATTTAAATGAGTTAGTTTTGAATTTTGCTTTAAAGGGGTTAATACAGCGTTTCAATTGAAAGTCAGTGGAAAATGCGGCGTAAAACAAATTTCCAATATAATCACAAGGTTCTGCAGCAAAATCTTAACTTAATAACAGCCTGCACAAACGATGTCTTGCCATAGAAAAATAATTAGAACTACAAAAGCGTTTCTCTTTAAACAAGTGTATTGTGTAGAAATATATTTGCTCAGCTAAAAAGCCTTATAGTGTTATTTAAGGCCTGCTTTTGTAATAAAAAGAAAAATATTTTGTATTAAACAATTTTTTTTTCTGAGCTTTTTTATTGTTACTTCAGTAAAAATACTCAGAGAAAAATTTTTATTTTATTTACAAAATATTAAAGTAGTATTTGAGAAGACAATTTGAAATAAAATTTTTGAAAACAAAAATATTTTTTGTAATAAGAAATTTTTATACGCTTCAAAAAAGAATGGGGGGCATATATTCAGCGAAATATCCCTCCAAGACCTCAATAACGTAAATATATTCTTTATCAGTGAGAAAAGGTCAAACGATCTAGCCACATCCTTCCGTCTTTGGAAATCACATCATACAGTCCGAATAAAAAGAGCCAGACGCTTGAAATTTGGTACACATAAATTTTTAAGGTTTGCACAGGTCAAGTTAATAAATGGGCTAAATCGGTCCAGAGCTAAAAAAAAGTGCCCCTAAGAAGAACTAAAGCAGCCTCTAAAATAACAATGAGTTTAAAGATAAATTTCGATATTCATAACCTAGATAGTTAGCACTAGACAGCTTCTAACTTTTGGGAGAAAGTCGTTGGTACTCCTGATAGGGGTCTTGACGGGGCACAGTGCAATTGGGCACATGTCAGGGCGTTTAGGCTTTCCCCATGATGGTCGCTGCAGGAGCTGTTTCGATGAAGAAGAAAAAAAAAGCAATGTGAGTCTGATCACAGGGAGATGTGTAAACATCTAGTAGTGAAAAAACTATCAATCATCAGATTACTGAAATGTAATGCATGTAGTTATTCTACAGCAATGGTTTTCCAACTGTACAGCGCTAGCATAATTATATGTTAATGAAAATTAGTAGCTACTATTGCACACTAGATGGTGTTTATATGCAGCTGTTAAGTTTCCCTGTACTTCTTGTTGTCCGTATGAACGATAAACTCAAAGACGAAGAACACTTTTAAAAATTATTAAAATTAAATATTTTTGTACCCATTTTATTTATTTGCCTACGATAACATAATGCACGACTACTACTATTACACACTAGACTTGTGTCCAACTAGCTCATTCACTTAGTTTTGACAAGAACCTTTAACCAGACCTATGTAATTTAAATAGGTTTGATCAGAGGTTCTTGTCAAAACTGAGCGAATGAGCTAGTTGGGCACAAGTCTATTGCACACTAGATGGTGCTGAGTGTATTTCTATGCAGCTGTTACGTTTCTCTGTACTTTTTGATGTCCGTATGATTACACTATACACTCATATATAGCTTACACCGATTGGATCTTAATCTAAATTTGTGATTATATTGTGAAAATTATTTTTACCCCCCAGGCTATAGATGTTTACACATCAAAAGTCAGTACAGCATTTCTTTTGTGACTGTCCGGACCTGCAGGAGCGTAGGCTTACACAACTAGGCTCTCGTTTCCTGAAAGATCTGCACTACCTCAGGGATGCACCTGTGGCTGCCCTGGCGGATTTTGTGGGAAGTTCTAGGTTGTTCTCACCAACCAATATTTCGTTTTGAAAGAATTGTGTAGGGTATAGTCCTCTGGGCATCACAATGGGCTTTTTATGGCCTCCGAGTGTTTTCTCGCTTACTGCGGACAGCCCTTCTAACCTAACCTAACTAAACCTAACCCTAGACACAAACCAATCACGTTAACAGAGCTGTGTTAGCATGTTAACATAGCGCTGTTAAGCACGAAAAATACGAGTGTTTGCATTCCAAATGGAATGCTGCCCACATTTCTGGACCAACCTTGAAAGAAATTAAGGGAAAAGACAACTAGATCCATAGCTTTCATAATATAGTTAAAACTTTGGTATAGCTATGCCAATAAGCTTTGATTTTTGTACAAAAAAAAATGTAAAATTCTAGAGAGGATAAGCCAGGAACATGGCAAACGGGAATATGTAGGCGACTAAAAATTGTTTTTTTTTGTAGCTCTTGTGGTCCCCTATCACGTCCAATAGCCATAACCATTTTACCATTCACTAAAACAACATTTTTAAGCTTTTATAACGAAGCGGAGACGTAACGTGATTCTACTCCGGTCCTCCCCATTTACACCCCAAATGACCTTATGAAAAAAAAAATTTTTTTACACTTCATTATTTCAAAAATATATTTTTAGTGTTTTATGGCAAAGGTGAAATGTGTCCCCCACGGCCCTTGCCAGAGCGACCCTCAGAAAATACAGTTTTAATACCCTCCAAAGAGAATTGGACCCCGTAAAGTATATATATATATATATATATTAAATTTTTTATAGGGTCATTTAGGGGGCAAAGGATAGGAGTGGGTAGGGCAGAGGAGTACCAGGTAACGTCTCAGCTTCGTCATTAAAGCTTAAAAAAGTTATTTTTAAGGAATGTAGGTTTAAGTAAAGCAATTTTTTAAATTTTTACATTATTTTTACATATAATAACGCCCACTAAAGGGAGCAGGATCCAAAAATATTTTTATTTTATTTTATCGCTCCAAGTTTAATGCGTTGGACCTTCTTTGACATAAAAATATATCAATTGCTTAACAAAATTACAAAAAAACTTTAAAAATTATGTTGTTTTTAGAGGTTGGTTTAGTTCTTCTTAGGGGAACTTTTTCTCCTCTTGCCCGATTTAGCCCATCTCCGAATATAACTTGTGCTATTCTTCAAGATATATTTATACTAAATTTCAAGAGTCTGGCTCTTTTCGTTTGGAGTGAATCGTGACTTCCACAGACGGGCGGACGGACGGACATGCTCAGATTGTGTTACATTTCATCACTGATCAAGAATATATATACTTTATGGGGTCTCAGATGAATATTTCGCTATTCCATATGTTTTTTAGGAGGGTATAAAAACAGAAGACATTTGAATTGCTATATTTGTTGATTCTTTGTATGACATTAGGATCATATTAAAACCTAAGCTGAGACGTGAAGAAAATAATCCAACGGCAACACGTGTATTAAAAAAAAGTGTGTTACCAATGACTTTGCTACAGTTCTCGTATGCAATTGCCTAATAAAATGTTTGTAATTAAAAAAAAATATTAACATATTCAGCTAAGCCATGTAATAAGAGGAGACAAACGAAAATACACATGAGTACAGATGATGAAAGTGTAGCGGCCTTCGAAAACATCTATTCTGCTCTGCTGTGTAAGTTGAATAATCAAAAACTGATTTACCTTGTGCCGTGGAATAGTTATCACGACTTTCGGAATTTCAAATAAATGTTGAGTCTTAATTGAATTTAATGTAGCAACATGAATGAAGATAATGTAATTGATGAATTTGATTATGGTTTGTGTGACTGTGTGACCATATAAAAAAATTTTACAAAAAAAATTTTTACAGTCGAGCTTTTTGCATATGAATTAAAAAAAACGCAAGTGTTCCTAACGGATCATTAATTTTTAGTTACAAACCTTGTAATACACAGATATGATTTCCGCCTGTTATTATGCCCTATGAACCATACAAAGGCAGTTTACAAAAGATCTTTACACTTGTCATACGTACCTGCAAAGAAACATAAAAGAAAAATAATTTTAAATAAATTGCGAAATGACTAATAGAACCAAATGATATTCATATGATATATCAAATAAGTAATAAAATAAATTCTAACATATTTTTGATTTGAAAAAAATCTGGCAAAAATAATAATTACGAGAACAAAACTAGCTCCCACATAATCTGAGGCCCTGCACAGTGGGCTTCCAGGCTGTCAATTCAAGGATTAAATAAATAAAAATCCAGTTACGATTAAACTCACCCTAAAGTCAGTAAGTCTGGCTATAAAAATTGTAAAAATAAGAATGACTTTGTGAAAAAAGTGCCTTTGGTCACACTATGCAACATTTTTACTGTGAAACCCTAAATCAAATATTACAGTATATTAAACAGCACTCTTACACAAACATTTACTCTCGTATGAAACGATTTGTTGCATCAAAAATTCTATAACTGAAAACCTTCAATCTGTTTTCCATTCAATCAATTAAATTTAATCTTTGAAAATTTAAGTATTTTCAAAAAAAAAAAACATTATCTCTGAGAGAATAATATTAATAATCTTAAATGTTTTATTACAAACACTTAATTGATTTCGATGGGAGTACAAAAATATTCATTTAGAATATTTTCCATTACTTGAAGAAGATTAAAGGGCATTAGAAAAACATTTTCTTTTCAACCTGAAAACTTTTCAATTTAAGAATTTATAACAAATGCTTAGCACTTCATGAAATTGTTCAAACAAGTTGTGCTGTGATGATATTTAATAACATTTTTTACCTAAAGTGTTTTTAAATATTTTGAGGTTTTTTTTTCTACATAGAGAAAAACCACACACAGGAGAGGAGTTTAGAGAATGGGAAGTTTCTACCCGGGAAATAAGTAAAATATTTAATAAGAAATATTGTTTTGTAAAACATGAGTGTAAATTTTTATTTTTTGAAACTTATTAATTTTTTTTTATTAAGATAAGAATATTTTATGCAGACTCGAGTTCAAATCTGCAATTGCCAAATAATTTTCTCTTTTACAAAATTTTTATTAAATTAAAATTATTTAATTAAGAGAGGAATATTTAGAATACTTTTTATTAAAGTTGTACAAATTTCATGATTGTTTCTTGTCACGCTTGAATCTCCTGAATAGTGATTAAAATTATTAAAAACACGTGATTAAAAAATTTAGAGTCGTGCGTGATTTTTAATAGCATATAAGTTTTTTCTTTTCTAGAATTTTTATTATATCTAAGGAAAATATGTATGCATTACATACACACATATCAAGTTAAAATTTACAAATTTTCAGTAGAGGCAAACAACTGAATTTTTTTATATTAAATTGAATTAAGATTCATAGGCTAATTGTTCGAAATTTGTTTTTAAATCTCAGAAAGACATGATAAATATTCCAAGGCACAAAGGAAAGTCAACATCAGTTTTATTCAACTTACACAGCAGAGCAGAACAGCTGTTTTCGAAAGACGCAACCCTTTCATCATCAGTGCTCATGTGTATTGTGTTTGTCACCACTTATTAGGTGGCTTAGTTGAATTTGATAACAGTTCCTATTTACACAAATTTTATTGTGAAAAAGAATACGAATTTTTTTATTTATATGACAAAGAGGTATACAATTGTATATTTTTTTGGCGGAAGAATAGAGATATTGATGTAAGATTTTTACAGTGGGCAGATATGACCACTGTACATCGATTTCTTGTAAAAATTGAAAATTGTAAATTTTCGAGTTGACTCTCTTTAGAGGAACCAGTGCGATATGTGAGACCTGTAATTAAAAATAATGCCTTAAATATTGCCTTGCGTGATCATGCGTGAAAGAGTTTAAGTTTCATGATAGTGAGCATAATTTCATTCACGCGCACATCCCTTGTTCTTATAATCATCAAATTAGCCGAACGGCTCAGTACTGATTTCGATGCCGTTATGCCATCTTTTCAGCGTTCTTTGTTCAAGTTTTTGAAAAATATCGATTGATAATTGATTTTGAAAAAAATTCGTCAGATTGCAGATTTGAACTTGCGTCTGCATAAACAATTCTTATCAGAACGATATTTTTGATGTGTAAACATCTATACGCTGGGGGTAAAAATATTTTTCACAATACAATCACAAATTTTGAGTAAGATCAAATCGGTGTGAGCTATGTATGAGTGTATTAGTGTAATCATACGGACAACAAGTAGTACAGATAAAGTTAACAGCTGCATAGAAATACAGTCAACACCATCTAGTGTGCAGTAGTAGCTACTAATTTTTGCTGTCGTACATTATGTTATCGTAGGCAAATAAAAACAAATAAATAAAATGAATACAAAAACATATAATTTTAATAAATTTTAAAAAGATTTTTTGCACTTTTAATAAGAAATTTAATAAAATAAAGCAAAATAAGGAAAATAAAAAAACTAAACTTGTCAAACTAAAAGTCTTCTTCGTCTTTGAGATTGTCCTTCATACGGACAACAAGAAGTACTGAGAAACTTAACAGCTACATATAAACACCATCTAGTGTGCAATTGTAGCTACTAAGTTTCGTTAACATGTAATTGTGCTAGGGCTGTACAGTTGGAAAACCATTGCTGTAAAATAACTACATGCATTACATTTCAGTAGACTTGGGTCCAACTAGCTCATTCGCTCAGTTTTGACAAGAACCTCCGATCAAACCTATGTAATTCATATGGGTTTGATCAGAGGTTCTTGTCAAAACTGAGCAAATGAGCTAGTTGGACCCAAGTCTACATTTCAGTAAACAGATGATTAATAGCTTTTTCACTACTAGATGTTTACACATCTCCCCTGCACTCGGACTCACACTGATTTTTTTTTCTTGTGCTAAATACAAAAATTTTAAAGTTTAAGCTGGAATTGGCAGCAAACATTTTTTTAAAGAAGTAAAGAAAATGTGTGCGCATGACAAACCATCAAATAAATTTAGCTATTTGCCTTGACTGATATCAATCACAAGTACACGAGCTTGACTGCAAACATTTCGATCGAATCTACCGTCCTTTAACGAAACTAGAACACGATCGGAACCCTTAAAAATAATCTGTATGAGTAAATATATGTTAATGAGTATGTGGCAGCGAGGACTCCTTTCCTCCTTTTTTTTATTTCACTTGGATCGGCACTTATGAATTATTGAGAGGATAGATGAATAGAGAAGAGAAGATAGGGAATTTATTACACCCATTTTTGAATCTGTACTTCTCTGACGAATTTTTGTCAAATTACCGACGAAACCGGGTGCCATAATACGATATTTAGTTGATAATTGAATCCATTGCTTTCGTTAACATTCAGCGGCCTTAATCAATAAAACAGGCCAACAACGAACTAGCAAACTAAATTCGTGTTGGCTTAAAAATATGAAGTTAATAAAGTAAATCTGCTCCACTAAAAGTAGTTTTAGGGGATAAAATTGATACTCCCTTATAGCATTTCTTTTGCGAAATTGTCTTGCCTAAAAATTGTTATACATTATTATTTAATTCAATAAATTAATAGGCACATTTTTATTGCATCTGCTGTAAAAGGCCTCCAAAGGCCCTTCACTTAATATGATTTATTTGGAAAAATCAACATAAATTTATTTATCCCAAGGTAAATGTATTTATTTTTCAACTGCTTTCCAAGCATTTTTTTTGTTAACGCACACACTTGAATATATTTAAATTTAGAAATTGTATGAAACTTTCCATATTGTAATTCCTCAAAAAAAAAAACGGAACCCTTTTCAAAAGCCATCAAGCAAAATGAGAACTTGTTATGTTTCCTTGCCAAAATTTACAATTCCCCAGAGTGACAAGGTAGTGAGTGCGAGTGAGCCAGTGGGTGGCCCAACAAAATCCGTTAGAACATGTTTAGGAACGATTTATTGTCATGTGTCACAACTACAAAGATGTATGCACGAGTATGTGTACACTATGCAACATGAATTGCCGATTTTTCTAAATTTATTTTCTGTTATTTTATACATTTCCCCATTTTCGTTTTCTTATTTGTGCATAAATTATTCATACTTGCAAATATATTTACTTTACACACATTAAATTGGGCCACTTTTAAGTTATTACATGGAATTTACAATTTTCTTTTACGCACGACACAAAATGGAAGTTAAAAAAAATCAACTTCCTTTTAGAATAAGGAAATACTTTAAACAGAATAAATTTCAAATATTATTACAATTGTTATATTCGCAACTTGTGTTGTATTTGTTCTATGGATTATGGATGAGTGTAGGAGTGTGTGTATTTGTAAATGATGATCAGGCATATGAAGTATTTATTGTATCAACTGTAACTTCGTAATGATAAACGTCAAGTTTATATTTATCAAAAGGTTAGAATATTAAAAATTAACTAGTTTCTGAAATTAAAGTAAAATTTTGTGCTCAGCATATACTCGTACACTATGCAACGAAGAAAGAAATTTGAAATTTGTATTATGTTTTTAATACAAAAACGCACCTCCTCCTCCTTCTTGTACATATTATATACTAAAGGTTGTTTCTTAGAGTGTCACACCAACAGAACAACGCGTACAAATTTAAAAAATTTTTAATCAAAATAATTGTTCTATTCGTCAAACTCATTGTTCACTTCTTCCATTTTATCGCCAACATAATCGTCCTTCAGAGCGCCTAATTCGAAGAACAGTTGGTTGTTTTTGAACTACATCCTGTGAGATGCCGAACAGTGCGCACTGAAGAAGCCGTAGCCTTTACTGTACAGGAAAACATTGAAGATGATCCTAATCAACCAAATCGTCGCCGTTTTCAGCAACTGGCCTTCTGTTCTTCCACTTTATGGAAGATTGTTTTAGTTGTTGAAAATTTATGTTCCATATTGCCCCTTCTACCAGCCAGTCGTTGCGGTCACATGACAGATATCATATATAAACATTTCCCCTTATTCTATAACTATTTGTCAACGTCACGTCGAAACAATATAAACAAGTAATAAAAACGTTATAGTCGACCGGGTCGCATCTTAAATACCCCCCAAAATATTTAGTAAGTAAATTTAAAATGTTTAACTTAGTGGGACAGAGTTCTTTTAAGACATCTCTGTGCCACTAAAGGGGGGCGGAGTGCAAAAATAGACTATATGGGGTGTTCCACATACGAACGTATGGCCAATGCTAGATCGTCTCAGACTTCATCACTGATCAAGAATGTATATACTTTATGGGGTCCACTTCTTTGTGGAGCGTATTAAAACTGTATTTTGGCGGGGTTTCTCTGGCAAGGGCTGTGGGGGAGAAATTTCACCTTTGCCATAAAACTCCAAAAATAAATTTTCGGAATTAATAAATGTAAAATTTATTAAATTTTTTTCAGTTTATAGGGTCATTTAGTGGGCAAAGGGTGAGGAGGGGGTAGGCTAGGGGAATGCCAGGTTACGTCTCATCTCTGTCACTAAAGCTTAAAAATGTTATTTTCAAGGAATGTAGGCTTAAGTAAAACAATTTGTTAAATTTTTACACAATTTTTTTTGCATATAATAACGTCCACTAAGGGGGCGGGGTTCAAAAATTATATTTTTATTATTTTATGGCTCCAGCTTCAACGCATTGGACCTTCTTTGACATAGAATTTTTTATCATTTGCTTAACAAAATTACAAAAAAAAAACTTTAAAAATTATGTTGTGTTTTAGAGTTTGGTTTAGTTCTTCTTGGGGGAACTTTTTTCCCTCTTGCCCTATTTAGCCGATTTCCAAACTTGACCTGTGCTGTCCTTCAATATATATTTATACCAAATTTCAAGGTAATGGCTCGTTTCGTTTGGACTGAATCGTGATTTCCACAGACGGACGGACGGACGGCCATGCCCAGATCGTGTTAGATTTCATCACTGATCAAGAATATATATACTTTATGAGGTCTCAGATGGATATTTCGCTGCGTTACAAACGTAATGAAAAAGTGAATATACCCTCCAATTATTTTTTGGAGGGTATAAAAATAGGACACTGACCTACTTCTTGTGGACAACAGTTAACTACTACTGCCACGCTGTGACTATTCCGCAAGGTCATGCAGATTTATCAATAGGTTGTTAAAAATTTTCAACTGCTTAAGAAAAGTAGGACAGACGTGTTCTATTTTTGATATTATCTTGACGTGACGTTGGCAAATAGTTACAGAATAAAGGGGATTAATTTCATAAAATTCTTCCTTCCAATAAATCCAGTTTCATTGATATTAGAAAAATACAAGATTTTTCTCTAATCTATTACGAACACTCGAGTCGATTCGAGAACGGTAATAAGGCAGATTAAAAATATGTTTTCTTGTTTTATTGTGATTTAAACCTGTGTCACTCTATAAAAACTACATTCTCTGTTGCATGAGACATAAAAAGTAGTTGGTCTGCTATGCATACGGTGACCATTCGTCCTTTTTTTAGGAAGGCAGTCCTCTTTTTTTACATGATGTCCTCTTAGATAAACACAAATTAAAGTGTCCTTTTTTAATTGAAATGTCCTTTATTGTCTTTTTATTATTATGTAATACTTTTTTGATTAAACTCCAAAATTAAAAGTTTTATTTTCTCAATACAATAAAAGTCAAAATCACCAATACAACAGAAATTATAATCATTGTGCAGAAATTAAAATCTTTTTCTCAAATGACTGTAATATTTCTGGACATATTTTAAGTTCTGGGCATATTTTGTTTAAAAAACATTAAAAGTAATTACATTTCTAAATGTCCTCTTTTTTGGGTTGAAAAATATGGTCACCGTAGCCATGCATGATATTGTAGATCTTATATAACAAATTTGACATACAAGTTTTTTGTGGTACACTTTGAAGTATCTTATCGTCCGCTAATATTAATGAAACTTCTATGTTTTGAAAGGTATTTTTGTGTAGATATTCACAATGTAAATCACATATTTGAATTTTTCACACAAAATTTCATAAACTGGCTGGAAAAACATTAAGTTTCCTGTATGTTTGATGGAAAGTGCACAAAATATTTATTGCGCAGAGGAAGAAGAAAAATTAAAAGCCACTAGTTTTTATTAATAAATTTTAATAGCACAAACTTTTTAGAAAGAATCGCATATATTTAAAATATAAGAGTCACAAGGTTGAACTTTGACCTTCTCTGAGCGATTCTAGTTTCCTGATCTTGATTTTTACTATCATCAAAATTCAATTGCTCGCATTATAAAAACTTTATTTTAAAATAATTTTGTAGATAGTGTAATACCTAAAATCCGCTTGTAAAATGGTCCGCCTTCGATTTGAGCCATAGTAAAAAATTAACTAAGTGTGATGTAAATGTTTTGTATTTATTTTATTTTTTTTCTGCTTCATGCCCGCCTGCATTTATTTGAGCAAGTGTGTTTGAATGCTTTTTCCTTAAATATGAATATGTAGGCAGGCATTCATTCTATCTAGAATTCAAGTGGCTCCACTTAAATCGTTAAAGTACCAAAATCGGTGCTGTTATTTCTCTTGGTTTTTTTTCACATTTCTTTTTTATACACAATAAACTAACTCATGCATGTGTTTGAGCGAGTATATAAAACGTTTTAAGTGCCATTGTGTTTATTAATATTATCAAATTGGACAAAACCTCTTAGAAGTGGGATATTACTCCCTATTGTATTATACAGCAACGCAATTATATTATTTAGTATTAATGAATTTAGATGTTGTCAGGGACATGAGAGCATAATATTTATTTAACTTCTTAGCTCGTAAGTATTTCTCTTAATCAACTATTTGTTTGGAAAAAAAGGTAATTAAGGGAAGCTGATTTAAACTCAAGTGTCTTATTAAGTAAACTTCACGCTAGATATGGAGGATGAATTAATAAAGCCACAACTTCTGTTTTATAAATAGAATACAATGTGAAGTGAATTGATTTTTTAACATATATTTTCTGTATGTGACAGCGCATAGAAAAAGGGACCTAAGGGTAAAAAAATCAATTCTCACTTTTTTGTTTTTTTGATGTGGACAACATCTGAGCATCGAATGAAAGCGATCCCATGCCCCAAAAGTGTTCCCTCCCAGAGATATGCGCGTTTTATGATGTGATGGTACACCAAAGATACACGTATTTAAATCTTTAAAATGGCTCTCCTGAACAAAACCGGTTTTTACCCTTAGGTCCCTTTCTATTTTGCGCGTCACATATATTAAATTTTATAGGTTCAAAATCATAAAGTCATATTTATAAAGGCGTGATAATTTTTCCCAAAATTGGAAGAAATCAATAGAAATTTAATTTCTATTCCACTTATAACAGCAGAGCAGAAACAGTAGCACTATTTTAGAAAGTCGCTATAATTCCATCATCAGTACTCAAGTAAATTTTAATTTACTATCATTAAATAATTCTAATAACAGTTTTTTTTATTTATAAAATATTTTATATAAAAAAAACTGTGTAAGCTGAAATGGCTGCTGAGTGGTAAAAAAAGTATCAATACGAAATTGGCAAATAATTTCTTATTTCTACTGGAATAAAAATATTGAAGAATTTTCCCAAATTGAGTATAACTATGACAACAACAAAAAAACCTTACAATAATTTATATATAAATATACAACATAAATTGCACTGCGCTATTTTAAGATCTTATAAGATTATAAAATTATTTAAAAATATTTTAAAATATCAAGACGATTATACACACATGAATGGCATTATAAATTACAAGATTTCCTACACAACTAAAATACACTTATTTATATATCTATATAAGCAAATTTTTATCGTCAGCAATTTTATTCAATACAAAATATTTTATGCTGATGTTTATCTATTTGCAGCTTAAATTTGTTTATTTAAAAATATAATTTCTTATACAATCACAAACAAATTTGTGTGCAGAAAAAAATTTAATCAATTCCAAATCCATTTAAATAAATATCAATCAAAATATATTTCATTACACAAATGGAGAAAAAATAGCCACAAAAAGGACAAACTTTTTATATATACAATTTTTATTTTTTTTTTTTTGTAATGAAGAAAGGAGTAGAAAGTTTACTATTCAATATGAAAGCAAAGGCCTTGTTTCTAACATCTCTGTCAATAGATTTCTAAACGAAACTTGATTGTGGTCAATATTTTTAGATTATAAGTGGAAACTTAAACGAACAAAGCAAAATAAAAGCATACAATAGCCAGGACTAAAGGGTGATTTTTAGTCAGATGGTTTTTAAAGAAAAAAAAATATAATAATATATAATAAGTATGAAATTCAAAAACACAATCAAGTTTTTGGTGAATAAAAAATTATATTCTTTACAGGTAATCAGTAATTACTATTATTGTGCACATTTACACTAAAATACCTTTTCAAAAATACCACCTTGTCAATATTTGGGGACAATAAGATACTTAAAACTGTACTACAAAAAATATGTGCAAGAAATTTATATATAACATTATGATATTCTTACAATCAATGGCAGCAGTCTTTAAAATAATTCAAGTATTTTGATTCTCACTTCTTGAGTGTCATAAAATGCGAATAACATTCTTGATGTGGACAGCTCTCACATTAGACGGGGACACCCGGCAAAGGAAAAAAAAATTTTTTTTTGAGTACGAGTATTTATTTATAAGGTAATTGCAAGTCACTTTCGAATTTTGTAAATAGCAAATTCTGTTTGATTCAAAATCAGTTTGCAATCAGTTACATAAATCGTGGGTTATATTTACTGAAATAGTTAAAGGGTAAACTACGAAGTCGAAGGTACCGGGTTCAATCTCGCACTTTTATTAATATGGGATAAAAAATTTTCCGTCGGCCTATTTCAATGACAAAGGCACTGAACAGTTTCGGCAGCAATTTAAATTATCAAGTACTAAAGATGCTATTACAACATTAGACTATGAGGCGGAGGCTGCTGAGTTCAACACCGCTCTAAGTCATGAATATTGTGTAGACTTCTTCTGATTAGCATTAGTGCCTGATTGTATTAGTTGTTGTCAGCCTGTTTCAGTGATGAAGGCATAGCACTGCTCACTGAACATAATTGGCAGCGACTGACACTGCCACGTAATAAAAGCAGAGTAACAGCAGCCTCCTTCGCCGGCCTTGTAGCAAAAAATTAGCCGGCGAAGTAAAAAGGTTGAAATAGCTACAAAAACTTCTCTATCTTCTCATCTTTCCTCATCTGTCCCCTCAATACTATCCCCTCCTTCGCTCCTTTTTATACCCGCGAAATGCATTGTATTCGTAGGAGTCATACCCGCGCCGGTTCTACTCCTAAAAAAAAAGTGTAGCAAAAATTCAAAATATAAATTTATTTCCCTACATGTCCGCTCAACAATATCCCCTGTCTCCAATGTATACCTACGACATGGCATTATTGGAGGCAATTTAAAACTCAAAAAAATTAATAAAATACCAATTTTTAGTTGTAAAATATCTCTCTCTTTACTGAAATATATCAACTGATCGCCGTAGTAACACTTTCCTAGCCAAACTGAAAGAGATCAGCCTATAAAAACAGCGAAATCTACAAAAATGAATCAAATTAATGGCATTGAAAAGAAATAAATTCAGGAATTCTATTCAATGAATGTACGTACTACTGGGCAAACAAATCAAATCAATGGAAAAATTTCAAGTGTTTGACAAAAAAATATATAAAATAAAAAAACCAGAACTTAACTGAAATTCTCGTTTTACGTTGAACCGAATTATCTGTTAATGTTCTGTTTATTATCAACGAGCCAGCCACAGCATCATCTTGGTTTTAGTCTGAACAGTATGCGGTAGATATTTCATTTGAATGGCTGGCTGGCTGGCTCCTCTTGCAACTTTGAATTCAATACTAACCCAAATACAATTTATGAGACTTTTTATTGCTTTCAAAAGTTACTGTTTGATAACAACAACAACAGCAAAATGAATTAAATGTTTGAAATAATCTTTTTTTGTTGTTGTTTGCCTTTGAAACATTGCCTTTTTCTCTGGGAGGGCTTGACAATAAAAGGAATACATTTTTGTTTATATTTATTTATGGCTGGAGCTCTTAAGATGATTTAAATATAGAGATGAATGGCTGCGATAAGGCATGAGACGTACAGACCACGTACAATTTACAAATTTGTTTATTTTGATTTAAGCAACTTTTAAATTGCCACTGGTATTTTCTTTCCAAAAAAAAAAAAAATATATATATGTTAGTATCGTTTTTATTCAAATGCCACAAATTGCTCAAGTTAAATATGTGGCATTTAGGTTCTGGTTTTATTTTCATTCTTGGAATTTGTTGCGATTTCCACACGATAAAAAAAAAAGTTTTACATTAAACTGTCGAAGTTTTAAATTTGAAGATAATGACAATATGAGATTTTTATGAAAAACAAAAAAAAAAATTAATTCTAAAAATGAATCATATTCTTTAGTTCTGATGCGAAAATATGAAATTAAAAAAAAAGCTTAAAAATTTATTTTTTATAAAAACTAAACTGCTGTAATTTGAGAGGCGGTTTTATAAAAATTTGGAGTCCCTTACAACAGCAATAGTACAAGTAAGAAGTAAAAGTTTTGGAGGATACCTTAAATATTTATTTAATTCATATATAATTCTGGATCAGGTACAGGATGTCAATATCGCTCCCATGGCATTTCATAAAATATTTTATTTGCAAGAAATATTTATAAAAATATGAAAGAAATTTTAATAGAACCTATTTTGGGTAGAATTTAAAGTCATTATGAAGCTAAAGTGCGTTAAGTTAGAAAACTATTATGTTTCTTTCGATCAGCCGAAGATTTTCGGAAGTTACTATAACCCCATCATCAGCATTCACTCATGGGTATTTATGTTTATCACCCAAATTACTAAATGGGATAATCGATTTGAATTTAGAATTAAAATTGCACAAGAAATCAATATATGAAAATAATAGTCAAAGGGAATTAATGTGTGTTACGAGGCATGGAACACAGGAAAATCAGAAGAAGATCAGACAACATCTCAGTTTCGTGTAAAAGCTTAAACATTTAATTCTTAAAGAATCTAGGCTTAAGTAATATAATTTGTTAAATATTTACACTATTTTTATATATATTATCTTACGTTAACGCCCACTAAAGGAGGCGGATACAAAAATAAATTAATTTTTCTAATTTTTTGACTTCAAGTTCAACGCTGTTTTTTAGAGATTGGTTTAGTTCTTCTTAGGGAAATTTTTTCCCTCTGGGCCGATTCAGCCCATTTGTGAACTCAGCTTGTGCTATCTTTCATAATTTATCTGTACCAAATTTTAAGGGTCTGGCTTTTTTCGTTTGGAGTGAATCGTGATTTCCACAGGCATGACTAGATCTTCTTAGATTTCATCACTAATAAAGATATACTTTATGGGGTCTTAGAGGGATATTTCGCATCTATCCTCCAATCCCTTTTTGGGGAGTATAACAAAGTTATGCTTTCCAATGCTTAAAAGACTTCATTACTCCAGAATTCGTGGGATAATATTGGACTATGGCAGAACAAAAATCCATAAGATGACTGAGGCTGCAGGACTAAGCGAGTACATCGCATGTACATGAGTATTTGAACACGAAAAAGATGAATGCCGCCATCAAAACAAGGAAAGAGTGTACACGTGTGTATGGCAAAAATCCATGAATTCGACTACGAACTGTTACCCCATTCAGTATATTTTGCAGATTTAGCCTCTTGCGACTATTTTCCTTTTACAAACCTGAAGAAATGACACAGTGATAACAGATTTGGGTCGAATGAAGAAGTCATAATCGAAACAAACACCTATTTTGGGGGGTCTTGAGAAAACCTATTCTCTGGAAGGATTAAAAAAAGTTGGAAAACAGACTGAACTAAATGTATTGATTTAAAAAAAGATTTGCGAAAAGAATCGGTGGAAATAAAATTAAAAAATTTGTTTTTTTCTTGGACCAGCACTCAGGAGATTACGCCTACATATGCGATGCATAGTGACCGAAATAGAAAAGTTGGTTATAGGAAGAAGGATAGAGGGAGTTGTGTTTGTGGACGTTCGATGTGAACCTCCCCAAGTTAAAATTGGCAGGAAATACCTCTGCTGGAAGTTTGTTCCACATACGAACCGTACGGCCAAAGAACGAATTCTCTCTACAATGCGTGGTGCGGTTCACTGGCAATTCAAGCACACAATAGGATGCGCCCTGTGTGAAGAGCGGGTAGCTCGCAAAAATAAACGGTTTTCGGGCACAAGCTCCCTTATCTCACCAGAACACATTCCGTTGTAGTATCAGTAGAACAATGAAACACACCCCACGTTGCGTCGATGCTTTTTAATTTGGACCAGCACCCAGGGGATGACCCCTACATATGCGGTGCATGGCTCCAGAACTAGAAAGGAGGGGTAGTATTGAGAGGACAGTTGAAGAAAGATGAGGAGACAGAATTTTTTGTAGCTTTTTACTTCGCCGGATCTTTTTTTTTTTTGCTACATGGCCGACGAAGCAGAGTGCTGTTCTTCTTCTCTTGAGTACATGAGAGTGTCAGTCGCTACAAATTATGCTCAGTGAACAATGGCATGCCTTCATCACTGAAACAGGCTGACAACAACTAACACAAAGCATGTAGTAGATAATTTGTGATCAGAAGATTTCGACATACAATATTTACGACTGAGCGCGGGTTTGAAATCAGGACCCTTAGCTTCATAGTCTCGTGTTAATTACTTCAGCTAGTGTTAAATAACAAATGCCCTAATATGGAAAATAAAAAATAAAACGCTTATATTCCAAAAAAAATATTCACGGGGTTATCAAGCAGCCCACGTATTTGTAGCGCAAATGCATAATCAGCTGTTTATGATTTTAATGTTGAATGCAGGAGACAAATTATGCCATTCTATATCTATCGAAATTATTTAAGTTGTGTGGAAATTACGCACGATACCCAATGCGGTAATTTGACCCCCTAGGCCTTAACTTTAGCTGTGAAAATACTATTAACCCTAGATTGGTACACTTAAATTTACCCGTTTTATTGGTAAACTTCGCTGAATCGACGAACATTAAATTTACATTTACATATTACGTAACAATGGATATTTTGTTAAAGGAAACTAATTTATTTTCTTCCTAAAGGTGTTTTAAATGATAATTATGTATAAACATTTTCATAAATTTTTGTTTTATTTATTACATTTTTATTTTAATAAAAATTAACATAAAATTTGGCTTTGCTTCACAGATACTTTTAAAAAAGGACCGTAAATTCAACTTATTGTTAAAGAAACATTTTTTTACATTATTTTTTTTTTCTTTAAAAAAGTACATTGAGGAAAAAAAAATAAAAAAAGCAATTAATTTTGGACTAAATTTGCACATGAAATGCAAGTTTCAATTTTATGCTCTCCACATATGCTTTTTTTGCAGAAATTGTCATTCGACGTCCTTTATATGGACAAAGCTAACAACTGCTCCTTTTGTTGCAAGTTTTAGAATTTGCTGGTATTTCAGGTTCCAAAACATCTGGTATTTTTCTTCCTACATTAGGTTGCAATGTAGGAATAGTCAGTCTTTTCGTTACATGTTCTTTGACAAGATCACAGTGCAATTTTTTTGCGAATTCTCTGCGAAATATCGGCTTTTTCTTAGTATCAAATACATTATGGCTGTATATTATATAGCTATTTATGATAGTCATATTAATCACTCCATATAAAAGACACATTGGCCATACATTAGTCTTGCGGGACATTACACTACACATTTGGTCAAAACCTCCTTTAGTGGAGTTATAGAACTCTACCATCGTTGGTTTTTTATTAGAATTATTAACAGTTCCATCTTCTGATAAGTGCTCAATATCCTCCAAAGGAGGTTCTTCTTGCTGTAAACTTTCATTATCACTGCTGTATTGTATATTTTCGAAGATGAATAAAGTAATCTATACAAATGGTTTCATCGGTGGTAAAAATGTCATCCAGGTCAGCCTCTTCACTCTCAGATTGAATACTGTTCAAACATTTTTCGATGTCATCCTCCTGGAGACGTTTAGTTGTCATATAGAAAGAATATTTGCTCTAAAACCTCAACAAAAAACACGAATGAAAAAATTTGCATAAATGGTATTATTCGTCGAAGCGACGAAGTGAGTTCCAGGAACTTTAAAAAAAACTTACTTTTAAGCGTCGAACAATAACAAAAGCAGATTATTGGCTAGAGCTACGGACAAAATCAGAGAGTTACGTGTAAAGAGACAAGAGAGAACAAAAATATAAAAGAGGTGTTCGTCAATTCGATAAATGTATACCAATCTAGGGTTAAGAAGGGGTTTCTTTAAATAAAAGATACATATTTTAAAATTTAAATTATAAAACTGTGAAAATGAATGCAGCAATTATCTGGCACTAAATGCAACAAATTAAATTTAAATTGAAAATATGCAGGAATTTATTATATTTCATTCATTCTCAGTGCTCCTTTGCAAAATTTCAGTTGTTTGAAATAGTTTGTGTGTCTCTTTTCATGTTGTGAAAAACTTTTCATTTTTCATTTAACTTTTTTTGTTTCTGTTGCTAATAGCATCAAGCAGGAAGCATATGAATATAAATCAAAGTCCTATTAGTTGTACAACAATTTATATTCTTTGTTTGAATGTCTGTCTACTTTTAAATATTCCTGTAAATATGCCTTGAAGTTATTTCAAGAAAGACACGTTTGAACATGGAATGTCATATAGGAAAATAGCAAAATTAAAAATATAAAAAATATATGAATAAAAATACAGTGATGGTAGCAGCCAACATGTCAGTGATTAAACTTCACATAAAAACAACAAAACAGCAGGAATTCTTTGTTTATTTCACAGCACAAAGAGGAAATAAAAAAAAAGTAAGCAACCAGAGATATCGAAAAGCCTTTTGCATATAACAGCCAAGTTAAAACAGTGCAACTGCCACTGTCTTCAATACCGATGAGGCGTGTTAATTGTACAAAAAATTACGTCTATAAAGCAATAATGTTGTTGCGTTTTTATGCAAGCTATTGAATAAATATTGCTTTAATTTTGCTGTTGTTAAATAGTAAAATAAAAAAATAAAAATAAGAAAAAAAACTGACGATTGGCAGGCAGCAGCAGGCATTCATGCAACTATGCCTGAATTTATGCTTGCCAGCATTTATTGACTGACTGCATGCTGCGCTTATAACTATTTGCTGCAAGGTCTTATTCTCTCATTGAAGTAATTAACACTTTTGCAGCTGTTTGCTGCTTGTGCTGCATACAACAACTAGATGCGGACACTTAAATAAATAAACCTATTTAAAATTGTATATGAACTTGTATTTGTTGTTGTTGTTGTTGTGATTGTTGCTTCTGTAGAGATCACTTAGCGTATGTGTGTTTTGTAGCAACACTTAAAACATTTTTGCGAGAAATTCTTGTTTATGCAACGTGGCAGCATAAGAAATTAAATGCACACGTAAGAGTCCACACACACACACACACAACTTTTTCTCTTGATTATTTAACACAAATTAGTTAATAAAACATCATCATGATATTGGAAATGCACTGAAGTATGCACATGAATGTCAGTATATCGAGTCAGTTAATGTTGATATATTACAGCAGCCACTTCTCGATTACACGTATATATATTATTTTAAAATACCCTTCACCAAAAATGGTAAAAGAGTTTGTGTAATTTCCACAATAATAATAATATGCGGGCCTTTAAAGTATCTCCTTATATATAGGGCAGTCGAATTAGCCATGTTCGTCTGTACTTTTGTCTGCTTGTGTGTACGTGAAATCGGTTTTTCGAACGCCCCGGAAAAGTTAAAGACTTTTGTATAGTATTGATGCATGGGAAATAGTGCTAAATAGATTGGCTATTGAAAATCAGCTAAATCCAAAATATAATTCCAGAGCTGGTAAATTTAAATTTATTTTTGGTATATAAAAATATAATAATAAACAAGCTGAAATTAATTTTCAAATCAATTTTATACTTCAGCACAAATGAGACTGGTATTAAAAATCAAACAAAATCAATAACACGAATCCAGGGTTGGACAATTGAAACTTCTTTTGGTATACAAAAGTCCGCAAATAATACATTTTTTTTCTTTCTTTATAAATTAAACGTATTTGATGTTTTTGAAAGAAATTCGTAGACATTAGAAATGAGTAAAGGCAAACAGACAAATCCAGAGCTGGAAAAGTTAAACTCTTTATGAAATATTAAAGTAACTAAATAAAATTAATTTATTGTTCGCTAATTTTACCTATTTTATGCTACAGAAAAAATTAAATTGGTTTTAAAAATCAAACAAAATTGGAAAGATGATTCCAGAGCTGGACAATTAAAACATTTTTTTTGGTTTATTAAAGTCACCAAATAAATTTTTTTTTAAATTTTTTTTTACAAATTACACGTATTTGATATATTTTGGAAGAAATTCGTAGGCATTAGAAATAAGACAAATCCAGAGCTGGAAATTTAAACTATCTACTACATATTAAAGTAAATAAATGAAACTAATTTGTATTTTGCAAATTATACATATTTTGAACTTCAGAAAGAGTTTAGTTTTTATTAACAATCAAAAAAAAAATCAATATGACGATTGCAGGGCTGGACAATTGAAACTTTTTTTTCTGTACCTTAAAGTCATCAACTAAAACAATGTTTTCCTTCTCTTTATATATTAAACTTATTTGATATATTAGAAAGAAATTCTGAGGTATTAGAAATCAGTAAAGAAAAAATTACAAATTCCAGAGGTGGAAAAGTTTAACTTTTTATTGAATATTAAAATAACTAAATAATATTTTATTTTTTGCTAATTTCATTTATTTTAGGCTAAAGAAAATTTTAAATTGTTATTAATCACAATAAAAAACACGATGCAGGCCTGGATAATTGAAACTTTTTTGTTGCACCTTAAGGTCACCAACTAAAACAATTTTTTTCTTTTTCTTTATAAACTAAACTTATTTCATATATTTGAAAGAAATTCTTAGGTATTAGAAGTCCATGGAGACAAAAAGCCAACTCCAGAGCTGGAAAATGTGAACTTTTTTTGGAGTATTAAAATAAATAAATCAAACAAATTTTTTTTTGGCAACGAAACATATTTTATATTTTAGCAAGAAATAAATTACATTTGAAAATCAGACAGAGTTAAAAACTGGTAGCAGCGTTTTAATGAATTTCTGTATACACATCAACGTGAGTCGGTGAAGGGTACATAAGATTTGCCACAACCGAATATAGCACTTTTAGTTGTTTTTCTTTTATATATATATTTTTTTCATTTTACTGAGGCCTAAAAACATTTTTCCTTTTTTAATTTACACCTTATAATCGTTGCAGCAAAACGATGTAAAGAGATCTGTATTGTGGCATCTGTAGTGTAGATGCAATAAAACGCCAGCATTTTAAATTGTTGCAGTTGTTTGGTTGTGTCTTGCTGTTAGATATTCTAGACACCAGTATGTTTTCGTCTTTTTTTTTCTTTTTTTTTTTGTTGTTTTGGTTTTTTAACTTTAACCACAAAATCATGTTGTCTGTATTGCATTTGCCTCTTGCTACTACAGCATGTGTCATGCGGTTGGAATTGCAATCTATTTGTCTGGATGTCGGTTGATCATCTCGTAGACAGTTATTCAGTTTGGTTATTGGTTGCTGGCTTTATTTTTCTTATAGTTCTAGTACATTGCGGCAATTGTGTTTGAATGTAATTTTATTGTGAAAGATAATCATTTCTTTTTTGTTTTGGAATGTTTGTTGCAAAGCCATTGAAAATATCGACAATTTTCTAATATTTGCATAAATCTTATTTTATATACGAAATATAATTTTCAAAGCGTTACAAGGGAATTATTTGCGAATTTTTCTGAATTTAAATTCGCTATAAACCACAAATGATATATCACGATATCGAAGCGTTAAGAAAAATCATGAGTCAATTAAATTCTATGGTGAAAATAAGGCTGACACTTACTTACGATTGTTTTTTTTTTTTTTTTTTTGCAAACACGTCTCGAACATGATTGAACATGATTAATTTGGTTATAGGAGACATAAAAATGAAAAGAGTTTTTCGGAAAAAAGTAGATCGGAGAATTGGCATATGAAAGATTGTGTAAGAAATAGAATTACGTGCACCAACGCGCTTGAGAGTCAAAGAAGATCGAAAGGATATGAATGGCGATGATTATCTAGGACGTCGTAATACATCAACACCCGATGAAAATGTTCAGAATGAGAAGAAAATTGCTTTGAGGGAAGTTGCTGAGGAGGTCGCCATATCGCTTGGCTCAAGCCAATCGTATTCTTTGGGTATAAAGGGGCGAGAGCTTGATGAATTTGAAAAAAAAAAATTTTAAGAAAAACTGCACCATAGTTATGGTACTCATAACCTTCATTTTCACCAGGTTTGGCCTGCAGCGACTTTGTGTGCTGCCAAAATTAAAGAGAAACATGAAAGAATTTTATTCTGCCGACCACTGAAGAGATACAAATTTAATTGCTGAGAGTGCTAAAGGACATACCAAAAACTGCATGAAAAAAAATGCTGGCACAAGTGTATTATTTCTGGGAGAGACGGATTACTTTAAAGAGCATCGTCGGCCCTGTAGCAAAAAATTAGCCGGCGAAGGAAAAAAGGTTGAAATAGCTACAGAAAACGTGTCTATCGTCCCATCTTTCCTAATATCTGTCCCTTCAATACTATCCCTCGTTTTCAGTTCCGGCGCAATGCATTGCATGTATAGGGGTCATCCTCTGAGTGCTGGTCCTACTCCTAAAAAAAAATATTTCATTTGGTGAATAAATAATAATTTTCCTAAAAAAAGCACCATATTATTTGAACGGACCTCGTATGTATAACAGATGTAACAAAGATATCCGTATTTGTAGTTCTTCTGCTTCGGCACTAATTCTGTTCATCTGCTCAACAATACGGAGTTTTTTTTCCAAACTCATTTGTTACAGTCTTTTTATAATAAAATTTGTAAATATTTATTTCAACTCATTAATTTGCCTTAAATTATTTTCCCCGTTTAGGATTATTTCTTTTAACGCTAAAAGCATTAACAACATTTTTTCAACAAATTATATGTTTTCATAATGGCAACATTTTAATAATTGAAAACATTTAATTATTTTAGCCAGATCGCAACAGACATGCATGCACACGTCCATGAAAATGCGTTTTCAACAGAGCAACTTTGTAAAGTGTTTGCTGTTGCTGTTGTTGTTGTTGTTGTTTTATTTTATAATGCCAATTTATGATGCTTCTTAATGCAACCGAAGCTGCTGTTGGTGCAAACCAGCTTATTTTGAAAAATATAAAAATTGTAGAGAATAAATATCAGCCAAAGTATCAATTTATCCTAGTTGCTGGATTTTCTTTAAAATTGTTTTTTTTCAATCTTGCTTCTTTTTTTTTGCAAAGCAACTTATTCATATGTGCTCAGGATAGTGATTCCCAATGTGGCTGTTAATAAAATACAGGCGTATAACAGACGAGTGTTGTTTTATTTTATTTTTTTGGTAGAACTAAAAATATATTTAATTCAATTAAGATATATAGGCTGATTATTCGAAAATTTGTTTTAAATTCAGAAAGACATGATAAATATTCCAAGGCACAAAGCAAAGTCAACATCAGTTTTTAATTATGCAACTTACTTAGCAGAACAGAACAGCAGGTTTTCGAAAGCCGCTACACATTCACCATCAGTACACATGTGTATTTTTGTTTGTCAACACTTTTCATGTGGCTTAATTGAATTAACATCTTCAATTAAGCCACCTGAAAAGTGTTTTTATTTATAAAAATTTTTATTAGGAAACTGCATACGAGAACTGTAACCAACCGATCATGATACACTTTTATTTAATAACCGTGTTGCCGTTTGCTTACTTTCTGCATGTTCCATTTTTCTGCATTTATTGTTCCATTATACCTAAGCGGAACTTTTTTGGTTTGCATTCTTTTATACTTAAGTACATGTGAACGTTTCAGTTGTCCAAACTTGGATTAGTGTTTTTGTTTTTCAATACCAGTCTCGTTCTTCCTGAAGTATAAACTAGGTTAAAAAATTAATTTCAGCTTGTTTTTATACCTTCCAAAAAAGAATTTGGAGGGTATATTCACTTTGTCATTCCGTTTGTAACACATCGAAATATTCACCTCAGATCCCATAAAGTATATATATTCTTGATCAGTGATGAAATCTAAGACGGTCTGAGCATTTCCTTCCGTCCGGCTGTCTGTGGAAATCATGATTCAGTCCAAACGAAAAGAGATAGACTCTTGAAATTTGCTATAAATATATTTTAAAGCTTAGAGCAGGTTAAGTTCGGAGATGGGCGGAATCGCGCAAGAGAGAAGAAAGTTCCCCTAAGAAGAACTAAACCAACCCAGAAAAAACAATATTATTTTTAAAGTTTTTTGGTTATTTTGTTAAGCAAATGATCTATTTTTATGTCAAATAAGGTCCCACGCCTTAAACTTGGAGTCATAAAATAAAAAAAAGTTACTTTTGGACCCCGCCCACTTTGGTGGGCGTTATTATAGGCAAAAATAGCATAAAAATTTAATAAATTGTTTTACTTAAGTCTACATTCCTTAAAAATAACATTTTTAAGCTTTAATGACGAAGCTGAGACGAAACTCTGCCCTACCCCCCTACCCTTTCACCCCCAAAATGACCCTATCAAAAAAAAATATTTATTTTGTGTACAATTATCCCAAGCATTTATTTTTAGAGTTTCATGACTGCCGGTTTCTGCCCTTACCCCCTCCTCCCCCTTTGCCCCCTAAATGACCCTATCAAAAAAAAATATTTTTAATTTTAGTTTTGTATATAATCATCCCAAGAATTTATTTTTTGAATTTTATGACTACCTGTTTCTGCCCTACCCCCCTCCTCCCCTTTTGTCCGCTTAATGACCCTATAAAAAACTATATAAAATTTTATTTTGTATATAATTATCGCAAGCATTTATTTTTAGAGTTTTATGACAAAGGTGAAATGTCTCCCCCATAGTCCTTGCCAGAGCGACCCCGCCAAAACACAATTTTTATACCCTATAAAGAGAATTGGACCCTATAAAGTAAATATGTATATTCTTGATTAGTGATGAAGTCTGAGACGGTCTAGCAATGCCCATACGTTCGTCTGTGGAAAACATGATATTGTCTATTTTTGAACCCCGCTCCCTTTAGTGGGTGTTAAGGTACGATATTATATAAAGCAACTCTGTCCCACCAAGTTAAACATTTTAAATTCACTTACTAAATATTTGGAGGGTATTTAAGATTCGACCCGGTCGAATATAACGTTTTTATTTGTTTATTTTTAATTTTACTAACCCCAAAAATATACTTTTTAGTGTCCAGAACAGAGTTTTTATTTACTAAATATTTGGAGGGTATTTAAGATTCGACCCTGTCCAATACAAAATTTTCTTTTATTGGCCCCGAATTGTATCTGCATGATACACGGAATCGGAATACTATAACAGCATCAAATGAGCATGACTAAAAAGTTAAGGGACCTCTGGTTTATATTGTTTATTAAACAGAAAAAATAAAGAAATACAAAACTGGCAACATGAAGCCGCAGCTTGAAGGGAACTAAGAAAACAAAAAGGCAAAACAAAAAAAACAAAAAGCATTGAACAAAAGTGACTGACTGAAGCAGAATCTTACACAAGAGTAACCATGATAATGATAATTCTTATAGGTTTTTCTTTTTCTTTTTCTTTTTTTGTGTTTTGTTTTATTATTGCTGGCGTTTGTTACCTGCCACATATGAGTTGCACGAATGAGTTGTGCCATAATAAAGCGCATAGAGTTTTGTGAAAAGTTTCAATATTGTGGATTTTAATATCAGCTGCAATGTAATTTACACACACACACTAGCGCACATTTATATGTGTTATGTGTTTGCTGGTACGTTTCTAGCACTAGACATATTAATGCGCATGGAACCTTGAATGTTTATGCGCCATTATAACAAAATATTACCACTTTTAACTAAATAAATTTATGTAATTTTTGTTTATTTTTTCTTTATTTATTTTTTTCATTTCTTACTTCGCTGCTGTTACTTAAGAAAGCATCTTTCGCAACAATTTGGTTTGATTTCATTTTTGCAACATCATCTTCATCAGCATTATCATTATAATTTCGCTTCTTTTTAAGAACCCCCTCAAACCCTTCCCGCAAGCTGTTCATTGATGTAGTTTTTGCCATCCGTTCATATTAAATTCATATTCCAAAGAGTCTTAACAGAAATACTGTGTACAAAGAAAAGCAGTAGAATAGAAATCTATATGACACACGACATGCATGTGCATGTCAGTCAGTTAAGGTGATGAATTAAGTGAATTTTATTTTAATGACATGTTATGTGTACATTTCATGGTTGAAGGTTCATATAAACATTTTTTTTTTCTTTTTTAATAATAAAATAACATTGTGGGGAATATTTCTTTAGAAGTCCATTGATGTAAAGATTTAAATAAATTTTATTGTAGCAACAAGAAGGTGTTTCTGGCTTCAGAATAAGAGTGTGCTATCAAAATTCTTTGTTTATTTTTTCTTACAAATTGCTACCTGAACAATTTGCCCGTCCATAGCTCTTTTACTTTTCTACATTTGGGGCTTAGTGGCTTTGTCAGATAAGCAGTCATGTATAACTACGGTGACCATATTTTTCAAGCTAAAAAAGAGGACATTTAGAAATGTAATAAAAATTTATTTTACTATTTATAGTCAAATGCATATATTCTAGGCATGGTCGACTTACTTACATATATTAATGTTTTTTAAACAAAATATGCCCAGAATTTAAAATATGTCCAGAAATATTATAGTCATTTGTGAAAAAGATTTTAATTTCTGCACAATCCATTTGATGATAATAATTCTATTGTATGGGTGATTTTAACTTTTATTGTATTTAGAAAATAAAACTTTTAATTTTGGAGTTTAAACAAAAATGTATTAATAATAAAAAATAGGACAATAAAGGCCATTTCAATTAAAAAAAGGACACTTTAATTTTTGTTTATCTAGGAGGACATCATGTAAAAAAAAGAGGACTGTCCTCTTAAAAAAGGGACGAATGGTCACCGTATGTATAACGAATATATGTATGGAAGTTTCTTATGGTTTGCTGTAGAATAGGTAGCAATACGTTTGGGTAATTATGCGGGAGAATTGTTCATACCAATACGTTTAATTACCTCAATGAGGGAATTAGAAAAATATGTGTATTTTTCGAAAATAATTAAGAACTGATTTATTAATTACGCAGGGAAAGTATTTAAGCGAATATTTTTAAATGCCTTAGTGAGGTAATTAAAAGAATAGTTTTTTTTTTTTTAAATATGCAATGCATTGCGCCGGAACTGAACGAGGAACGAGGGGATAGTATTGGGGGGAGAGATGAAGACAGATGAGAAGATAGACAGTTGTTTTTGTAGCTATTTCAACCTTTTACTTCGCCGGCTAATTTTTGCTACAGGGGCCGACGAAGGTGGGTGCTGTTACTCTTTTAGTACATGATACTGTCAGTGGCGTATAGAAAGTAATTTAAGAAACCTTGCGTTTAAAATTGACTAAAAAAATTAATTTTGCAAATAATAATTCATATCACATATAAAAAGAAAAGCATAAGTGAATCCTAAATAAAAAAAAACACCCAAAGGTTTTCATTTCCTCTGCATAATTAAAGGAATGCAATTTAGGGCCCAGTTTGTTTGGCAGTTGTAATTTTTAAATCAATTGGATAATTAAAAGTATCACATTAAACATGGGCTTATAAATATTAAAAATGCGAGATATATAAGAGTTAAATTTTTGGAAAAGTAAGGTAATTAAACGGCTAATTCTGTATGGGGAGGTTATTTTGAACGCTCACATATTCTGCGTAATTGCTTTAATAATTATTGAAAATTTCAATTAAAGTCCAAATAAATTTAAAAAAAAATACTCTCTTATCTCATCGCAAACAACTGGCGAACATTAAATTGAAAAGATAAATAAATATGCGCATTTAATTTAAATCTTTTTCACCAGATTTGTTCATAACTTCGAAATATAACAATTCAAAATTTTTTAATAAAATTAAGCCGCATACGAATGGAGTATTTTTTTGTTTTTATAGATTTTAGTAGATTGTAAATTTCAAGCCAACCATAAAACGCAAAAATACATTCATATTTATGTTTTAATAAAATTTAATGTTTCTCTTGTTTTTATTTTAATTTTTTTTTTCGTGTTGCTTTTTTCTCCAGCAAACAATAAAAATTTATAAATACAATATAAATATTTACAATGTAAATAAATGGCACAGAAACAAATTGTGTTGTTACATCGGGAGGTAAAAAACCAGAAGATATCAATGAAATAATTTTATTGTTGTTGCCTACATTCAGCATTAAAAAAAAAGAAACCTCATGTAGTCGTAGTGTCTATTTTTTTATTAAAGTCCTCGGCGCCGTATTCTAAGTTACGTAATAGCCATATGAAATCGTATAACAAACGCAATATTCCATTCATCCAGCTGTTCATTGTTTGTTGTTTTTTGTGATGAATTTATTATTAATGCATATTTGTACGGCGAAAAGATGGAGGCATTCAGCGTCAATAAACGCAATAATAAACGCACCTTTTTTATGGCCCTCCTTATGGAATTTGTTCCCACATTAATGATAATATTTTTCTTTTTTATAATGATAATAAAATTAACTTTTAATATTTTGCTGTTGCTTGTTTTTGTTGCAAAGAAATTAAATATACACGCAAGAGCACAGCACCCGAAAGGGTTAAAATAAGAGCAGTACCAAAATAAAAGGCAACATTTTTACATGCAGTTTGGGGTATTTTTGTTACACTAGAACTTTTATAAAAATCCCTCAACTTCGATATGGATCTGCACACTGACCATCAATTTGTTTTTCACCATGTCTCTTAAATTGCCCAGTAAACATTTATAGATGTTTTTAGTTACATATTAAAAAAATATATCTTTTGCTACATGTGTGATATGTTATAAATAACTGTTATATATGAGGGAGCCAGACTACTTTGAAGGGCACAAAACAAAAATGGATGAATAAATATATAATCCCCTAGAATCTGACATTCACCCAGTTTGTTTTAATAGACCTCGTACATGTCTAAAACTTTCTAGATAATTGATTTAGCATTTACGTGTGTAACAAAAACTTTGGCGTCGGAAAATTTAAGTATTTACTAGAGATGTACGCGTGAGTAAAATTATGCTCACGATCACGGAACTTGAGTTTTTCACGCACGGAAAGATTTTAGGCTCTCACGATCACGCACGTTCATGAACGCATTATTTTTAATCATCTACACATCTTTTCCTTACTATTTGGCAGAATAATATTAACACTCCGTTTGGAGTGTGTGAATATTATACATATTAAAAATCACGTACTATCACGCACGGTTGTAAATTTTTGAATCACGCTCACGCACCCATGCGTGATTTTAATATGTTGTTATCACACGGTTCACATCATTCACGCGTGACACGAAAAACCACGACATTTGCACATCTCTAGAATTTACCTCGAAACAATGCTTTCCCGTAACGAAGTTATGAAATCGCGGGATACAACGGCAACATCTCTCAAATGGCGAAAAACGTACATACGTAATATTCACAGACAATAATCGTACTAAAATCCTAAACAACTGATTTTCCGTTCACACTGCAAATTGTGGTTTTTTACATACAGTCTGTATAATAAATTTGTTCAAAATAAATTAAATCGCTCATAAAAATGTGTGAACTTGTTGCTGTACTTGTCCTCCATCTGTAGAAACACTTAATTGACAATCTGTACAACAGAAGTTTTTGTTTGAAGGGAAATAGGAAAAGTTCTAAAATAGAAATTATTTTACATTTTGTGAATGAATATTTGAAAATTATGGAACCACTTAGTGAACAAAGTGAAGAATTTCCTGGAAATCAAGTTTTCATAATATTTCAAGCGTGTGCATATATTCTTTTTAACATAAACAATACCAGCTGTTTCCAATATATAACTTGGCAGCACTCAACTTAGCACAGCCAAAAACAAAGTTGCATTTCATAAAACCCACTTAAAACCAAATCGAAAGTGGTTTTAAGTTGGTTTTAACAACACCATTTTGTAAGGTAAAACTTGGTTTCAACAGATGGTTTTAGCGTTAAAACCAGAATTCATTAAAACCATGTCAGTGTGAAAATGCTATTAATATGCCAAATAGTCTGTACCAAGTCCTTAAGTTCCACACAAGTTCATTTATCCCTTTCAGACCGTGATGCATCGATTGTGCGGGTAGGTTTCGGTTTCAATATTTTTGCTTCTGTTAGCCCAATGTGAAATAGACTAGCATGCATTGATTGTCCATCGATTTTGCGTGTCCTGAAAATCCTTGAAGGATCGTTGATTATATTTTCATACGCTGTAGAGACCACATATTCCACAAATTTAAAAAAAATTCCTATTCCTGGTAGTTTTGCGCCAGGGTTTATGTTTTATTTTTTAAGGTCCTTTGATAAGCTGATGGGATACTGCGGTTTGGATAGACTGGCTTAAGGCACAATTATTAAAAAAAAAATCTGAATGATATTTTTTTTTTTATCTTGGACCAGCACTCAGGGGATGACCCCTATATATATACCCCTATATACAGATTAGGAAAGACGAGAAGATAGACAGTTGTTTTTGTAGCTATTTCAACCTTTTATTTCGCCGGCTAATTTTTGTCACAGGGCCGACGAAAAAAATTGTGAAAATGTCTTAAACCAGGAGATTTTGCTCATACTGAGAATATTTTACTTTTATTTTGAAACTGTGATCGGCACCTAAGAGATGGCCGCTATTCATGTAGGTCATTGTGACTTAAATATGAAAAGAAGGGAATGAAACTATTTGTTGTAATCATTTTATTTTATATTTTGCTGGTGATGTAATGCGCTCTTTAGTACCTCCCAATGTCAATTACTTTCGGTACTGTGCAGGGATATGGGTCAGCAACACTCATAAGGCGAAGTGGTGCGTGCTTACGCATAGGCGGCTGGTAGAAAGTTCTGCGTCGTCCGTGTTTATGGATGCAATAGGTATTGGGGAATCAGAAGCTCTTGATGTTCTTGGTATGAAAATACAGTGTGACGTTCGATGGACATCTTTCACATCTTTCATATTTCAATAGAATCATTCAAGTGCCTCGGCTTTTTAAGACGGTGTAAGACATACTCCACCCCCACCGGATCTCCTCACTACATCCGAGCATAAATGGAATACAACACCCATGTATGGGGCGGTGCTTCAAAGTACATTTTGAAGTTGCTCGACCGCGTACAAGAGAGAGCGAAGAAGCTCATCGGTGACAGTAGGGTTGCCAACTCTACTGACTCATTGGAGCATCGACGCAACCTGGCGTGTGTTTCAATGTTCTACCGATACTACAACGGAATGTGTTCTGGTGACATAAGAGAGCTTGTGCCCGAAAACCGTTTATTTTTGCGACCTACCCGCTCTTCACATAGGTCCCATCCTTTTGTGTGCTTGAATTGGCAGTGAACCGCACCACGCATTGCAGAGAGAATTTGTTCTTTGGCCGAACGTTTCGTAGTTGGAACAAACTTCCAGTAGAGGTCCTTCCTGGCAATTTTAACTTGGGGAGGTTCAAATCGAACGTCCACAAACTCTACTCCCTCTATCCTCCTTCCCATAACCAACTTTCCTAGTTCTGGCACAATGCATCGCATATGTAGGGGTGATCTCCTGAGTGCTTGTCCAAAAAAAAAAAAAATTAACACAACCATCATGCACTACTACAGCAGGCCAGAAAAAATGCCATAGCAAATTCATGTTTGAGTGCAGGATCGAACCCAGGCCTTTCCTCTTCGTAGCCTGCGCTTTAACTGCTTCAGCCACGCAACAAAAAAATAACAACCGAAATATGCTCATTATATTAGCACCGCTGTTGTTGGGTTTATTGAAAAAAGATATTAGCAGGCCTCTTTAACGCAAGTAACCTTAAAATTATTCCTTTTAACACATTTTTTTTTTGATGCTTTAAGATATTTCACTTCTCTGTTATAAATATTCGTAGGTATGTATATTGTATTTTGCCAAAGTACTTTTCATTATTTATTGTTGTTGTTGCTGTTGCTTTTAATGTTTTTACTTGGCCAAGTGTTTACAAGAGCAAATAACCAACACGAATGAATAGCTCTCTTAGAAGAGTTTTATTGAAAAAGTGTTCTTTTTTTTTGTTTTCAGTTCATTTCGTGCATTTGCTCATCTTCTGGTTGTGAAAATTTTAGAAATGATGAAGCTGATGGTGGTCATAAAATTCAATAAAAGCATCATATTTGATAGAACACCATTATATCGACATTATTATACAGTTAAACACACTCAACAGTCAAATGCATGTGTATTTGTAGGTGTGTGTGTGTGTGTGTGTGTGTGTGTGTGTGTTAGATATTAGACACGAGTTGTTACAAGATGTTGGCCGGTTTATAGCTGATGTTTGATAAAACCTCACGTTTTATGGCAAAAGTGAGTAAAATAAGACGTGCCACAGATGGAAGCTGTTTATGTATGAATGCAAGTACGAGTACATCTCATGTGGGTTGGAAACATGTTGTAAATAAATTTAAGTACTTTTTATTTATTTTTTTGTTTAATTTTTTTTCTCTTGTTTTTCAAGGGCCAACTAGAAAACTCCAAAGCTTTTCTATACCCATAATATTGTTTCCTTTCAGTTTGATCATAAAACCAGCTTCGTTTTATGTGAAATATGTTGTTTGTTAGTCATTCATGACGAGTATGATTTCTTGCAATATTATCGGGTATAAACGCTAACCGAATATTGGGATTCGGCTTCGGCCTTTGGAAAAAAAGGAATCTTCGGTGTTCACAATTTTTGTTGAAACTTTACAGCCATCTCTTTTGTTTAATAAATTACATATTTGTTATCATGAAAAAAATACAAAGATGGCAAAATCTAATGTATAAAATTTTTTTTAGGTAGGCAAAACTTCAATCAAATATTTACAGAGAATTTATGTCGCAAACACGATAAGTGTTTTTATAAATTCGTTACAGTTTATTTTGTTTTAAATTAATAGATAAGAAAATAATACAAACCGTGTTCGACCGAACTTCTCAAAATTGGCCGGTGTTCGGTCGGACACTACTTTTTTCTAATACCCTTTTTTTACTTTTACTTGCTACAAAAAAATAAAAATTAAAAAAAGTCTTTGCCATTATCAACAATTTTTTAAGGTTTCTAACTGATTTAACGTGAATATGTTGTAAATTTTACAGCAAAAAACGAGTAAGAACTTTATATACGACCGGATCGAATCTTAAATACGCTCCAAATATTTAGTAAATGAAAGCTCTATTTTATTTATAACAACGCGCACAAAAAGGGACGGAGATATATTATAAATGTTTAACCTGCTGGGTCAGAGTTCCTGTAGGACATTTCTGGACCCAATTCTAAAACTCTATTTTGACAGGGTCACTCCGGCAAAGGCCATGGAGCAGACATCCCACATTTTTTGTAAAAACTTCAAAAGTAAATTTTTGGGATAATTGGTGGGTGCTGTTGGCTGAAGTAGTAGAACACGAGACTATGAAGAGGAGGGTCCTGAGTTCTAGCCCGCACTGAGTCATGAAATATTGTGTTGAATTCTTCTGATCAGCATTAGTGCGTGGTTGTGTTAGTTGTTGCCAGTCTGTTTCAGTGATGAAGGCACAACACTGGTCACTGAACATAATTGGCAGCGACCGACACTATCATGTACTAAAAGCAGAGTAACATCACCCACCTTCGTCGGCCCTGTAGCAAAAATTAGCCGGCGAAGTAAAAGATTGAAATAGGTAAAAAAAAAAAAAAAAAAAAACTGTCTATCTTCTCATCTTTCCTAATCTGTCCCCTCAATACTAACCCCTCGTTTTCCGTTCCGGCGCAATGCATTGCATATATAGGGGTCATCCCCTGAGTGCTGGTCCAAGATAAAAAAAAAATTAAGTGTAGAAAAAAATTTTGTTTTTAATTTGGTCAAAAAAGGCGCAAAGGACAGGTAGGGCAGGGGAAAATCAGAAAACATCTCAACTTCCTCGTAAAAACTTTAAAATTAAATTTTTAAGGAATGTGGCTTTAGGGAATATAAATTGTTAAATATTAACAATATTTTTTATATATGATATGTTAATTCCACGCCCACTAAAGGGGGAGGGGTTGAAAAATATGAATTTTGCTGATATTCTGGCTCCAAGTTAAATGCTTTGAAGCTTCTTTTACATAAAAGTAAAACAAAATTATAAAAAAAAATATTTAAAAATTATCTTATTTTTCACACGTTGGCTAAATTCTTCTTAAGGGAACTTTTTTCCTTCTGGCCCTATTCAGCTCATTTACGAACGTGACCTAAACTATTTTTCAAAACTATTTATACCAAATTTCAAGCTCCTGTCGCTTTTCGTTTGGACTGTATCCATATATCCACAGACGGATGGATGTACATTGCTAGATCATCTTAGATTTCTACACTGATCAAGAATATATTTACTTTATGGGATCTCAGATGCATATATCGCTGCGTTGCATACCGAATGACAAAGTGTATATACCCGTCAATTCTTTTTTGCAGGGTATAAGAAGACAATGAAACTGCAGGAGAGTAAAACAGAAGCAAGGAATTTAATTAGAAAAATATGTCCTGCTTAATTTTACATTGACGTACACACTGTAAAGCCACAGCAGTAATTCCTATAGATGGAATTCTTGCAACGCGGCAAAATGTATAAAAACTTAAAATTTTTTAACTTTTTGTGAGAAACTCAGAATTAATCAGTTTTCCATTATTCCGTTGAGCCAGAAAAGAGTATGAGAGTTAATATATTGCAATAGGGCAAGAAAATGGTAGGCGAATTTACATGAAACCTGATGGTTACCGTAGGTGCTTAACTTAGTATTTTGGGATAAATACATGGATACACACATACGCATACGCATACATACGCATATTATTGGTAGAGAAAAAGGCGGTTAATTCATAGAACTCGTAATTTTAAAATGTTGTTATTTTTTATTGATGAGTATTAATAAATACATAAAAAACCAGCATTTAAAAGAAATTTTTTGAAAAAAAAATGTTAACGTTTTATTTGCTTTTTTGTATTTTGGAGAAAATGGTCTTATTTGACTATTTTTGCTGTAATTTTGGAATGTAAAACGATAAATTAGTAAATTAAATTGTAAATTAGAGCATACTTTATAACAAAAAAGGTAATAAAAACAACTTGTTTTTTTGTTTGGTTTTTTTCACATTGATTTTAGTGGGTGCTGTTGGCTGAAGTAGTAGAACACGAGACTATGAAGCGGAGGGTCGTGAGTTCGAGCCCGCGCTGAGTCATGAAATATTGTGTTGAATTCTTCTGATCAGCATTAGTGCGTGGTTGTGTTCGTTGTTGCCAGCCTGTTTCAATGATGAAGGCATAGTCACTGGTCACTGAACATAATTGGCAGATACTGACACTATCATGTACTAAAAAAAAGCTGAGTAACAGCACCCACCTTCGTCGGCCCTGTAGCAAAAATTAGCCGGCGAAGTAGAAGGTTGAAATAGCTACAAAAACAACTGTCTATCTTCTCATCTTTCCTAATCTGTCCCCTCAATACTATCCCCTCGTTTTCTGTTCCGGCGCTATGCATTGCATATATAGGGGTCATCCCCTGAGTGCTGGTCCAAGATAAAAAAAAAATCATTCAGATTTTTTTTAATAATTGTTCCTTAAGCCAGTCTATCCAAACCGCAGTATCCCATCAGCTTATCAAAGGACCTTAAAAAATAAAATATATAACCCTTTCAGCGCAAAACTACCAGGAATAGAAATTTTTTCTAAATTTGTGGAATATGTGGTCTCTACAGCGTATGAAAACATAATCAACGATCCTTCAAGGATTTTCAGGACACGCAAAATCGATGCTAACCGAAGCAAAAATATTGAAACCGAAACCTACCCGCACAATCGATGCATCACGGTCTGAAAGGGATAAATGAACTTGTGTGGAACTTAAGCACTTGGTACAGACTATTTGGAATAGTATTTTCACACTAACATGGTTTTAATGAATTCTGGTTTTAACGCTAAAACTATCTGTTGAAACCAAGTTTTATCATACAAAATCGTGTTGTTAAAACCAACTTAAAACCACTTTCGATTTAGTTTTAAGTGGGTTTTATGAAATGCAACCTTGTTTTTGGCTGTGCTAAGTTGAGTGCTGCCAAGTTATATATTGGAAACAGCTGGTATTGTTTATGTTTATAAACAGAACTCTCAGAATCCACTTATGCTTTTTATATATAACAACTTGATTTCCAAGAAGTTCCTCACTTTGTTTACTAAGTAGTTCTATAATTTTAAAATATTTATTTGCAAAATGTAAAATAATTTCTATTTTAGAACTTTTTCATTTTTCCTTCAAATAAAAACTTCTGTTGTACAGGTTGTCAATTAAGTGTTTGTAAAAATAGAGAGCAAGTCGGGCAACAAATTCACACATTTCTATGAGCGATTGAAGTTTATTTTCAACAACATTTATTATACAGACTGCACGTGAAAACCACAATTTGCAGTGTGAACGCAAAATCAACTGCATGTTCAAAACCACGATTTGCAGTGTGAACGCAAAATCAGCTGTTTATGGTTCTAACGCTAAAACCGGTTTTTAACACTATCAGCGTCATGGGGTATAAAAAACATCATGCTTTCTGTTTTACCTGACGCAGTGTGTTATTCAGTCATATTGTCATATATCTTATTATTTTAGAACAATTTTAAACAATTTTTTTCTGCACTGCAAATAAGCAAGAAAGCTAGACTGTAGCTGTAATGCAATGAGCAGCAGAATTACTATTAAATTTGATTACAATGAAATTCATGATCTATATGATTTGACTACTTTTAATCCATTTACAATAAAAACCATTTTAAAATGTGCTTAATTCTTGCCAGCATTTTCTAATAACTATTTTCCTTTTTTTTATTTTCAGACAATTTATTGTTATCCTTGAGAAATGTAAGTATAAACCAATAGATATTTACATAAAAACGTATTTACCTATTTTTAAAAATCTAACGGCAGCATTAAGTCCCCTTGAAAAATTTCTAACTCAAGTGCCAAAAGAAAAATTATTTTATTTTGCATGCGAAATGCAAATGTAAATCAACAAATGACATTTTGCTTTAAACAAGTACGAGCACTTAAAATGTTTACGGGTTGATATGTTGGACACATGGACAGGTGCAGCATTTAAAAACTACATCGATTTGTTATGCAATTTCAAGCACATGTTGCCACAGCACAGCACAGCACTTTTATGTGTATCAGTGACACACACTGAAAGATTAATTTTTGTATTTAAATTGAAATGCAATGAATGCTTTGAAACAATACAGAAAAATTGCAAATAAACGGACTACAGGATGTTCGAGCAATTGCACAGATTCTGTAGTCATTGAATTTTGTGACTCGTTTGTGTGTTGGTTGTTATTTTAATAAACTGAGACCAATAGGAGCAGAAAGAGTTTGATAGAATTCAAAAAAGTAAAATTTTATGTATTTTAAACACTTTGCAACAGTTGAAAAGAATTTAAAGAATATGTTCACACTTGTAAAATAATAGCCCAAAATAGCGTAACCTAAATACTAGTCACAGAGTTCAAATCCGATGGAAAACTGAATTGATTCATAAACGGAATTAGATAATAAAATTAAACAGGAATTCAATCCGAAAATATTTTTCCTTTTCCTTTTTCCCTCCCAAAAAGAATTGGCGGCTACATTTACCTTGTCATTCCGGAGTAACGCAGCGAAATATCCATCTGAGACCCTATAAAGTATATATAGGGTCCGCCAAATAATTTTTTTTTAAATGCTATAAAAAAACTACTGAATATTTTCTCAAATTTCATTTTTTATTTGAAAGTACAATCCTTCCGGTTAATAATGGAAAATAATATCATTCAAATGGCTGCATGGCCCGATAATGATCGCCATTGACTGTAATGGCCTTTCCTTGCTCATTTGCGAAGAAAAATGGCCCAATTATGCCTCTGGACCAAAATCCGCACCAAACAGTGACTCGTTTTGGGTGCGTCGGCTTTTGAATGTATGCGTGGGGGTTTTTTGTGCCCCAAATGCGACAATTTTGCTTGTTTACATACCCGCCAAGATCAAAATGAGCTTCATCTGAAAAAATGAAATTTTTTTTGTGGCAAAATCGGCATCTTTTGTAAGTCCCATTAGCGAAGCGAAAACGCATTGGATGGTCAACCATATTCGTTCAGCGGAAGGCTAAAACTAATTATCTGTCAAAGAGGACATGAGCTAAGTGTTAGCATTCATGAAATAAGCACCAGTTGAAAAAAAAACGTTAAATTGCGGACCCTATATATTCTCGATCAATGAATCTAAGACGATCTAGCCATGTCCGTCCTTCCGACCGCCGGTTCCTCCGTCTATGTAAATCACGATTCAGTTTAAACGAAGGAAGGCAGACCCTTGAAATTTGGTATAAATACATCTTGAAGGATGGCACAGGTGAAGTTCGTAAATGGGCTGAATCGGGGCAGAGGGAAAAAAGTTCCCCTAAGAAGACATAAAACAAGATCTAAAACACAACATAATTTTAAAATTTTTTCTTTGTAATTTTGATAAGAAAATTATACATTTTCATGTTAACGAAGGTTCAAAGCGTTGAACTTGCAGCCCAGAAAATCATAAAAATCCATTTTTGGACCCCGCCCTTTTCAATGGGCGTTGAAGTAACACATTACATGGAAAAATAGTGTAAATACTTCACGAATTGTAAAATTTAAACCTACATTTCTTAAAAATTTAGTTTTTATAACGAAGCTGGGATGTTCTCTGATCTTCCTCTGCCTCTACCATGCCCTCCCCCGCCCCATGGCCACTAAATGTTCCTATTAACCCCCCGATGAGTGAGAAGGTCCCTAGGGACCTTTTCGCCTTTTCAAACTGAAATTACTCCTACTTCGGCCACTACAACCCTCCCCAAAGTTACTCTGTATTCCAAGAGTATTTTGTTGCGCATCTTTTAGAAAAAAATTAAGCCGATCGGATCATTACTTTAGGAGTTAATGAGTTTTTAGTGAGAATAGTACGCGGACGTGGACCTTGTACTGAATTTCACTAATAAATGCATGTTTTTAGGCATCATTATAATTTCTTTATTGTTTCAACACATAATTTACTTGTTCTGAACACAAGGACCTAAACTCAAAGACATTAGGGATGATGATAAAAACAAAAAATTCTAAGAACTAAGTTGTAGTTTTTGTATGTAGAATTTAGTTATAAACAATAAAAACAAAAAAAAAAAAATATTTTTATATGAAAAAAAACATGATTTACAAAAAAGGTCCGTAGGGACCTTTTCACACAGCCTTGAAGTTCAGAACTGTCACTAATCGGAAGGTTAAAAATATCTCTTTTCTACTCTTAATATCTAATCCCAGAAATTTATTTGTTAGTGTTTTATGGCAAAGGTGAGATGTCTCCCCCACTGCCCTCCAAAAAGAGGTGAGCCCCATAAAGTAAAAATGTTCTTGATCAGTGATGAAGTCTAAGACGATCTGGCAATGACCATACGGCCATTTGTGGAAAACACGATATAGTCTATATGTTACACATTATATGAAAAAAAAAATTGATTACATATTTAACAGATTGATTCTCTAAGTCCACATTTATTAAAAATTAAATGTTTCTGATATTCCCTTGCCCTACACCTCCACCCACCTTTGCCACTTTTATGACCCTATTAAAAACAAAAATTATTTCTGCATTTAATTACCACAAAAAATTACTTTTTAAATTTTTGTGACAAAAGAGAGATGTCTTTACCAAAGTCCCTTTCCGGAGTGACCCTGTCAAAATAGAGTTTTAAAATTCGGCACAGAAATGTGGTAAAGGAACTCTGACTAAATATTTAGGGGGTATTTAACCCATTTCGTCCCAGTGTTCGATTTTTCGAACAGTAAATTTCAAGCATTTAAATAGTTTTTTCTGTGTTTAGGAAAGACTAAGAACATATCCTTTTTAGTGAAAATTAAAAAAAAAAATTTTTAAGAAAATTTTTAAAAAAATTTTTAATGGAAATTATAAAAAAAAATTTTAAATTTTTAATGAAAATTTTTAAAAATAATTTTAATGAAAATTTTTAAAAATATTTGTAAAAAAAATTTTAGTGAAAATTTTTCCACAAAATTTTTAAAGAAAATTTTTAAAAAAAATTTTAATGAAAATTTAAAAAAAAAATTTTTAATTAAAATTTTTAATGAAAATTTTTTCAAAAATTCGGACTTCTGATGCGTTATTTCTGGAATCAGTTTACCATTTAACTACGCAGTTTTATAAACTTATTCGAAAAAAATCTCTGGGACGATATGGGTTAAGATTGGAGCGGATCGAGTATATCGTTCTTAGTTGTTGTTTTCTCAGGAATCCAAAAACGTACTCAGTTCCGTTTCCGTATGCAATCGGTTCCTATGACGTGGTAATTTTGCTTTGAAAAGTACACGAAATATTGTCAGGGCATTCATTTTTTTTAAGAGCAACTATTTACAACATTTTTCTTACATCAAACAGCCAAGTAAAATCGTACGACTATTTTCCCATATGGAAAAGGCGAAAGTTACGAACATCAACACAGACCAAAGGAGAACATACAAATTTAATATTAATGTTTATAGTACAAGTTCGTAATTATTTTCTGCTGGAATTCGTTCGTATTTGCCTGTCAAGGAATTTTAAACAAGTGGCACACAGCAGAAATAAAAAGTGCTGAAGCCATAAGCACTGAAGATTAAATAACTTTTAATCATCATTATCACCATTAACATGTTAATGGGCGCTATGAAATGTGCGAGTTCATGTTGGCTGCTGCTCCGCCCTGGCTTTATTTACTATATCGTGTAAAAATTAAATATTCTTATGGGCCTTGGGGTTTTCGTGAAAGGAAATAATCTCTAGTTACCGCAAAAAAATAGAATAAAAATAATAAATACACATGCAAAGAATGTTTTTTAAATTCTGTTATAATTAAACGATCTGATGAATCGGTTGTGAGTGTGTGTGTGTGTGATGGTATAATTTTTCTTTTAATTTCTCTTTCTTTCTTTTTAATTGCTTAGCCAACAAACAGCTGCATTTTTTTTTTAAATAGCAAAAATACTTCTGCTAAACGTAAGTATGAACAGATACAAGTATCTTTGCTCATCTTCCTTTTGGCAAAAGGTGTGTGCAGCAACAGCATTTAAACGCTCTGAAGCACAAACGATTGACAGCATATGAGGCGTAAAGTCTCACTTCCTTTAGGTTTTTTTTTTTTTTGCTACTCAACAAACGCATACACTCACACACTCTTGCATAAAAAATATGCATAAAGTGCTAATGACTTTATGTGTGTGTTAACAAATTTTAGAATTTTTATAAAAACATTTTATTTTCTTTTATGAACTTGCCATAAGTTTTTAATGAGTTCACATATTAATTATGTAGAATATATATTTTTATTTATTATAACCTTTAATGCAGGTGAGACGGATGTAGACCTTAAAATTAATTAAAACGTTTGCAATTTGTAAAATAGTTTTTGGCGTACACTTGATGGAGTCACCTACTGATTTGATTGTAACCTTGATGTCTTAGATTTAAATCGGCATGTTTTGTGCGACACTGAAATATTATTTTGAATGTCTGAGAAAATAAATAATTTAATAGCCAAGTCATTATGAGTTTGCAAGCAGGTCAGGTAATTATTTTATTTTTTTTTTTAAACACGTGCAGCAAAACGATTTTAGATTGATTATTATGTATTTCAATTTTTATTACTACTAATTTCTTTTTGTAAAATTGTGGTTTTGAAGAGAACAATAAACGACCACACATATATCTAATGTGTGTTTCCATCGTTTCAATATTGATACACTTCTCGTATACTATTTGATAATAAAATTTGTATAAATAAAACCTATTATCGGATACAACAAAAATGTTATCAGGTGACTGATAAATGGTGATAAAAACTGTACATAAAAACTGATGATGCAGGTGTAGCGGCCTTCGAAAACCGTATAAACTAGATAATTTAAAATGTTATTGACTTACCCTTCTATCCCTGGAATATAGTATATCAAGTCTTTCTGAATTAAAAAAATAACAATTGAATTTAAAACAAAATTAGAGGTCGCGTCTTGATAAAATGGCAGGTAGTGAGTGACATTTAATAAAGAAATTTAAAAAAATAAACATGATTTTATTAAAAACTAAACTGATAAACAAGTCACATTGGCATAGAAAGAGACTTCAAACAAACTTAAAGTTTTATCAACTTCTATTATATGCGAGGTCTGTTAAAAAAATAAGGCAAATTCGCAAATTTCGTTCAAAATTTTACATATTTAGGATTTTAAATTTGTTTGTAAGTCATAGAAAACTCTTGCAAGTTCCTCGGTTTTATGTTGTGGAAAAAAATTAATAAAAAAGTTTTCACGGAATTTTGTGTAAAAAATTTAATTCAGAGCTCAAAAGCGGTTGAAATATTTGACTCAGAAATAAAGGGTGTTTTTATAAGAGCTTGCTGATTTGAAATTTATATAAAACACATGCCAAATTATGAAATGGCCAAAAAAAATTTTTTATTTGGTAGATAATTTCTTGTCATTTAACATTTAAATATAATTTCGGGCATATGGCCACCACGACTATTTTGCACAAAGGTCATTCTGGAGGTCCAATTTTCGACCACCTTTTCAAGCATTTGAGGGCGTATTTCAGCAATGACACGTTGAATACTGGTTTGGGTGCTGTTGGCTGAAGTAGTAGAACACGAGACTATGAAGCGGAGGGTCGTGAGTTCGAGCCCTCGCTGAGTCATGAAATATTGTGTTGAATTCTTCTGATCAGCATTGGTGCGTGGTTGTGTTAGTTGTTGCCAGCTTGTTTCAATGATGAAGGCATAGTCACTGGTCACTGAACATAATTGGCAGCGACTGACACTATCATGTACTAAAAAGCAGAGTAACAGCACCCACCTTCGTCGGCCCTGTAGCAAAAATTAGCCGGTGAAGTAAAAAGGTTGAAATAGCTACAAAAACAACTGTCTATCTTCTCATCTTTCCTAATCTGTCCCCTCAATACTATCCCCTCGTTTTCAGTTCCAGCACAATGCATTGCATATATAGGGGTCATCCCCTGAGTGCTGGTCCAAGATAAAAAAAAAAAAAAAAAAAGCGTCAATCGTTGCTGGTTTATCCACGTAAACCAATGATTTCAGGTATCCCCACAAAAAAATATCGAGTGGCGTCAAATCACACGAACGCGGAGGCCAATTCACCGGCCCATTTCTCGAAATAATGTTGTCGTTGAAATGTTCTTTTAATAAGTCCATTGTTTCGCCCGCATTGATTAGGATCATCTTCAATGCTTTTCTGTACATCGGCTACAGCTTCTTCAGTGCGCACTGTTCGGCGTCGCACGGGCTGCATGTTATCAATAACAGTAAATGTTCTCGGAAAACGCTAGACTGTTCTTCAAATTCGGCGCTCTGAAGGACGATTATGTTGGCGATAAAATAGAAGAAGTGTACAATGAGTTTTACGAATAGAACAATTATTTTGATTAAAAATTTCAACAATTTGCACCTGTTGACACTCTAAAAAACAAACCCTTTATTATGTTTAAAGTATGTTTAAACATGATATTTCCTCTGCTGAATATTCTAATATTTTGTGCAGTGCGAGGCACTTAATTTAAGGCGAATTCAAAACTTATAGGTAATAAGTTTATTGCTTGAAACGACTTTAGAAAATCAAATACCATTTTAAATACCTGCGAAGTGTTTTCACCCCTATATGCCCTTAAATTTCCATAGACTGCAAATTACTCACTCCAAGCTATTCGACAGCCGTTTCTAATTAAGTTTCTTCATCTTTGAATAGTTTTTGGATGTGAGTTAAACTAGTCGACGTGTGTACTATATGCATTGGCGGTAATCCACATCTTTAATGATCAAATGTGAATTGCTAATATCGAAGAAATTAAAGTTTCCTTTTAGGCGTGCCTTTAGTGATGCTACATTTCAATTTTCCTATTTGTTAATGTGAAGCCAATTTTTCTACATTTATTTTAGAAAAACAATATTAATTAAAATCGAACATGAATTTGATTCAAATGTAACTTTGATTTCATTGCCAGTCTTTGCCTCACAGACACTCCCTATAAAACAGCGTGTTTTTTTATATTTATTTTTCTTTGCTTGTTATTTATTTATTTATTGTAACTCAAAAACTTTTGATATTTATAGCTAAAGAAAAATTATTTAAATTGTATTGACATCTGCATGAGACATGTGAGCAATTTACAAACGAGCTGCAACGGGCCACATGAAACTTTTAAGCAGGACGGGGACGAATGGGCCAGTGAGGCACACACTACGCAATGACATACACGCCCCATATGTAGGGTTTTTTTTACTTTTTTATATTGTACAGAATACACATATACACACGGATACATACTCGTACCCTGTACGTGGGGATATATGAAGCTCATTAAGACGCATGTTGCGTGTTTTGTCAAGTTGCCTCTGGTTTGCAAATGTAAGGATCTCAGAAGGTGGCAAATGCACACACGTAAATATTACATTTTAAGGCAAGGAATGTAACTCGTATATTTTTGTCATGATGTATGCCAAAGATACTTCAGGCTTTAATGCTAACAACCATTCCGTTTGGCACACGAAACCAAAAATACTTTAAGAAAGAAAAAGGGAGCATTAAAATATTATAACCCTGTATTCGGTTACAAAAACATAAAAATGAATGCTAGCAAGCATGTGTGTGTGTGTGTGTGTGTGCGTCTATGCTTCCATTAGAGCAATAAAAGATTGAAATATTGTATTCATATCAAACAATGAAATGCGTCACTTATGGCACATCATTAAAATAACCGCAGAGCAAACAATTTAACAAACTCACGCACATGTGTAACGAAACAGAAATGAAGTTATTCGTTAATGAAGATGTGTTCGTTCTCTGTTCCCCTGGATTTATATTGTAGTCATAGTTTAATGGCGGCACAAAATTTTTGAATGATTTGCAAATCATTATGCCAACACAAACATGTTAAGGACTATGATCAGCCAAAGTAGAATTAAGTAAATATATTTTGTATTTTCAATTTAATTCACAAGCAAACGAGTTATTGTGCAGAAAAATTCCACAATTTCTGTATATTTCTACGGAACAGAATGCGGTAATTTTTTTTTTTTTAGGAGTAGGACCAGCGCTCAGGGGATGACCCCTATATATGCAATGCATTGCGCCAGAACTAAAAACGAGGGGATAGTATTGAGGGCACAGATTAGGAAAGATGAGAAGATACAGTTTTTTTTTTGTAGCTATTTCAACCTTTTTACTTCGCCGGCTAATTTTTGCTACAGGGCCGACGAAGGTGGGTACTGTTACTCTGCTTTTTATTTTTTAGTACATGATGGTGTCAGTCGCTGCCAATTATGTTCAGTGACCAGTGACTATGCCTTTATCATTGAAACAGGCTGGCAACAACCAACACAACCATGAACTAATGCTGATCAGAAGAATTCAACACAATATTTCATGACTCAGCGCGTGCTCGAACTCACGACCTTCCGCTTCATAGTCTCGTGTTCTACTACTTCAGCCAACAGCACCCACAATTTTTCATCATCTTGTATGGAGACCGGTGCCGACTGTTTCATCTTTAGCGTGCGTTTAAAAATCCAATTTGAAGTATGATGACAGAAAGTAATTCCCAATCTAGATATTTTACTCCAAGTAAAATATGTGATACTCAGATTTCTCATAACAGTTGCGATTGTGAGTTGACCTCGCAAGGGAGGTGTTGTCTAAATCACAATCGCTAGACTCTTGGCGGGTTCAAATCGCAAGACCATACTGATGTAGACTAACTAATTTAGACTAAACTCAAAAGTGAAGAAAAAAATTAAATGATAAATATTGTATTCTGATATTTTTGAGCTTAAGGTCTCTTCTCAGGAAGAAGTCACACAAAGGAGTGACGAAATATTGAAATTAAAAATTAAATTAAAATAAAGCGACCTTAATTAAATTGAATTAAGATTCTATAGGCTAATTGTTCGAAAATTTTTTTAATTTAAATCTCAGAAAGACATGATAAATATTCCAAGGCACAAAGGAAAGTCAACATCAGTTTTATTCTACTTACACAGCAGAGCAGAACAGCTGTTTTCGAAAGACGCAACCCTTTCATCATCAGTGCTCATGTGTATTGTGTTTGTCACCACTTATTAGGCGACCTTAAGTTTAAAAATATCAGAATACAATAATAATTAAAAAGAGGTCAAGAAATTGAGTACAGATGATGAAAGTGCTGCGGCTTTCGAAAACAGCTGCTCTGCTCTGCTGTTTAATGTCGGATCCTAGAAACCGATACTGACTTTTCTTTGTGCCTAGGAATATTTATCATGTTCGTTTGAATTTAAAACACATTTTCGAGAAAATCATAATTTTTCGCCCAATACCAAAACTGTTAATCAATGATCGCGGAATGTGAAATTGTAATAAAAGCTATCCCACTAAATGACAATCAAGTAATAATTCCAACTTATGAAAAATATATATATTTTTGTCTCTCGATACTTCTTTTTATGCCAAAAATCTTCGCTTACTGTGGCAAATTTATGCCAGAAATAGTTTACTCTGTCCTTAAGGTACACCCGCAATGAGTAAAGAAAAATATTGCAAAAAAAATTAAAAAAAAATAAAGGAAGATTTTGTAAAAATCTTTGCATCAAATCAAGCAGATGTTGAAAGAAGTAAAAAGAATGGCTACAATACTTTATTATATGACGGTTGAGGGAAACTTTTCATTGTGTTAGTGTATAAAAAGTCAAGAGCCATACGTGTGTAAGAAATGAACACACCAGACAAAACAGAACATGCTCCTGTAGAGTTTTTATGTCATCATCATATGTGTTAGTTATTATTATACAGATTTGGTTTAAGTTGACGATTGTTCAGACGAGTACATACAATATGTATAATAATATTTATTTAAAGTTGCATATATTACAGTGTAACCTCGATCAATTCAAGCCGTAGAAATTGGAGCTCTTGCAAATACGGAAGTTTTTTTTATCTTGCACCAGCGCTCAGGGAATGATCCCTATATATGCAATGCATTGCGCCGGAACTGAAAAGGAGGGGATAGTATTGAGGGGACAGATTAGGAAAGATGAGAAGATAGACAGTTTTTTTGTAGCTATTTCAACCTTTTTTACTTCGTCGGCTAATTTTTGCCGACGAAGGTGGGTGCTGTTACTCTGCTTTTAGTACATGATAGTGTCAGTCGCTGGCAATTATGTTCAGTGATCAGTGACTATGCCTTCATCATTGAAACAGGCTGGCAACAACTAACACAACTACGCACCAATGCTGATCAGAAGAATTCAACACAATATTTCATGACTCAGCGCGGGCTCGAACTCAGGACCTTCCGCTTCATAGTCTCGTGTTCTACTTCTTCCGCCAACAGCACCCAGGTTGTAGCGAAACCGGAGTCATATATTTATATATCAATATTTTGAATAAATAGTGTATGACAAACCAATTGAATGTTTTCCGCAAAAAAAAAAATATATAAAAATCCATATATTTGACAGTGCGCACATAAACCGGCCTGATTTTAAATTTCTTTATAATTTTGTCAACCCCTGGCACAGTGGGTCGACCATGACGATTGGCTACATTTGAACCATTAAATTTTTAGTTCTAACTATATTTAGGCATCGCGTTTTTGTTGACCGCTCCATAATCATAAATGTAAAAATTCTCACTAAATAAATAACACAACAGATGACAGTTATTTAACAGCGGATAGCCTTGCCAGACCAGCAGTTTTGAAACCACAAAATATATAATCCAGAATTCATGTTATAAAGAGCGTCAATAAAATCGAAAAAAAAAATCAAATTAACAAAAGTTTGATTGTACTCGTACGCAATAGAAATGCTGAAATAAGTTGCATTTGCCCCAGCCGCTAAATTCTCCAAAGTAAGGATATCTTATTTTTAATGTAATTGAAACAGTTACGCTTACAAAAACTGTTGGCAAAGAGACTTAAAAGGGAATTCGAAAATTTTATGAAAGTATTTTGTATCCAACTTTTTATTGCATTTTTAAATTCCATGAGGATTGATAGAAAGACATGGTAATATTCCTAAGCACAAGAGAAAGTCAACAGCAGGTTTAATTATCCCAGTTACACAGCAGAGCAGAACAGCTATTTTCAAAAACCGCTACAATTTCATCAAGCGTATTTTTGTTTGTCACCACTTATTTGGTGGTGACAAATAGTGTTTTCACACTGAAAGTTAAAACCTAGCTTTAGCGCTAAAACGATAAACAGCTGATTTTGCGTTCACACTGCAAATTGTGGTTTTAACATACAGGGCGTGTAATAAATTTGTTCAAAAGAAATTAAAGTGCTTATAAAAATGTGTAAATTTGTTGCATGTTCTCTATTTTTTTACAAACAATTAATTAACAAACTGTACAACAGAAGTTTTTGTTTGAAGAAAAAAGAAAATTTTCAATTCGTCTATTTTCTCCAGCCACACATCAGTGAAAATACTTTCATTAATCTCATCATTTCCATTTTCATTTCAAGCGTCACAATATATTCTTATTAACATAAATGAAAGCAGCTGTTTCCAATATATAACTTGGCAGCACTCAACTTAGCACAGCCAAAAACAGGGAAAAACAAGGTGGCATTTCTTAAAACCTACTTAAAATCAATTCGAAAGTGGTTTTAAGCTGGTTTCAACAAAATCATTTTGTGTGGTAAAACCAGGTTTTAAGAATTGGTTTCAACGTAAAAACCAGAATTTATTAAAACCATGTCAGTGTAAAAATTCCATTCAGCTGAATATGAGAACAGTTTTAAGTTTTCATTGAAATTGTTTCATATTACCGACAGGGAGACTTGCTCCACGAAATTTTAAATTTATCTCCATGATTTGAATATTTTTCAAATTATGGAGATATTAAAATTAACGAGTTTCAAATTATCAAGGTTCCACTGTACACTTATGTAAATGTACTTATCTCTGTGCCGGTGCACTCATGTGACTTCCCATGTTTATTTATTAACTTAATAAGAAATGAAAATAAAAATTCGTGGCTTGTTTTATTTTTCTGATTTTTTCTGTTGTTTACACACATACACACTCGCGAACGTAGTGAAAGCTACATATAAATTGTGCCTCAACATGTAGTTGTATTTCATGTCAACTCTTGCCAAAATATTGGAGCTACACAAATTTGCATGTTTTATAACTCCATTTCTTTTAGCTGCCTGAGAACTCTAATTCGTTTAACTGGAAATTTCAAATAATATTCTTAGCTGTTCTAAGATAATCTGTATCAGCCCCGGTAAAATGGGCATAGGAACGAGCACAAAAAAAAACATTATATAATCACTTTGAATTTGTGTTAAGACCTGGAGGAAAACAAATCAGCACAATTAAAACTAAATGGGGAAATGCTGAAAAAAATTGCCTATTTTATTTATTTTAATTATAAGAAACAATTTTATTAAATTAGTGCTGTCAATTTATAATCTACTAGCCACTCACATTGGCTTAAATTACATACGATTGTTTAGCTCATGGTACCGTTTCCATTTCAATCATGTTCATGTAATCGTGCAGATATTTCCCTGAATGTATTTCAAATTAATAGAAATATATTTAAAAAATTTAGCCATTCTTTTGTGCTTAACGAACGTAAACATCATCCGCGAACTCTTCCGCAAACCTTCGTTTTGCTTTTTTTCGTTTGCTAAACGTAGCAACATTTCCAGTTCCTTTTCGTCAGAGACACGTACATATATGTGTAATTGTGTGTGTGTGTGTGTGTGTTAATAAACGTCTCTCCTTGTTATTATGCGAGTAGGTTTGAGTGTATTGAACATGTTAAAAGCAAAAATGTTAAATGAAGCGTTGTCTCATTGTGATAAACATGACATTGTTGTTGGCAACAACAATAGCAAACAGCCAAGCAGCAACATCAATTGTATTGAACATAATTTGCTGTTGTAATGCTAATGATATCAAGATGACAACGCGGCTTTATTTAGCCAACATTATGGGAGTATTAAGTAAAAAGAAAAGGAAGCATTAAGCAAACAGTATGTGTGCAAGTACTCGTAATCTTTACTTCTCTTCCACATAAAATCACTTTTGTTATGGCGAAATATTCACAAGGAAATTGACAAATAAAAAACGGCTGGCGGAAAGATGTAAACTTTAATTTTTTTATTTATTTTTTAAATTTCATAAAAAGTACTACCGAGTGCAATGACTTGTGATAAAACATCCTAACGCATCGCTAGCTCATAGATATTTTGTTATAAATCATTAATTTCTCAAACAAGTCTTGTAAGTGACATCTTTTTTTTTTTTTTTTTTTGTTTTTAATATTATTTCGTGCATATGCGAGTGAATATACTTGAGTTGGCAACATTATCTTAAATAACAGTTGAAATATGTATCTTGGCGATTGCAGACGTTTGTTGCTTAACATGTTCTAGAGTGCGATGGAAAAAATTCAAAAATTTAATTAAATAGAATTTCATGCGGGTGATGTAAATCAACTGTTTATAGGAGAGAAAATAAATATTGATTTTTTGTAGGTTCAGGCAATTTTGAGAATTGTGCCATATTTTTACACAATGTTTTTTACAATTAAATTTGTTGCTAGCAATTTTTTTATTTAGCAATAAATAACGCATACAAATAAACTAGAGTGAAAAGAATAATTCTTTTAAAATGTTTTGGAAGTTTTCGCACTTGCCCACTTGATAAAATTGAAAGTGGAAACATGGACCGATTATCAGCCAATTCAGAATTAAGAAAATTAGATGTCATAAAATTCATCGTGTGAATTGAATTTATATCTTAAATAATTAAAGTAAATTTAAAATTGGTTCCTAGCACATTTTCAATCTAATGCATTTTGCAATTTTTTTTAAACTCGAACCAGCAGTCAGGGAATAACCCCCACATATGCAGGGAGCTGCTGGTGCGAATTAAAATAAAATATATATATATATATATATATATATATATATATATATATATATATATATTGTTTGCTTTTATTGACCTTTTCTTATATATGTATTTTAGAATGATTGAGCTCGAGGTCGTTTTTGTAAAAATCGTTATAATTTTTCTATTTTATTCGATATTTCGTCAACAATTTGTTGACATCATCAAAAAAAATTTTTGTCATATTTCAAAACCAATTTATACAGAAAATTTTAATTTTCGATTGTTATTCCTGATGATGTCAACAAATTGTTGACGAAATATCGAATAAAATAGAAAAATTATAACGATTTTTACAAAAACGACCTCGAGCTCAATCATTCTAAAATACATATATATATATATATATATATATATATATATATATATATATATATATATATATATTTGTATATCTGTTAACTTTTCACTCTCAAACCTCTAAACGGATTTAGATGAGATTTTTCATAGAGAGAGAGAAATGATGACAGCACCCTTTATAATGACTTGCACTTTTTATAATGACTTGGACTTTTCATAATGACTTGCACTTTTTATAATGACTTGCACTTTTTATAATGACTTGCACTTTTCATAATGACTTGCACTTTTTATAATGACTTTCACTTTTTATGATGACTTGCACTTTCTACAGTGACTTGCACTTTTTCTAATGACTTGCACTTTTCATAATGACTTGCACTTTTGATAATGCCTTACACTTTTTATAATGACTTGCACTTTTTATAATGACTTGGACTTTTCATAATGACTTGCACTTTTGATAATGCCTTACACTTTTTATAATGACTTGCACTTTTTATAATGACTTGCACTTTTTATAATGACTTGCACTTTTCATAATGACTTGCACTTTTTATAATGACTTTCACTTTTTATGATGACTTGCACTTTCTACAGTGACTTGCACTTTTTCTAATGACTTGCACTTTTCATAATGACTTGCACTTTTGATAATGCCTTACACTTTTTATAATGACTTGCACTTTTTATAATGACTTGGACTTTTCATAATGACTTGCACTTTTGATAATGCCTTACACTTTTTATAATGACTTGCACTTTTTATAATGACTTGGACTTTTTATAATGACTTGCACTTTTCATAATGATTTGCACTTTTTACAATGACTTGCACTTTATGTAATGACTTTCACTTTTCATAATGACTTGCGCTTTTTATAATAACTTGCACTTTTTATAATGACTTCCACTTTTTATGATGACTTGCACTTTTTATAATGAGTTGCACTTTTCATAATGACATGCATTTTTGACGATGACTTACACCTTTTGTAATGACTCGCACTTTTTAAAATGGCTTGCACTTTTTATAATGACATGCATTTTTCATGATGACTTGCACTTTTTATAATGACTAGCACTTTTTGTAGTAACTTGCACTTTTCATAATGACTTGCACTTTTTATAATGAGTTGCACTTTTCATGATGAAATGCATTTTTGATGATGACTTGCACTTTTTGTAATGACTCGCACATTTTAAAATGGCTTGCACTTTTTAGGATGACTTGCACTTTTTATAATGACTTGCACTTTTTATAATGACTTGCACTTTTCACAATAACTTGCACTTTTTATAATGACTTTCACTTTTCATAATGACTTGCACTTTTTATAATGCCTTTCACTTTTTATAATGACTTGCACCTTTCTTAATGACTTGCAGTTGTTATAATGACTTGCACTTTTTATAATGACTTGCACTTTTTATAATGATTTGCACTTTGCTACGGCATCACATCGATGCCGTAGAGCCGACAGCCTTTTTAACCCAACCGAACTTTAATATATTCTCCTATACTTGTATTTTGGCTATGAAAATTTACAATTTGCTTGATTTATGACTTTTTGTTTAATAAAAAGTTTCGCTTTTGAACACACGATTAAAATTTGTCCATAGACTGTTTTCCCAAATTGCTTTACTTTAGCTGTCGTTGTTGTTGTTGGTTTATTTTCTAACACTGATGCTGTTATACTACTAACTTGTTATTTTACGAGCTCTTATCAATTTCTATCATATTTGATATGTTGATTTTGCTATACTGCAGTATGGCATACAATAAAAAAATAACATTAAAAAAACTGAATCAGCTTAAAAATAAACTTAACCAACACAACTTTTTGAAAAGTAATTCATCTCTGCATACTTGTGTGTGTCATAGACGAGCACACACGCCATGTTGCATATCGATATGAAATTTCGTTTGATGTTGGGCAACAAGGATGGAGAACAATGACTTTTTTTTGGAAAAAGTTATTATCGTAACTTAAAAAGTATTTTTGTGATAATAAACGAAAATTTTTTTTGAAGAATAAAAATATGGGAGGGGCATGTGTAATTTGTTTTTTTAGCCTAAAAAAATTAAAGCTGGAGACACTTATTTGCTACTGAAGAGCACATGTCTAAACTTTAGTTCTTCTTGTGGCTGCATTCATTTTGACAATGCTTTCATAATCATTCAGGCGTCCGCATATATTTTTATTAACATAAACAATACCAGCTGTTTCCATTATACAACTTGGCAGCACTCAACTTAGCACAGTCAAAAGCAGGTGAAAACATGGTTGCATTTTATAAAACCTATTTAAAATCAATTCGAAAGTGATTTTAAGTTGGCTTCAACAAAATCATTTTGTATGGTTGGTTTTAACGTTAAAACCAGAATTTATTAAAACCATGACCGTGTCAAAACACTATTAGATATTATTTTCTCTGTAGCTTAATGTTACCAATTGAGAAAAAAAATCTTAATGCCCAAGCCATTGGCTGCTGCAAAATCTCTTGACTACAAAACAAAGTTGTGCACAGTGGCACTGGGTTTTCCATGCCTGGCTTGTAATACGTATTGTTGTTTGCTGTTATTGCTGTTTTATCTATGGCAAAAGATCTTAAAGTTTTATATGGTTATAAATCAATCATAACTTATGTCATATTTCACACATCCTATTTCTCTTTCGCTCTACCTCTCCCTCTCTCTGTCACTCATATGCATATAACGAGTAACAAAATTATGTCTTTTATCTTCATGCTGTTGTTTTTCTTTTAAGTCATTTGCTGGTAAGATAAATATGTACATGTGCATATGAATAAAGTATGTGTACCCAGCAAGAATTATTTGCCTTTCCAAGTTCTCGAACTCCGGACACGCTGGTAAAATTATATGTGTGATGGGCAAAGAAAGCCATGAGAAGATTATACGAAATTTCCGAAAATTGTTAAAAAATTTACACAAATTGTTAAGGAATTTGCAGCGGGACCGGGATTTTGCTATTTTGTTTATGAAATTTTTTACGTTCTGTTGGATTAATTTTAGAAAGAAATACTTTGCATAGACGCAGTTGAATGAAGTAGTTAACACGTAGGCCACGAAGCCTAAGATTCCGAATTTCTCTGATCTGCATGCGTTGCATGGCTGTTTTAATAATTGTCGACCTATTTCAATGATGAAAGTGTAGGACTGGTCATTACCGACAGCTACTGAGACTATCACGTACTAGAAGAATAAAAAAGCCAAAAAAATTTTCTATCTTCTGTCATCCCAGGACTGTCTCCTTCTGCTAGAGTGCCGACACAGTGCATTGCATCAAGGAGGTCCGATCCTGAATACCGGTAAAAATAAAATTCCAACTAAAATCAAGAAATTTCAAAAGGTTTACGATCTTTCTTGCAGAATGAATTTGTTATTGTAAAGCAGACATAGGCACAAACACATCAACATTTTGAGTTTGTGTGTGTCTCTCACAATTTTGTAAACAAACGAGCATTCTCCCCACCCTTAGATAATTTTTTTCAACAAGCGCTCAAACAACCGTCTTGGTAGGAAGCTTGTGAAAGACTGAATTGTGAATCACAATTTTTGTGATTTGTGAGTAACTACAAATACGTGTGACTCTCAAGAGCGAATTTATATACTTGTGAAGTGTGCTCACCCACATTGCCTATATCTGTTGTAAAGCCTGTTTTTTTTAGAGTATCACAACACCAGAGCAACACGTGCAAATTGTTGAAATTATTAATCAAAATGATTGTTCTGTTCGTCAAACTAATTGATCACTTCTTCCATTTAATCGCCAACATAATCATCCATCAGAGAAAGCGGCTAATTCGAAGAACAATAGATCGTTTTCGGCCCACATTGACTGTTACTGACACTGTGCATTCCGTGAGACGCCGAACAGTGCGCACTGAAGAAGCTGTAGTCGCTGTACGAGAAAGCATTGAAGATGATCCTAATCCATCAATTCGTCGCCGTTCTCAGCAACTGGGGAGTTGTGCACTTCCACTTTATGGAAAATTTTTTTGGTTGTTGAAAATTGGTGTTCCAGATTGCGTTTTCTATGAGCAGGCGTGGCGGCCACATAATTAAACATTAATTTAATAAAATTTTCTTTCCAATAGAGCCCGTTTCATTGATATTAAAAATATATTTCCTTGTTTTATTATGACACAAACTAGTGTCACTCTATAAAAAACACCCTATATTTTCAGCCAATAACAAATGGAGCTGCTAACAGTCATAATATTGGCCATATTTGGGACCTTGCAACTTCTTAATGTTTCCAACATTGAAGAGGCCAATTAAAGGACGTCGTATTTCGATGGTTGTAGAGATAAAAGCCGAACCGCTTAGAAAGTTGTAAGATATACTAAAAAGTTATTATTAGAACTGCTTCGAGGATTAGAAAAATCGTTGGCTATTTCAGTCTATTATATCTGAAGGAAACAAACTACGTTGAGGGATGCAAAATAGAAATGGACCAATAAATAAATATATTTGGGGAAAAATTAAAAATTATATTTTTCTGCCGCTACTGCTGAAACAAAATTTACCAACACATACACGAATTGCACGCGTGGCCTTGCCACCTTAATGGAAACTTGTTTTCCTCCCGACACTTGCCTGATAATAAGCGGTTCATATTTTAGCAAGACTCTGACGATTGTATTATAAAAAAATTCTATACTTTCCCGATATTAAACCTAAGGGAAAAAATTCTGTTCACTGGGTGTCCGTTTATTTCGGTATAGATTTCTGCATATTAAATTTTGTATGTCAGAGTGTTTGGAAAAACTACTCTTAAGTATTTGTTGTTCTTTGTTTTTGCTGTAAATGACACTTTAGTTTGTTAAGATACACATGCACTCATATCCAGTGGATTGGTGTGGCGTCATTGTTTATTCTGTGACAGGCGGATCGTTAATATAGGGATTTTGTACAACACGAAAACACACACAAGCCAACATACTCACCCGTACTTGTTATCTGCACAAGTACGAGTGAGTATGTTTGATGTCACATGGATGGTAAAGGGAAATATTGAAACTGCAAACAAGTTTGTGTGCTTGTGTATTTTCTATAGCTGATGAAATGATATTTGTCATTTTTATCTGGTTGTTGCTGATATACGTACGCCGTCCGTCCGTCCGTCTGTGCATGTTGTCTGTCTTGTCTGGTTGTAGGAAAAGTTCTCTAAGCACTTGCCTTGCATTTGTAACTTGTACAAATTGTCATGTCGAGACAGATATATTACTGACATTGGCTCAAGTATTCTTCCAGAAAAAAAAGACTAAAACTAAATAAATAAAAATCATAAAATAAAAAAAGAGTAAAATAAGCATGCAGCTTACAAAGTGTTATGCTGAGGATAAGCGTCCATAAATATCTGCATGCGTGTGTATTTAATAAAATTGGACCATCAGCAAAGAAAAACAAGTTGTTTCTATTTGCGAAATGCCAACTTGTTATTTGACTTATTTTCATATAGAAGAACATGTTAAAACAAGATGTCTTTGTTTATTTGGTTGATTAACACATGAGGAGAAATTGACCAATCAACGATTTTGAAAAAATATGAATTACGAGTACTTAATTTATAATTCTTGTTAAATAATTTGCGTTTTCAAAAACTAATGCTAAATCATGATAAACAATTTTCTGAAAAATGTTCTGCTTCCAGACAAAGATTCACTGTCAAGTAAACAGCAAGTGAAAGGAGTTTCTTAATGATGAAATAATATTCCTTCTTTTATCGCATATTTTTACTTAAATAAGTAAATTATTTAAAACCAAGCGAAACCGAATCTTATATACCCTTCCCCCATGTGCATCTATGCTATATTCATACATTCATCCCAACACTGGAATTATATTTTTGAATTTCTGATTTTCAATACTGATTTGTTTCTTTCTAAACTATAAAATATGTTTGATTACCACAGAAAATATATTAGTATACTTTAATTTTAATATTCCAGAAAATGTTTAAATTTTCCACCTCTGGAGCTGTTTCCTACGCTTTCTAATACCTATGAATTTTTTTTCAAAAACATCACATATGTTTAATTTAGAAAAACATAAAAAAAAGGTTTTAGGTTGTTCTTTTATGCAAAAAAATTCCAATTATCCAACCCTGCAATCAACTTTTTTTATTTTGATATTTTTAATACCAACTAAATTCTTCCTATAGTATAAAATAGATTTATTTAGCAAAAATAATAAGTTTATTTACTTTAATATACAATAAACATTTTACTAAAGGGTGTTTTTTATGAAGTTTTTTTTATACGAATCACTCTGTTGTCTGACAGCTGTTTTGACAGTTTAAAGTGACGTCCCTACTCAGTATTGTTTGGCAAATCATCATGAACAGGTTAACTCCAGAACAACGGTTCCAAATCGTGGAAATTTATTTTCAAAAACAGTGTTCAATTAAAAATGTTTATCCGCTTTTTTACCGCAAAATTCTCTTCAGTCATGAGGCGCATTTTTGGTTGAATGGATATGTCAACAAGCAAAATTGCCATATTTGGAGCAAAGATAATCCACACGCCTTTCAAGAATAACCAATGCATCCCGATAAATGCACTGTTTGGTGCGGTCTATGGGCTGGTGGAATCATCGGTCCTTATTTCTTTAAAAATGAGGAAGGACGACGCGTTACTGTGAATGGAAATCGATACAGAATCATGATCAATGAATTTTTGGTGCCAAAACTTCAAGATATGGATGTAAACGAAATGTGGTTTCAACAGGATGGTGCCACTTGCCATACTGCGGGCGAAACAATGGACTTATTGAAAGAACATTTCAACGACAACATTATTTCGAGAAATGGACCGACCGGTGAATTGGCCTCCGCGTTCGTGTGATTTGACGCCACTCGATTATTTTTTGTGGGGATACACGAAATCATTGGTTAACGTGGATAAACCAGCAACGATTGACGCTTTGGAAACCAGTATTCAACGTGTCATTGCTGAAATACGCCCTCAAATGCTTGAAAAGGTGGTCGAAAATTGGACCTCCAGAATGACCTTTGTGCAAAATAGTCATGGTGGCCATATGCCCGAAATTATATTTAAATGTTAAATGACAAGAAATTATCTACCAAATAAAAGATTTTTTTGGCCATTTCATAATTTGGCATGTGTTTTATTTAAATTTCAAATCACCAAGCTCTTATAAAAACACCCTTTATTTCTCGCTCTGGAGCTGTCTTGTTGGCTTTTCTGATTTCAAGTACCACTAAATTTCTTTCCAAAACTTCAAATATGTATAATATATAAAGAAAAAGTAAAAAAACAAAAAAAAAACAAAATTCAATTGTCCAGCCCTGAAATCGTCTTTTTTATTTTTTTTTATTTTCAGTGCCAATTTAGTTCTTCCTGAAGTATAAAATAAATTTAATTAATAAAAAAAAACTAAACTTAGTTTTAGCCAGGCATTTTATATACCTTTATTTCCGGCTCCAGAGCTGGAAAATTTAAATTTATTTTTGAAGTATAAAAGTATTTGCTATAATTTTATTTTAATAAATTTATTTTGCTCTTTAGAAAAATTAAATTGGTTTTTAAAATCGAATAAAATCCAAAAAAAGAGCATACCAGGGCTGGATAATTGATATCTTTTTTTCTTTGCACATAGTAGTAACCAATTAAAATTTTTTTTCTTTTTCCTTACAAATTTAATATATGTGACCTGCTCCACGAAAAGGGACCTCTGCGCCGAAAAGAAGTTATTGAGAAAAACGCGTTTAAAAAAAGCGCTTCGTTTTTCCGTGTTTTGCGCATGGTTAGGCAACTCTTCCTTCAACCTGATCATCTGGCGATGTATTTCGACTCTCTGGTACTTTGTACGATGTTCACTATGCAGAGTTGCCTCTATGAAAATTATTTCAATGTTTTGGATTTAAGCCGATAGAATTGACTCTATTATTTATTATTATTTAATTTATCTGTTTATATCACATTTTTAAATTTTTTCATTAATTATGTTCATCTTTACAGGTGATTTGTAAAAAAAACTAAAAGACATAGAAACTTGCGGTTTGTGGCATTTGAAAGAGCGTTTTTTTTCTTATAAGAATCACTCAAAAAGTAAAAAAAAATTTTTTCGTGGAGCAGGTCACATATTTTAATATTTTGGAAAGAAATTAATTGGTATTAGAAATCAGAAAAGCAAAACAGCTCCAGAGCTGGACAACTTATTTTTACTTTTTGGAATATTAAAGTAGCTAAATAAATCTAATTTCTCTTTTTTGGTAATCAAACACATTTTAAAATTTTGAAAGAAAGAAATTGTTATTGAAAATCATGAAAATAAAAAAATGGTTCTTGTCCTGGAATGAAAGTATATATACATATATTCCAGACGTACGTGGGTGAAGGGCATTTAAGATTCAGCACAGCCGAATGAAGCGCTTTTACTTGTTCAAAGTAATTTTCCACAATTTAGAAGGGTGGTTAAACGATTCATGATGACTCTCCCAAACCTGACTGGACAGAAATATTAACACAGTTTGAAATTCTCAGCTGTTGAATCAGCTGTTATCGATATCGATAGTTCTCATACAGATAAGACAATACCCTACTAAATATAACTGATGCATTAAAGTTAACCCGTTGAGTGCGGTTCCAATGACATTCATATTTATTTTCTAAAATGATTGTTAAAACGAACTATTACATGGCAAATGGAAGTAAATGTTTTATAATTTTAGTTGAGTGCTTTTTAATTCCCTTAGCAATTTAAATTAAATGTTATCAATTTAGATTCTAAAAGTACAATAATGCTAAAGAAATTTTTGCAAAAAAATCATGTGCATAAATACAAATGGACCATGCATGTAAGTGTGTGTATGTGAGTGTGGCTGTGTGTGTTTCTGTGTGTGTGTTTGCAAACGAGAGATTTGTAGGAATATTTTTGTTAAACTTTGATTTGTTTTCCAACTACATTTTCCCATACATTCATATTTATTTGAGCAACTGTAAAGTGAATGCGTGGCTGTGTAATGATTTATGGCATTCGATGGCTAGTATGCGCCTACACTTAGGCACTTAAAAATAAAACAAAAACAACAAGCAAACAAAACGGCCGGCCTGTACGGATGCTATTATATATTTTACTCATACAAATACAATGTGTGCATTCAGGGCTCTCGTTTTTCACATTTAAACTAAATGCATAGAGACCCATCAAAACTTTAAATGGACAAATACGGAAAAAAATAAAAATTTCAGATTTTCCTGCAAATGGAAAATATACCTCTTATCAGTTATGCATGTGTGTGTGTTTGTGTGCGCGTGTATGTTTCATTATTATTTATTTAGTTTTTATTTTATTTTTTACAGTAAGCAAATTCACAAATGGAAATTGCATAAAATTGCTCTCACATGCCTGTGATGCTGTTACGGGCAATAAACAACATTGACTTCGAATTCATACAGGCAAGCGAAAAATAGAATATTTATTTTATTTAAATTTTGAACTAGTTTTTTTTTCTTCTTAGCAAATCAAAACTGCAAAAGTTTTTGGGGCATCTTCTTTCTTTTTTTTTTTTTCTATACATTTGCATACATTCGGCAAAAGTAAACAGCGTACGTAACGTTTGATTTTATTTCCATGCCGTGTTTTATTTGATCTCGCATTAAGGCAAAAAAAAAAAAAAAATTATGGAATTGTTAGAACTGACCTCGATTGTTTCTTTGTTGTAGTTAACAAAGCCTGAATTTTGTTTTGAAACTTTAATTTGCAGGTAAAAGCGTATTAAAAATTTAGATTGTTTCGTTAAGCGCTGGCATTTTTATGTTGCAAATGGAATGCAAGGATCTACCGATCTAAAATATCCTTAAAAAACAGTTGACTTCTCCGTAATATAATATGTTAATATCAAATTTGAAAACTCAAAAATTTAAAACATTTTTAAAGCCACATTTAAGCGAATCTGCAGATTTCGTTATAAAATATATGGGAAAATTTTTTGTTTTTAACAATTTATTTTAAGTTACAGAAAACAATCTTGATTTGATTCTTACAAAATTTGCTACAGCCGACGGGGTGTTTTGAGAATGACAAAGGATTTGATTTTAGATTATTTAAAAAAACTCACTTTATATTTAAGTGAATCCGAGGTCAATCAAACGTTTAAAATTTTGCCGTTTAAAAGTCGTTAGATTTTTATATACATATATTCACATACAATCGTCCATTTATTATGCCTCTCTGAGAGAACACTTTTTAAATATTTTTCTTGTGCCAAGTCGCATTTACGAAATAATGATGCAGTAAATTTGTGAAAACTCATTACAAAAATTGCAAAGACAATTCCTGACATTAAATCCTATATCCAATGTATAATCGGTGAGATGCAGCCACATCTCTGTAAAAAGCCATGGAAAACTTCATGAAAAGAATATCGTCTAGAGTCTAGAGCTCCTCAGCCATTACACTCCAGATACGAGTGCCAATCGGATTTTTTACACGTATTCACATACGCAACACGAACAGTAACGAAATTCACATCAATGAGAGAAGAGAAAATAAAAATTTTATTCATACACAACAATAAATGCATGACTAAATTTTCAACCCGCGTTGCCATCGTTCGATTTTTTGTATTCTTGGATGGATGAATTTATATATCTTATGATTTTTAGTAATTTTGTATGATACAAAAATGGTTTTATAATATTTTATATATCCATTGGAAGATAGTATTGCCTATAATATTTTAATATAAGCCTTATGAAAAATTTCTACAGAGGAACTTTTTTTTTAAATCGAAAGAAATATTATTAACTCAGTTGCACGAGTATTTTAAAATTTTTGGTACATTATCTTTACACCATTTACAGTTTTATTTCCGAATTTTCTTATCATATTTTATCATATTATTCTTTCCACGCTTATTTCGACTAAATACTTTTTATATGGGCTTTGACAGGATTTCGGTCGAAATTGTGAATAGAATATAGGCTATAGAAACAAAAATCAATTTCACACATTTATAAAAGTGAAAACTAAGTTTGCCTTCTTATATTATTATGAAGTTGATTTTGTGATCAACGGCAACACCTTTAAATGTTCTTTCTTGTTCACATAGTTGCCAGACAAAATAGATGCAATATCGCCAAATTTTGGAGAAAAAACATCAAAATCTTCATATTACTTTTTCAAATCGTTAATGTGAAATTATTACGGTAGTTTTATGAAAAATACCTCAACATTTCTACAGAATTAAAAAATGCTTTCAATTTTTCATATAAAACGGTGTTATTTTGACAAAAATATTTAAAAACAATGAGTAAGTTCAATTTGAAATATACGTAAAATAAGAAATTGCTTCTGTTTAATATTTTTGTTCCTATAAATTTTTTTATTGCAAAAAGTTTTATGGGGAGAAGAGGGTACATAAGGCTCTTTTTTCCGAGGCTCTATATCTCAGAAGTTACATTGCCGATTATTATTATTTAGATTTTTTAATTAGCTTCTTTAATGTAGCTATCACCTATTACTAATATTTTACGAATTATATTGCTAGAAGTACGAGTTTCAACGTCTAGTAGCGTCCTTATATAGAATTTTTTCAAAATTACAAACATTTTAATGAATTGACTTGAAAGCAAATTTTTTGATTTGTAAGTCTTTTTTATAATATATGTCTTTTCTCTTAATTAAAAGTAAGAACCAAAATGTTTTGATTCCACTTACATATTTAAATTTTTTTACTCCTCTATTATAATTTCCTGGACTTGGTCTTTTAAATATTTCGTTCAAATTTAATATTTAAATCACGTTATTTTTAAACAGAAATAACGGAACACAATATTTTTATGTCAGATAAAATGGCAATATATAAGTCAAAATATTCCAACATTATGTACATTAATAAATTCGGAAAAAAAATTTAAATAATTTTAGCCTTATAAATATTGCGTGGAGTGTATAATTTATTCACTATAAGGAAGTTCGCCTGTATTAATTAAATGTAAGAAATACATATTAATGAAAACTTTATTTAAATATTTCATGTCATTTTATTTTTGGCATAAAAAGTCGTAAAAATGACGTCGTCTGGCAACATTATTTGTACGCTCTTGCTTAAAAAAAACAGTCACTAACACATGAAAAATTCACAAATACATTATACTTAAATATTTTCTCCCATTGAGGAGCCCTGGTCTAGACTCTTGCCAGAGCCGACCGTTTGCCAGATATTTTATTTCATACCAAATAAGAAGATGACTTCTTTATACTCTCAAACCAAAAAAAAAAAAAAAATCGCAGCTACTTGAAAAAAGACGTGTTCATAACTTAAATTAGAAAAAAGTGCCTTCTAGTTGAGACTCACACCCTTTACATCTCCAAAGAAGAACTAATTTAAGTTAGCAAGAGCCAAAACCAATTAATACCAGAGCTGTGGAACAAAAAATTTAGAAAATGGGACTTGAAGAAAATAATCAAACGTCAGCAGGGGTATTAAATAAAAGTCTGTTACCATCGGGTTGCTACAATTCTCGTATGCCATTTTCTAATAAAATTTTTATAAATAAAAACTGTTATCATATTCAACTCAGCCACCTAATAAGTGGTGCGAAATACTCATGAGCATTGTAGATGAAAGTGCAGCGGCTTTCGAAAACAGCTGTTCTGCTCTACGAGTAGAATAATTAAAATCTGGAATTTACTTTCCTTTGTGCCCGATAATATGTATTTAAAACAAGTTTTCGCGCAATTAAGCTGCGTTCACATCTATTAAATATTTGACGAAATAAACGTAACCAAGAATTTTTGGTTTAATTTTTATAATTTTAGTTAAATATTTTTAAAATGCGCTCGTTTCTATTAGATAAAAAATTCAATACCATCAATATTATTTTTTATCGTTTCACTTGTCAAGGAAACACACGAAATATTAAAAAAACGTTTGTTAAAAAGTAGTGGTTAAGCTTATTTCACCCAATATTTGATAGATATGAACGTAGGTAGCTTCAGCCTATCAATTTTCTTTGAATTTAATACAACAATATTTTCCTTTTACGTTAGCGGCTGTATTAGCGGCGCTATGATTGTTCGCACATGATGACGTGGATTGGAATGAGGGTATTTCTAATATTCCGAAAAGCCACAAGTAGCCAGTCGTGTATGAATAGAAGTTTTTCCCTGTAGCATGACTTTGCCGCTACCACTGGTTGGTCACTCTTGGATCAGGTTGTGTCTGCAGCCAAAAGGCAAAATAATTCCTACACGTTTCTTTGTTTAAAAATATTTTTTTTAATATCATTTACTGAATTATATTTTAGCAGCTCTTTTGTTCAAACACAACTCATGAAAAATCTGCAGGGATAAAAAATATTTTCTCTTGACATAAAAAAAAATTCTTGATTAAGGTTTATTAAATTTAAATTTAAAATCAGAAAAAAAAATTATATCTCTATTTAACACTCTGTTTTTCTGTGAATTTTTAGTTCAATTTTTTAGCAATTAAGATTTAAATAAATTTATTCATATGAATATAAAATGTAGGAAAATGTGTTGTTTGTGATATTTTACAAAAATTAAAATGTTCCAGTTTGTGCTGCAGTCTTTGCCATGATATACAGGAAAAATAAAAGTTTATGATATTTTATGTAAATTTATTTTGCACACAAATTAAAACAAACAAAAAGCTTGAAGTCAATTAAAGTGTAACAGTTTATTAAATACCCTACAATACGAGTATGTGAAGGTATAAAGATTTTACGGCTACCAACACACAAACTGCAACTTTCAAAGAGTAAAAATTTAATCAAGTTTTCAAAGGACATTTGAAAATTTTGCTGCTGCTGGCTGAGATTGTTCTTTAAACTATGAATTCAACAACAAGAGGAGTTATTATGTCGGACTATCTTTTGGTCCAGCAGCTCGTTCGTCTGTTTGTTGTTGTTTAATAAACTTGATAAATTGTTTAAAACCAAACCCTTAAAATGTCACAAAAAGTGACAGGAATAAAACACTTTTGGCATATTCAATAAAATGTTACTTTTGATAAAGTTAAAAATATTAGTGAGGAAGAATTTTGTGTTATAATAAAATAATTTATTTAAAATGTAAAGTTTTAACTTTTAATCTTATTAAATGTAAATTTTATCATATTTTTAACATATTTCTGCACAACTTTTCCTCTTGTCTTTGCAGTCAGAATTTCAACAGCAAGGAGACAAGCAAGAAAAACATAAACTAAATAACAAAAGTTTGAAATAAAATAAAATAATGCTGTTAAGTGTCTTGGTCATAAAATTTAAGAATACTTAAGCTAATAAAAAGGAAAGCATTTACATCCTTGGGAAAAAGGATTTTGTATCAAATACTATTTTACAAATTGCTTTAGCAAACTGGCCCACATGGCAATGCATCATAATACCATGTTTCCGGGTACGGCAACAAAATTTCAAACAAGACCCGCTTCACCGCAATTCGCCAGCTTTTCACCACCCTCCGATTATCCACATGTTCAGGCCCAGGCGACTGTGCATTTGCATCAGCAGCATCAGCAGCAGCAACAAATGCAACAGCACCATCTGCCTCAGCAACAGTATCCACCTCATGGAATGTCTATGCGTCATCCAGGCAAGTCCTTAAATGCTGCCGCTAGCATAAAATCTCGTTCAGCATCTTCATCCGCCCATCATATGATCAATTCAAATGCTATGACCGGCGGTATGCTGACTGCCATGTCGACCGGCGGCAGTCTGGGTCATCATCGTGGCGATCTAATATTTCCGGACGATATAGACAGCATAGAATTCTGTATGCCAACACCGCCAGCGCCGTCGAATGGCATGGGTCATGGTGTAAGCAGTGAAATGCTGCTGGTGCATGGCAAAAATGGCCTGTGTACGGGTGAAGCGTTTACAGAGAGACGGCGGCGGGGTCACAGCAGACGCAGTAATCACAAAATGGATGTAGAACAGCAGGTGAGTACAATTTGAGTATAATTAAAATAATTATCACATAGCTGAAAAGTGTATGAAGCAATTACAGTGAAACTTCGATATAACGAACTTCGTTATAACGAAAAACTCAATATAACTAATGTATGTTTTATTGAGGCCCTTGAGAAAACCTCTATTGCAAAGTTTTTCATACAAAAATACACTATAGCTATAACGAACAAATTCTGAGCAAAAAAAACTTCTATATAGCAAAATATTCCTTCAAATGCCCCAAATATAAGGAAATCTGAATAAATCCCCTTATAAAAATAGCGAAGTCTAAATGCATTTACAAGTGCATTTGTAAAGCTTCTATGCAGCGAAGTACTGATACAAAAGCCTCTATGCAACGAATTAAGAATAAAATTATAACAAAATGGTAAAGTCCCGTTATCAAAAGAACGAATTCTTAAGGTGTGCGCAAAACTATAGTTATAACGAATTTTTTTCGTATATCTTCAACTTTCGTTATATCAAGCCTTTGCTGATTATATTTATAGCGAAGCAATTGCTATAACGAAGTATTTTCTGATTCCCTTGGAATTCGTTATATCGAAGTTTTACTGTATATGTAAAACCACAATTTATTTTTTTTTTGGCGTATAATTCCAAATGACTTCCGGTCCTCCGATACTGTCGAAATTTATATGGTTAAATGGTCTTTCCAAGCAGATGTGCACAACGTAAAGCTTATTTGTAAATACAAAAGTGAAACAGAAAAAACGTTTCAAATTTGCTACAAACAAAAAAAAAAAAAAAAAGCAATAATTTTTTTTAGTAGGACCAGCACTCAGGGAATGACCCCTACATCTGCAGTGCATTGTACCGGAAATAGAAAAGATGAGATAGTATTGAAAATTTAGACGAAGAAAGATGAGAAGGTAGAGAATTTTATATTGTAGCTATTTTAATCTTTACTGGGCCGACAGTAGTGGCGAGATGATGTTCATCGGTGCCAGTAATTGAGCGCAGGACTTTCGGCTTAACAGTCTAGTGTTGACTATTTCAATCAACAGCACCCTGTATCTAATGAATAAAAGGAAAGAAGGAAAGCTATTTGTAATTTTTCTTAAATTCTAGTAGTTCTAACTTGAATAATGTATTGTTCGCCCGCGCGTGAGTTGGTGGTATCTCTCTCTTCCGAAACTCCCTAAGAACGTAAAATGATGAGATATCATTACTCCAAGAGTTAATGGAGTGACATCGTACATAATATAAAAATTAAGCTAACAATTAGAGTTTTCCTAAAATGCACTTCAGAATTACGGGGCATTGGCTTCAGGCCATACATTTTTAAAAATCTTAAGCTTATACAACACCCACTCTAACTCTAACTCTTAACTCTAACGCATAATAAATTCCATAATTTTGTTCTTGTTGCAGGTAAAATGGTCGCGCAAAAATATCGCTGCTACCATGGAACGTTTCGAGCCTACGCAGCATCATTCCTCCTCGTCAACATCGTCCTTGGAATATGGCTTTGCCGCCAGCGTAGTTACACCATCGTCGACACCATCGCACCACTCTCAACAACAAATTTCACCGGCTCCCTCACAAACGTATCAGGGTGGAGCTCCCGTTGCTGCTGTTGCATCAACAAATTCTGCCGGTCCAGCGGGTGCCGCTCCCTATAATCATGTTTACTCGTACGCATACTATGAGCCGGGCGCAGCAAAGTGTCACACAAACATACCGCAAAAAGACGAAGCGTCAGCTATAGTGCCAGCGCCTCTGGTCAGTACGGTGCAACCTTCTAAGAGTCCACCCCGCAATTCCATAAGAGCATTGTTGGCCAAAAGCTTTCGTTCCAAATCGAACAGTGGCCAATCGACCTCATCCTCGCCGAGTGGCAACGACGAACGACACACTTACACCACGCGTTATGGCACAACAGAAAATCTGTATGAAGAGGTAAATGATCAGAAGATACGTAAAGTTTTATCCGATAACCGCATAGCGACATCGAATGTCAAGGAAGAACTAAGAAGAGTCCAGCACAATCACTTTCGAGTGTTGGATGAATTGAATTTGTCATTGGAAGCCCTGATTATGCCGGAAACGCCACCAGATATTAGCCCCAATCAGGCGGAGGATGATGATGGTCCTTCGACAAGTGCTGCAGCGGCAGCGGCGTGTGCAGCAGCCTCGATGGCCTCTGTGTCGACGGGCTCTCATAGAGGTCCACGACGGGGCGGTTTGTTAGGCGGTGCCGCCTCCTCTTCTTCATCCACAGTGTCTTCTTCACAGCAGCGTACCTTATCTCACGCCAGCCTAGAAAATCTTTCTTCGACTCTCAATTCCATTGAACTGAAAGATCACACCCACAGTTCGTGTATAAATCCCGAATTCGATGAGGGTGACCTCGATAGCGGCTTCAGCGGCAGTGGCAGCAGTAGCGGTGCCAGTTATAATGAAAGTCTGCGTTATTACAAAACTGGTCCCACGCCCAGTCATCACCACCACAACCACCACGCCCAACAGCATCAGCTGCACCAGCAGCATGCCGGCCAGCATCATCTTATACAACCCACCACTTTACCCCACAACATGCGCAGCTGTCGATCATCAACTGCATCCGGTACATCAACTTCCAAAAGTAGTATGGTTTCATCCGAGGATCAAGGCATCGGCATGATGACCTCATTGGGCAGCTGTGGAGCAGCTGTTACCTCGCCGGCAAATTCGAATCTACTAGCGCCGCCATTCAATTATGCCAGCCGGTGTTCTGACATGCAACGAGCATCTGGTCGTTCAGCCTCCGATTCCTCTGCGACGGGTGCGAAACCAAAAAAAAACTTTTGGAAAATAAAACCGTGATGCTGTAAAAGGGCTTTGCGTAAACTCTGCAAAAAGTGGAGTATAGTGGTGGTAAGTTATTCTTAAGTTAAGCATTTACAAAACAACAACAACTACAACAAGTGATGAATTTGTAACAAAAGGAAAACATTAAAAAATACATACACACACACACATAAAATATTGGATTATTATATTATTTACTTTTATGAACTATATTATAATTATTGCTATTATTAAAAAAAAAATGAAATGCATTTTTAGTTAAACTAAGCATACATGTATTTGTTAACTTAAATATTAAACAAGCGAAAACAACACTAAAGTGAAACAAAAAAAAAAAAAAAAAAAAAAAACATTAAACCATAAAAACAATTGTGAATAATAAATTTATTGAATTTTTGAGTTAAACAAAATTATTGCATTTTTCATTTTCATTTTTGGTGGGTGCAAAACAATTCAGTCTTAATTTCTTTCAGTTGAACTTAATCAATTGGCACAATTATTATTTTGTATAAACAATTTTTTCCAGCTGAATTCATCGATTTATAAAAATTTGCAAAGTAATAAAAATGATTAAGGGCCTTGCATGCTTTTCCTTAGTATAGCCAACATCTCACTGACATTAAGCTGCCCCATTGTCTCCATAACCATCATGTGTTGGGCGATGGCTCCTACTACCAAAAAACTGGACACTCACATGCGATGAGTGCTGCTGCATCAGCCTGTCGTCGTGTCAATGGAATCCTTTAGCATCATAGAAGACTGGATGCAAATTAGTTCTTCCGTCTCATGTCCAGCAGCTCGCAATTCCAATTTCGGACGCATTAGGTTAGGTTAAAAGGGCTGCCCGCAGTAAGCAAGAAAAACACTCGGAGGCCATCAAAAGGCCCATTGTGATGCCCAGAGGACTATACCCTACACACTCTTCTCAAGACGAAGTGGTGGTTCCTGAGAACCACCCAGAACTTCTCACATTTAAATGGGTAATTTTTTTTATCTTGGACCAGCACTCCGGGGATGACCCCTATCTATGCAAATGCATTGCGCCGGAACTGAAAACGAGGGGATAGTATTGAGGGGACACATTAGGAAAGATGAGAAGATAGACAGTTTTTTTTTTTTGTTTAGTTATTTCAACCTTTTACTTCGCCGGATAATTTTTACTACAGGACCGAAGGTGGGTGCTGTTACTCTGCTTTTAGTACATAATCGTGTCAGTCGCTGCCAATTATGTTCAGTGACCAGTGACTATGCCTTCATCATTGAAACAGGCTGGCAACAACTAACACAACCACGCACTAATGCTGTTTAGAAGAATTCAACACAATATTTCATGACTCAGCGCGGGCTCGAACTCAGGACCCTCCGCTTCATAGTCTCGTGTTCTACTACTTCAGCCAACAGCACCCCAATTTGAGGTTAGGACGTAAATAGGCTTAAAAATACATTTATTTTTTAACAAATTTAGTTTTATTGAGACCAATCTAAAGTAGAAATATGGGAATTAATAATGGAGTATGATATCGGGCAAATGTCTACCTCGAGCACATTGGCCGATGTCCTCTCTTTTTACACAAAGTTTTCAACCATATCTAGCAAGAAAGCCTCACTTATCTCGTCAATGCAGCGCCGAATTTTATCTTTCAGACCCTCAGTTGTTTGTAGTTTTTTCACGTAACCCCGGTCTTTCAAATGACTCCAGAAAAAATAATCCAAGATCGAGGTGACCAATTGGCAGCGCCAAATCGATAAGTTACCAGACCGGGACATTTCTCATGCAATAACAAAATTCTTTGACTGTGTATATGTGGCTTGCAGCGCCATCTGGCTGAAACCACAGGCCACTGATGTGAACATTAACCAATTGCAGCTACAAAATCATTGTTTGGCAGCATTTCCTCATTTTCCAAAAAATACGGGCCAATAATGCCGCCAGGCCACAAACTGCTGCATACGGTCACTTTTCTGCCTGTAATGCTATTTCGGGGAATTTCAATTCACAAAGAGTCGACACAAATAATGGTCGTCTGGCGTCTCATGGTTAAAGTTTCCCAACTCTTGACATTTCAGGATTTGGCAGTCAATTTCCTTAATCACGTTAAATTTGCCCACCCATGGATTTTATTTTTTAATATTTCTATTTTTTTATAGTAAGTAGAGAACCTTCCCTTAATGTTGCACAATCACAAGCGGATATTATGGCATACTTTTACTAGCTTTCAGCTGCATTAAATAAAGCATACTTAACGGCATAAATGAATAGAATTTTCTGCACCCTTAGAATTTGTGTATCCATGTGATTGTGTTCATATACCTAAGAGTATTAGCAGCAAATAAAATATATAAGACAGAACACACACAAACACACACAGAAAATGTATGGCCTCCAAAGTGGATCAAATTAGTAGATTTGCATAATATCAACTGCAAAATAAAGAAATTTACATTCAGTGACTTGATTGGGAATATGACAAAACTGTTAGCTTTTACAATTTAATATAATCCAGAGAATTTAAGGGAAAGTCACACTTTTGCGTCAAAATTGCAAATCTGTAAATCTGTATTTCTGGCAACCCTGTCCTCACCACCATAATGCAACCGCAAATCCACACATAAAGCGTGCGGAGAATCTTATGCCAAACTATAATGCGTATAAATAATGTTCAAACAGCTCCAATCAAACAATGCAAACAATATTCATGCCGTACTTAAATCTTATCAGTTTCCTCAAGGAGTGAAAGAGGGAAATTACTTCGAATGCCATAATAACCAGCATAAGAGAATAATCTGTTGCAGTGAAGTAATTGCAATCACATAAGCGTCTGTCTGGCATTACACCAACAACTAATACAATGTTAAAAAGTCTTGTGATTAAACAGAACAATTGCTGGGCATAACAATCAAAATAAGTAAGAATGCTATATTCGACCGGGTCGAATCTCAAATACCCTACAAATATTCAAAAAGTAAATTTTTGGAGTCATTAAGTGTAGCAAAAAACAAGTAAAAACGTTATATTCGACTGGGTCGAATCTTAAATACCCTCCAAATATTTCGTAAGTGAATTTAAAATGTTTATCTTGGTGGGACCGAGTTCCTTTATATAATATCTTACGTCAACGCCCACTAAAGGGAGCGGGGTTCAAAAATAGACAATATCATGTTTTCCACAGACGAACGTATGGGCATTGCTAGACCGTCTTAAACTTCATCACTAATCAAGAATATACATATTTACTTTATAGGGTCCAATTCTCTTTGGAGGGTATAAAAACTGTATTTTGGCGGGGTCGCTCTGGCAAGGGCTGTGGGGGAAACATTTCACCTTTGTCATAAAACTCTAGAAATAAATGCTTGGGATAATTATATACAAAATAAAATTTTTTATTTTATTTTATAGGGTCATTTACGGGGAAAAGAGGGTATGGCAGAAACAGGCAGTCATGAAACTCTAAAAATAAATGCTTGGGATGATACAAAATTAAAAAAAAATTTTTTTTATAGGGTCATTTAACGGGTGAAGGGGGGGAGAGGGGATAGGGCAGAGGAGTACCAGGTATCGTCTCAGCTTCGCCACTAAAGCTTAAAAATTTTATTTTTAAGGAATGTAGGCTTAAGTAAAACAATTTGTTAAATTTTTATGCTTTTTTTGCATATAATAACGCCCACTAAAGTGGGCGGGGTCCACAAATAATTTTTTTATATTTTATGGCTCCAATTTAAAGCGTTGGACCATATTTGACATAAAAATATATCATTTGCTTAACAAAAAACTTTAAAAATTATGTTCTTTTTTCTGGGTTGGTTTAGTTCTTCTTAGGGGAACTTTTTCCCTCTTGCCCGATTTAGCCCATCTCCGAACTTAACGTGCTCTAAAATTTAAAATATATTTGTACCAAAGAGTCCAGCTCTTTCGTTTGGACGGACGAACGGACATGCTCAGATCGTCTTAGATTTTATCACTGATCAAGAATATATATACTTTATGGGGTCTGAGATGGATATTTCGATGCGTTACAAACGGAATGACAAAGTGAATATACCCTCCAAATTCTTTTGTGGAGGGTGTAAAAATATTTTTTTATAGGATCATTTAGGGAGCCAAAGTGGATGGATTGTTAGGGTAGGACAATATCAGACAACATCTTAGCTTTATCGTAAAAGCTTTAATTTTTAAATAATGTGGACTTAGGGAATGCTATTTGTGAAATATTTTAAGTATTTTTGCATATAATATCTTACGTCAACGCCCACTAAAGGAGGAGGGGTATAAAAATGAATTTTTTTGATTTTCAAAATTCAACGATTTGGACCTTCAGGGACATCAAAATATATCATTTGTTAAAAAAAAAAGATTTTAAAATGATGTTGTTTGCTAGAGATCGGTTTAATTCGTCCTAAGGACACTTTTTTCCCCTCTAGCCCGATTCAGCTCATTTATTAACTTGATCTGTGCTATCCTTCTAAATTTATCTTTACCAAATTTCAAGGGTCTGGTTCTTTTCGTTTGAACTGAATGGTGATTTCCATAGACACACGGACGGACGAAAGGATAAACGTGCCTAGAGCGTCTTAGATTTAATCGCTGATCAAGAATATATATACTTTATGGGGTCGTAGAGGGATATATCGCTGCGTTACACACTGAATGACAAAGTAAATATGCCCTCCAATTAGTTTTTGTAGGGTATAAAATAGGCGATGATTTTATCAACTTTTCATACACACTATAATAAAATGTTTCAATTTATGGTATATATTTTTATTGAAAGAAATGAAAGAATCTATGAAAAAATAACCATTCACTACTGCATAAATAATTTTTACTTGCATACATACCGTTCTGTGATTTCAAAAAGGATTCCAAGATACAAGACTTGCGTCAAACTCAATTATCTGTTCGTTTTTGACAAGAACCTATGATCAAAAAACGAGCAGATGAACGAGTTCGACAGAAGTCTACATACAAGATACATTGACAGAATTTCACAGAAAAATCAAAACAACTTTCTAATGTGATACATAACTATATACTTCTATTTTGCATTAAAGTACCAATAAATGTCCATAAAGTACCTACAAACAAATAAACAACCCCTTAAGAATTAAAATTTTTCCACCCTCCCAACCGGCAAATAATTGCGGACATAAGAAACTAAAGAAAGCATCATATCGGCCAAATACTTATTTATGGCATTAGCTTAGATCTCCCCCCTGCAGCGTATGCAATGAATTGCAGCCACTATTTTGAAACAAACAAAAGCCCACTACAAATAAAACCCACAATAAGTATGGAAAATGTTTACAGCGTATAGAGATGAGATGGGATGATGATGATGTGATACGAGTGTGTACAGAAGTGTTTGCGTGTGTGGCTGCGTATGTGTGCTTGTGTATTATCTCCCAATTTAGTGGTTTTGTTTGGGAAATATACGAGTGAGTATTCTAGGAATTTATGAAAGCAAATAGAGCATTTTAAGACCCAAACTTAAAGCAATAACAATAAGAATGTGTGTGTGTGTGTTTGTGTATAAGTTTAAGTACGAGTGTGTTGTGCTCGTACTCGTACAAGTAGTTTGTGTGGCTGCCACACAAACGCACTTGAGAATTCTGAAGAATGTGCAAATGCTTGAATATTATCTCATTGTTAGCACACACTAAATGCATGTGCGTGCATGTCTGTGCATGCATGTGCATGTATTTGAAACTGTGATAGCTTTGTGTAGAGTTAAATTTACTTTTATGCAGACAATTTGTTGCATGGTGTTAAGAAACAAGTGTTTGAATTCGAAAAGACGGATAACTTGTTGCAAAAGTACGCAAATGGAATTTATTATAGATACTCTTTTCCAGGAAACTAAGTGTTGAAATTGTTATATTCAATTTCTTTTCTTGCGGTTTGCCAAAATATGCAGTATTCAACACGCATAAAAAAAATGATAAATAAAGAAGTTCTCATATTTTTTGAAGGATATGCAACGAATAAGAATACGCAAATTTTTCCAGAGGAAGGCTAATACGATTATTAAAAACTATCTCATTGGAATACTTTGTCTAGAAGAGCTCTGTTTGAAATTTCGAAATAACTTTGGCTTGAAAACGAGTACAGGATTACTGCAACAATATGCAATAGTTTTCCATTGCAGTCTTTTTAACTGCTTTCTAAAAAAGTCTTAATAAGTACAACCGAATTTGTTTTATTGATTAACAAGGACTCTTTCTTTTGTCTTTTTCAAAAAAAAAATTATTTTTTATGCGAAGAACTTCATTTCAAGAACATTTCATAACCGTTAGTGGTTAAATTTTTAAACCCTCGAAAAATGAATTGGAAGGTACATATATTCAATTTGTCATTCCGTGTGTAACGCAGCGAAATATCCCTCTAAGACCCCCCCTTAAAGAAAATATATATTCTTGATCAGTAATGAAATCTAAGACGAAATGATGAAGAGAACCAGTTCCTTTAAATTTGGTGTACATAAATTTTGAAGGATAGCACAGGTTAAGTTCGGAGATGGGTTAAATCAGCCAAAAGGGAAAGAAGTTCCCCTAAGAAGAACTAAACCAACCTCTAAAAAACAACATGATTTTAAAAATTTTTTTTTTGTTATTTTTTTAAGCAAATGCTATATTTTTATGCCAAAGAAGGTCCCAAGCCTTAAATTTGGAGCTATAAAATCAGGAAAAAAAAATATTTAATTGACCCCGCCTCCTTTAGTGGGCGTTGACGTAAGATATTATATGCAAAAATGGAATAAATATTTAACAAATTGTATTAGAAGCATTAAAAATTAAAATTTTAGCCGTTTTAACGAAACGCCGTCTGCCCTTCAAACCTCCCCACGTAATTGCCCCTAAATAGCTCAATTAAAATTTTTTTTCTACACTTAATTATCCCAAAAATTCACTTTTTATGTTTTTACGACAAAGATGAGATGCCTCATCTTATAAGAAAACATATTTCAACGAACAATGTTTTTTATAAAAATAATTGACCTTTGGCTTAAATAAAAATAATAAATTAATATCAATTATATAACTAAAAATATTAAGCGAATATTTAGTAGCATTTTAACTAAAAGAAAGTATTTTTAAATTTATCTATACATACACATCTGCATCCATTCATACTGGTTGTTTGGCTTACCTGAAAGTAAAGAAATAAATTTTATATATTATTCGTATTTTCTCAATTAGATTTTATTATTAAACAAGTAAAAACGTTATGATCGACCGAGTCGTATCTCAAATACCCTCCAAATGTTTAGTAAGTAAATTTAAAATGTTTAACTTGGTGAGACAGAGTTCCTTTAAGACATCTCTGTACCCAATTTTCTATTTTGAGGGAGTCATTCCGGGAAGGGACGTGGGAGAGACGTTTCACCTCTGCAAGATCAGAGAACATCTCAGTTTCTTATAGACTTAAGCGATACAAATTGTTCAATGTTTACACTATTTTTGCATATAAATGTTTGGGATAATTAAATACAAAATTAAAAAAAATATATATTTTTGATAGGGCTATTTAAGGCGCAAAGGGTGAGGAGGGGGCAGGGCAGAGTAGTACCAGGTTACGTCTCAAATTCGTCATTAAAGCTTAAAAATTTTACTTTTAAGGAATGTAGGCTTAAGTAAAATAATTTGTTAAATTTGTACACTATTTTTGCATATAACAACGCCCACCAAAGGGGCCCAAAAATTAATTTTTTGGATTTTATGGCCCCAAGTTAAAAGTTCAGGACCTTCTTTTTTTGCAAAATTACAAAAAAAAAACTTTAAAAATTATATATATATTTTTTTTAGGAGTAGGACTAGCACTCAGGGGATGTCCCCTATATATGCAATCCATTGCGCTGGAACTGAAAACGAGGGGATAGTATTGAGGGGACAGATTAGGAAAGATGAGAAGATAGACAGTTGTTTTTGTAGCTATTTCAGCCTTTTACTTCGCCGGCTAATTTTTGCTACAGGGCCGACGAAGGTGGGTGCTGTTACTCTGCTTTTAGTACATGATAGTGTCAGTCGCGGCCAATTATGTTCAGTGATCAGTTCTATGCCTTCATCACTGAAAACAGGCTGGCAACAACTAACACAACCACGCACTAATGCTGATCAGAAGAATTCAACACAATAGTTCATGACTCAGCTGGGGCTCGAACTCAGGACTCTCCGCTTCATAGTCTCGTGTTCTACTACTTCAGCCAACAGCAGTTCTTTGTAGTAAGTATTTTCACGAACATTTATATTGCTATATTAAATTGAATTAAGATTCATAGGCTAATTGTTCGAAATTTGTTTTTTGAAATCCCAATATATATTTATATAGCAATATAAATGTTCGTTAAAATTCTTACTACATACAAATTTAAGCTATGGCTTGAGCTACCAATAATAAATTGGAAAAACGTTCACATGTACTTAAGTATAAAATTCAAACCAAAAAAGTTTGACTTAGGTATGATGGAACAAAAAATTCAGAAAAATGGGACATGAAGAAAAATAATCAAACGGTAACACGGGTATTATAACAATAACATGTTAACCTCAGCTTGATATAGTTCTCGTATCCTTCTTCACAATAAAATTTGTGTAAATAGGAACTGTTATCAAATTCAACTAAGCCACCTAATAAGTGGTGACAAACACAATACACATGAGCACTGATGATGAAAGGGTTGCGTCCTTCGAAAACAGCTGTTCTGCTCTGCTGTGTAAGTTGAATAAAACTGATGTTGACTTTCCTTTGTGCCTTGAAATATTTATCATGTCTTTCGGAGATTTAAAAAAACAAATTTCGAACAATTAGCATATGAATCTTAATTCAATTTAATATATATTGTTTCTTCTTATAGGAACTTTTTTCCCTCTTGCCCGATTTAGCCCATTTCCGGATATAACCTGTGCTATCCTTTAAGATATATTTATAGCAAATTTCAAGAGTCTGGCTCTTTTCGTTTGAACTGAGTAGAGACTTCCACAGACGGACGGACGGACGTGTCCAGATCGTCTTAGATTTCATCACTGATCAAGAATACATGTACATACTTTATGGGGTCTCAGATGGATATTTCGCTTTCTTTTTTGGAGGGTATAATAATAGACTGAAGGAACACTTGTCTGAGTTAAAAGGTTTTTCATTAGTAAAGGGTGTTTTTAAATTTCAAATCAGCAAGATTTGAAATTTAAATAAAACACATGCCAAATTATGAAATGGCCAAAAAAATGCATTGGTAATTCTTGAACGGCGTGTGGATTATCTTTGCTCCAAATACGGCAATTTTGCTTGTTGACATATCCATTCAACCAAAAATGCGCCTCATCACTGAAGAGAATTTTGCGGTAAAAAAGCGGATAAACATTTTTAATTGAACACTGTTTTTGAAAATAAATTTCCTCGATTTGGAAGCGTTGTTCTGGAGTTAACCTGTTCATGATGATTTGCCAAACAATACTGAGTAGAGACGTAACTTTAAACTGCCAAAACAGCTGTCAGACAACAGAGTGATTCGTATAAAAAAAAACTTCATAAGAAAACACCCTTTATATATTTGGTTTGGACAAATATTTGAAAGTGTGACCGTGGCCTTAGAAAATTAAAATAAAAGTGTTAATTATTTTTAACGGGCTTAAGTTTGAATCTGCATGACTGCAAATGATTTTTTATTATTTTATTAATAAATGAATTTGTTCAAATTCTATTTATTATTTTTTATATTAAGATTGGAATATTAAGAATATTTTCAATAAACATCAAACCAGCAGAATAGATCAGTACTGATTTCGAGGCCGCTGCGCCATCTCATCAGCGTTATGTGTTCAATTTTTCCACTTTTGCAAGTATTGCTAGTTAGTAGGAATATCAACTATTTAACCAATGTTTTTAACGAAAATTGAATATGAGAAGTTCCCACATTCATATTTTTAACTTATTACCTTTTTGGTTAGTACGAAATTCCCCAACCCTGACGATTAATATTCCCAATATTCCATGTATCTCTTTCGCTTTTTCCCGAGCCATCGGCTGCTGCTAGCTAAAGCTATCAAATTCTAATAAATAGAATTTGAACAAATTCATTTATTAATAAAAAATCATTTGCAGTCATGCAGATTTGAACTTAAGCCCGTTGAAAAAAATTAAGAATTTACATAGGAAAGTTCGACTAATAAAAATTCATACATAATTTAAAATAAAAGTGTTTTATGAAACTCTTATTAGACTTTTGGCCTGAAAGAGATCAAAAGCATAGAACATTGCGATACCTATGACTTTAGGTTCAGCCGTTTTCCATTTTTTTTTATTTGATATCACACTCAGGACCCGCGAAAGAGGGTGCGCTCTTTAGTGCATGATAGTATCAGTCGGTGTGCAATGTCTTGTCTAACTAAGCATTAATGCAGATGGCAAAAAATTAGATACTACATTCATGGCTGAGTGCGAATTCGAATCCGAGATCTTAGTGTAAACTATTTCAGCCAAGAGCAATGATAAATAAATTTGCCGATGGAATCATTATCCTATTTATTAACTTTAGCAGCTTACGCTGAATAGTTTCTTTTTGCTTTTCCCTAAATCTTATTTATATTAAATCCTGAATACATTTTCATTTGCTGAAAGGCATATACACACACACACACACGCACGCACACACGCACACAAATAAGCTGTAAATATTTTGGTTTTGGGTGCGTGTTGCATGCCACGATTGCCATCTTTATGACATGCATTTCCACCATAAAGACTTTAAGTACGCGTAGAAGGTTTTTTTTTTTTTATTAAACACTTGGACTCATTTTGAACGGGATGAAATGTTAAGGAAGAAGGGACGGGCGAATTTGGCAAAATAATGGCATATGTGTTGATTTTAAGTAGAATTTATAGTTTCAAGCATAATTATAATACTGTGCGTTGGATTTTATTTTATTAATTCTTTTTTTCTTCTCTCTGTCTTTTCAATTTAGAGCAATTGGGGAGAGCAAGAGAAAAAGAAAAAATTGATTTTCATTAGATCAAGTGATGCACAATAAAGTTATTCAACGATTCATTTGAGTTTTTCTACTGTTAAATCTTTATTTATTGAGGATTTCGAATCTAGTAGCGGGGAAAAAATAAATCAGTGTGTTTTTTGAAAAATATTGAAATCATTCGGGGTGGTTTAACAATTCAATCAATTTTAATTGATTCATTTTACACGCTCTTTTAATTTTGTGCTCAGCTTAAATGTTTGGATGAGTGACCAGTTAATGTTACAGAATAAGAGCTGTTTTTTTTTTGTTCTAAAATCTTATTGTAATGATCACATTGTTTATTATCATGGGAATAATATTTTTGTGAGAAAGATAACTTTTTATGACTATTATTTATTACATATTGAGAAGTTTGTTTGTTTGTGTATTTATGTTTGATTCTATCGGAAACGGAAGCAGCACAACTATGCGCTTCAATTAATGAAAGTAAGACCAATACGCGTTGCATGAGTGTGAAGCTGCTAAAGTGAATTTTATCGATAGCTGAGAGTATTATGACATGGACAATTTTGTAACAGACGTTCAAGTGTTACGAATAAATTAATTTGAGATGTTATATTGCATTTCAGTGCTTATCGCTGATGTCTGGGCGAGCCCCTATAAAGTATGGGAAAATGTGGCATGTTGTAATTTAAACTACGGCATGTTGTGCTACACAAAGAAGAGCAATATTTCAAAATAATAAGATTTCCGATTAGGCATTCCTACGAATTAACTATCCAACGTTGCATACATAAAAGCGCCGAATATGAATATACAAACACACACATACTCACTACAGTTAGTAGCACAATAACAGTGGCGAACACCAGAGGTTAAAAATAAACAGAAAATATTAGTAATAGAGGCAAAATAAATTTAATAAAAAACTTGCAAAAACTGTGGACCCTTAAGGCTATACCAGCAATTTTAACACGCTAATATTAATCGAAAAACTAATTTTTTTAGTGAATTAAACTTTTTTATACTTCAAGAAGAATTACATTCGTGTAAAAAAACAAAAAATTATAAACTTCGATTCCAGGGTTGGAAAATCAAAATTTTTTGTACTTAAAAGTAACAAAATTACTTTCTAATTTTGAGTTTTTTTAGTGAATTATGCCTACTTCATATTTCAGGAAGAATTCAATTGGCATTAACAGCCAAGAATATAAAAAACTTGATTCCAGGGGTGGAAAATCAAAATTTTTTTCATTTAAAAATAACAATATTAGTTGCTAATTTTGATTTTTTGGTGAATTATGCCAATCTCATACTTAAGGAAAAATTCAATTGGCATTAACATCCAAAAATATTAAAAACTTGATTCCAGGGTTGGAATATCGAAATTGTTTTGGTACAAAATATGTTCTTAATTTTTATTTATTTTTAATTTAATTAAACCTCTTTTATACTTCACGAAGAAATACATTTGTATAAAAAATAAAAAAAAACATTAAAAATTCTATTCCAGGGCTGGAAATTCGATATAGTTTTCTTATATATAAATTACCATATAAGTTCCTAATTTTCATTTTTTTGTGAACTAAAACTATTTTATCCTTTGAAGGAACTAAATAAGCATTAAAAACCAAAAAAAAAATGGATATGCGATTCCAGGGATGGAAAACAGAATTTTTTATTTATTTTTTTTTGCACATAAAATAATCAATAGAGTCACTACTTTTGATTATTTTGGCGCATCAAGCCTTTTTTACGCTTAAGCAAGAATTAAATTTGTATGAAAAACTAAAAATATATAAAATTTGATTCCAGTGCTGGAAAATTGAAATTTTTTTGGTACGTAAAACCAACCAAATAAGTTCCAAATTTTTATTTTAATATTTTTGTTGTTGTTGAATTAAACGTTTTTTATACTTCAGGAAGATTTACATTCGCGCAAAAAATTTAAAAAATAAAAAATTAGATTCCAGGGTTGCAAAATCGAAATATTTTTTGTACATAAAAGTAGCCAAAAAAGGGTTATAATTTTAGGTTCTTAAGAGAATTAAAATTATTTAATATTTCGCGAAGAATTAAATTGTTATAAAACCCAAAAATATTGAAAATTCGATTCCAGAATTGGAAAATCGAAATTTTTTGGTACATACACGTAACCAAATTAGTTCCTTATTTTGGTTTTTTTGGTGACTATTTTCTGTTTCAGAATGAAAGGAGAAATACATCTCTGAAGGGTATTCAATGTTCGCCACAGCCGAATATAGCACTTTTACTTATTTTTTTTTTTTAGATTTGGACCAGCACTCAGGGAATGACCCCTACATATGCAGTGCATCGCGGCGGGACTAGAAAAAAGGGGATAGTATTGAGAGGACAAATGAAGAAAGATGATATGATAAAGAATTTTTTATTGCTCTACTTCCTTCTTCTACCTTCTACTTCACCTGCTAATTTTTAGCTCCAGCCCCAAACGAAGGAAGGTAGAGGGTTTCCCTGTTCGAGTCCTGTAAAACGATCGAGAAGTCTAATTCATCACATATGAAATTTCGAAGTTAAAAAACGATCAACTTTTTTGAAATTTTTTCGCTCACGATGTCTCAGGAATCCATCAACCGACTTTGACGCGGTTAGTGGGGTTTCAATGTCATAAGCCGAGCGGTGTGTGGAATCGATCGGTAATGCCATTTAAAAGTTATACCAAAAACTGCAATTCAAAAATTTTTGTTCTTATATATTTGAGATTTCCTGAAATCGACCGGTCCGAATAGGATCCAATTTATAGGAAATTTATAAAACGCCGCTAGTTCGATTCGTTCAAAAGTTATAAGCGGTCCACATACCTACACACACACACACACGCGCTATGTGACACCCTGTCAGGAGTAGTCAGGGAATTCTAAACGTCGAGATCTGGTGAAAGCCCGATTTTTGCAAAAACGTCTTAAAGCCAATAATTTTGCGATTTTTTTTAAATTACCGATTTTCTTGGCGGTAAGCAAAAAAAATAAAAATAGCAGTAAAATTAACATTTAATTTCAATATATTATTATGCAAATGCCAAGAGTATTTAATCGCGGCACCTCCACAAAGAATAATTTTTGTGGGCTTTTTATTGAAACTTCATTTGTTTGCTGTTCATAAAACACACAACTGAATGCTTGATATCCACCTCTTATTCTATCCGAGCGACAAGTGAAATATCACGCAATTCGTTTTCGTGTTTTTTCCTCAGTGCGCCTGTTAATCTCATTTATGCCATTATCTTTGTTTATAAGCAATTTATTATGAACCGTTTTAATATTTTATTTAAATCAGATCACGTTTTATTTTATTTATTTATTTTTTTATCACACTGAGACTTTTTTTATGCGCTATGCCAAAGCGCGTAAATATTGTAAGTGAAATTTCCGTTCTTTTTTTCTTTTTCTTTTGCTCTCTTCTTTATTCGTTTGTCAGTTTTGTTGTGCAGTTGACAGTTTCGGTTTGTTGCTGCTTGTAACTCCCGCACAAAATGTCTTGTATTGTGGAACTAATTTATTATCTTGTAGAAATTAATCTTGATATGTAGCCTTTTTTGGTTTAACAAAATATTCTGGCGACTTTATTGAGGCCTTAAATCTTTACACATTCTCATGTACTACTCGTATATATAGAGAGCTACAAACACAAGCAAACACATATATTCATGTGTTATGAAATAACAAACAAAAAAGTTTAAAAACACATACAAAGACAGATGGATGAATGGATGGATGGGCGTTTGAAAGGGAGTCCAAGTTAAAAACGCATACAAAATAAACAATATTATACGCATCTGCGTAATTTTCCATAACGTATTTACGGCTGGCAGACAGACTCTTCAAAGAATGGAATCACAAATGAAACCAACTGGTTCTTTTACTATTTAAGCAATAACGTCCGGATATAATTTCCCATAGCCAAAAATCAAATAAATGGAAGAATTTGTTAACAATAAAATTTAAATATTAAATTGAATTATGATTCTATAGGCTAATTGTTCGAAATTTTAATTTAAATCTCAGAAAGACATGATAAATATTCCAAGGCACAAAGGCACCGGTAACACGGGCATTATAACAATAACATGTTAACATCAGGTTGGTACAGTTCTCGTATCCTTTTTCACAATAAAATTTGTGTAAATAGGAACTGTTATCACATTCAACTAAGCCACCTAATAAGTGGTGACAAACACAATACACATGAGCACTGATGATGAAAGGGTTGCGTCTTTCGAAAACAGCTGTTCTGCTCTGCTGTGTAAGTTGAATAACAAAAACTGATGTTGACTTTCCTTTGTGCCTTGGAATATTTATCATGTCTTTCTGAGATTTAAATTAAAATTTCAAACAATTAGCCTATAGAATCTTAATTCAATTTAATATAGCAAATAAAATGTTCGTTAAAATTCTTACTACAAATAAAATTTAAATATTGAATCGCATTTCAAATATTAAATACACGGGCATAGAATACGATTCTTTAGTTTAAGCATTAAATACATTCAAGACAGCAGGCTACCGACTACAAACTGTCAAAAATAGAATACACCAATACCTCACTTTGCGTCGTGGTTACGTTCCAAAAAAACACGACGCAAATTGAAACGACGCAAAGTGAATTATTATTTTCTATAGCAAACCATGTTAAGATCGAAGATAGGTTCCAGGGTTACGAAAATACTACTTTTTAAAAAGAAAACTGAACAAAGTAAACATTTTAAAAACAAAAATAATATAAAATTTTATTACATGCATACAAAAAACAAAAAAAAAACAAATTCAATTTAAACAAAATAAAATATTCAATTAATTTACAAAAAAAAATAAAAATTAATCACTATCTGATGAGTACATAGTGGTTGTTGTCGGAAGTCGGCTTTCTTTCACAAAAAATTGGTCCAATGTTTGCTGAACAGCGCAACTCACTAATTGAAACGTTACATAAAGCACAACACACTAACTGAAACTGAACTCTAAAATTAGCAAAACAAAGTGAAAATAAAACTGTATTAAAATTGCGTTGATTTTCAGTAAGAAAGGGAATCCCCGAGTTTTGATGGCATGGCGCAATTAGAAACAATAGTCTTGCCATCTTTTAGAAAAAAAAAGAAAATTTCAAAAAATATTAAAGACAGTGCCATCTTTTAGAAACAAAAAGAAAATTTCAAAATAAGACTCGAACCTAAAACAACGCAACTTCGAAAATCTAACGACGCATAGTGAAAATTAGTACTAATTTAGCAGCGACGCAACTTCGAAAAAACGCAAAACGAAACGACGCAAAGCGAGGTATTGGTGTACATGTGTTTATATGGGAGTTAATATTATCACGACTACAAGACGGGCTGTTGTCCGTGCTACTTTTGTGGTTGTAGGCAAATTAAACTAATTTCTATTTTCATAGGCGACAATAACCAGATTAGTGCTGCCAATGCAATGAAAAGTCTTAAATAAAAAAAGCAGTGTGACTCCGATCACAGGGGAGATGTCTAAACATCTAGTAATGTCAAAGCTTTTAATCAGCTGTTTACTGAAATGTAATGCATGTAGTTATTCTACAGCAATGGCTTTCGAACTATACAGCGCTAGCACAATTATATGTTAATGAAAATTAGTAGCTACTATTGCACACTAGATGGTGTTTATATGCAGCTGTAAAGTTTCTCTGTACTTTTTGTTGTCCGTATGAATAATATTTTCAAAGACGAAGAATTTAAAAATTATTAAAATTAAATATTTTTGTACCCATTTTATTTATTTGCCTACGATAACATAATGTACGACTACTTGTATTGCACACTAGACTTGTGTCCAACTAGCTCATTCACTTAGTTTTGACAAGAACCTTTAACCAGACCTATGTAATTTAAATGGGTTTGATCAGAGGCTCTTGTCAAAACTGAGCGAATGAGCTAGTTGGATACAAGTCTATTGCACACTAGATGGTGCTGAGTGTATTTCTATGCAGCTGTTAAGTTTTTCAGCACTTCTTGTTGTCCGTATACACTCATATATAGCTCACACCGATTTGATCTTACTCTAAATTTGTGATTGTATTGTGAAAAATATTTTTAACCCCCAGCGTATAGATGTTTACACATCAATAAGCATTTAACAATTTTTTGTAATCTAGTCAAGAATATGAAAATTGTGGAAAATAAAAAGTGCATAAGGAAATAGGTGTTTCAAAATTAAGGAGGAATGTGTTATAAAATTTTTAAATTTTGCATCTGACTTATCAAGTAAAAATTCCATTACGTCAAAAATTAGCCGATGCAACGATAATTAATCTTTAATTTGTTATATACTTGATAGCCGTTATCGATAAACGACGTGGATTAGGGCACTTTGAAAATGAGCTACAAGAAATAAATTAACTTATAAACTAATTTTTATAGTTCCATAACAAAAAATGTCATCATAATGTACAAATATTTATTAAAAGTGCAAAAACAATAAATAAATTTAGAGTAAGCGCTTTTATTTTTATATATGAAAGTGGCATCACTGAAATTAAATGTTTATGTTGTAGCTGCTGCGTTCAAAATAATTAAGTAGCTGACTAGACGACGACAATTGCTGCTAAAGGCACTTGTAGCCATGTACCCGGTAACCTTCTGTCGTGAATGTGTTTAAAGCTTTACTTTTATTACGTTCACAGGGTGATGCATGTAATAATCAACATATTATTCTATGGATCGCTCTGCTGCTTTTCAACGAAATTAGCTTTAAAAAGACTGGCTTTCAAAAAATCAAACAAAATTATCTACAGTCGTTTGCTAGGATAAAAGAAAATGGAGAGAGAAATCTTGGAAAGCGTTATTTACTAGGGTCATATATTATACTATTATATACGTGCATGTGTGTGCATGTATTTTGCCATCTTTAATTTTTTTCTATTTTTTTTTTCTTTTTATTTTTTGTAGTTGAAGAAATCGTAAAAGAAAAGAAACGGCTTTGTTGGTTTCAAACAAAACGAGGACATGAGGGTGATTTACATCATCAAGCAACCGCATGTACTTTATTTCTTTTAAAATTATGGGGAGTTGTTGTAGTTAAAGCCTAGAAAATAAAGAAATGAAAGAAATCAAAGAAAATAATTGTAGTCAAAGAAAGAAATATATTTTGTTTTGCAATTTATGCACGGGGTAAGACTTTTTGGGGGGAGAAAGTTGATGATCACAAAAAAAAGACCAATTGGAAATACTCTGGTGTTTTTTTTCTTTTAATTAAGTGATTTTTTGCAATTAAACTGTGTGCACTTTGTTGTTCTTGGTTGAAGCTGGTCATTACAGCCAAATAAAATTAATATATTTTTTTTTTTTTTTTTTTTAGGAGTAGGACCAGCACTCAGGGGATGACCCCTATATATGCAATGCATTGCGCCGGAACTGAAAATGAGGGGATAGTATTGAGGAGACAGATTAGGAAAGATGAGAAGATAGACAGTTTTTTTTTTTTGTAGCTATTTCAACCTTTTACTTCGCCGGCTAATTTTTGCTACAGGGCCGACGAAGGTGGGTGCTGTTACTCTGCTTTTTTAGTACATGATAGTGTCAGTCGCTGCCAATTATGTTCAGTGATCAGTGACTATGCCTTCATCATTGAAACAGGCTGGCAACAACTAACACAAAGATGCCCTAATGCTGATCAGAAGAATTCAACACAATATTTCATGACTCAGAGCGGGCTCGAACTCACGACCCTCCGTTTCATAGTCTCGTGTTCTACTACTTCAGCCAACAGCACAAAGCATAAAGTTTCGTTAAAATATCGCTTGAAGATTCAACAAATTAAATGAAATACATATTCACTGACTGCTGGTCTTGTTTGGGGCCAGCCTATGCATTACATTCACTTAAATCCTTAGAAGTTGTAATTATTAATATTTAAAGCCTACTTTAATTACAAACTCCTGCTCATTTCCAATGCGGTTGAATCAATAAAATTTCCTTTTTTTTGGAAAAGTTTTCCTTTATAAATGCAAGAGCTTTTATGTAAAGATTGTCACGTCACGTCTTTTCGAAAATGTCTGCCGAATTTGATGTGTGTCCTCAACAAACTTTTAAACACGCACTCCCACTCATATGAAATAGTATCATACACACACACACTCACACTCATTTGAATACTTGACTGTAGTCATTCATTTAAACTAGAAATCTATTCATTCCGTCATTATTCCAACAATCTTCCATAGTGCTTGCCGCTCTGCTCGTTGGCTTCACACGAAAAAAAAAATCCTTTAATCGTTCAATCATCAGCATGTTGTTGGCGAAAAAAAACTTTGCAGCCTACAACGTATCCAGCTTGCCAACAATGACGACATAAAATGGGATTGAGGGAACAACTTATTGGCGCCTTGCCCACACGAATAATTTTTCATTTATTTTCAGACAACTTCTGTTTTGGTATTTTCTTCTCTTCCAACCGCTGCTAAAAGTCGCACACACACATTTAAACTTTTATGTACTTCAAGTTAATATTTTCATCTCGATAATGTTTTTCGGCAGTGTTGCCAGTTAGAGCCGCCTTGCTAGAGGTATTGGAAATTTATTATATTTAAGGAATATGTATTTTGTTTACAGTTTTTGTGCTTAAAAATATAGTTATTACAAAAAAAAAAAATCACGTGTCATATTTATAAAGGGTGTTTTTATAAGAGCTTGCTGATTTGAAATTTAAATAAAACACATGCCAAGTTATGAAATGGCCAAAAAAAAAATTTTTATTTGGTAGATAATTTCTTGTCATTTAAGATTTAAATATAATTTCGGGCATATGGCCACCACGACTATTTTGCGCAAAGGTCATTCTGGAGGTCCAATTTTCGACCACCTTTTCAAGCATTTGAGGGCGTATTTCAGCAATGACACGTTGAATACTGGTTTCCAAAGCGTCAATCGTTCCTGGTTTATCCACGTAAACCAATGATTTCAGGTATCCCCACAAAAAATAATCGAGTGGCGTCAAATCACACGAACGCGGAGGCCAATTCACCGGTCGGTCCATTTCTCGAAATAATGTTGTCGTTGAAATGTTCTTTCAATAAGTCCATTGTTTCGCCCGCAGTATGACAAGTGGCACCATCCTGTTGAAACCACATTTCGTTTACATCCTTATCTTGAAGTTTTGGCACCAAAAATTCATTGATCATGATTCTGTATCGATTTCCATTCACGGTAACGCGTCGTCCTTCCTCATTTTTAAAGAAATAAGGACCGATGATTCCACCAGCCCATAGACCGCATCAAACAGTACATTTATCGGGATGCATTGGCAATTCTTGAACGGCGTGTGGATTATCTTTGCTCCAAATACGGCAATTTTGCTTGTTGACATATCCATTCAACCAAAAATGCGCCTCAACAGATAAATAATTGTCTTATTTCCGGAACGAATTTCTGGATAATATCTATTCACACTGTTAAATATACTTTTTTATCTGATCCGCACACACTCACCCCGGTATTCATAAAATTTAATATTAATGTATTTTAATAAAATTTTCTTAAAACAGATTTCAAATACTTTTTATTTTTTTATTAAAAAGGGGGTCAGTATTTTCCTTATAAAATTTTTACTAAATAAAAATCAAGCACAAGCCACAAGCTTAGACTCCCTACTGCCATGCAAAAGAAAAGTAAAACCTAGATTTAAGAAAAAAGTGAATTTTACAAACAGAAAACGTTGCCAGTAAGAAATTCTAGTCGGACATTTATTTTTTTTTAGTTTATAAATCGATGAAAGTTGGCAGAAACATGTATTATGGTCGCAGCATATTCGATCTTGAGAACAATGAAACTCTCACCAAGGAAAAATAATTCTTCCTTTAAAAATTAAATTTTTTTTTCTTTTAATTTTTGCATACTTTTGTTTAGCAAAAACTTTCAAATTCGGAGAAGGTTCATAGCCCTTAAAATAGGACACAGCAGAACGTAAAATGCTTATTTTCGTTCCGCCCCCTATTGTAGGCAGTGACTTTAAATATTATTTACAAAATTATTAAGATACGAATTTTTTTATTCAGACTCAAGTTCAAATCTGCAATCAGCGAGTTATTCTTTTTTTCGCGAATTTTTATTAAATTCAAGTTATTTTCTTAAGAGTGGAATATTTAGAATATTTTTATAATCATCTGACTAATATAATGTATCAGTCAGTACTGATTTCGAGGCCACTACACCATCTCATCAGCGTTCTTTGTTCAGTTTTTCCACTTTTCAAGGTGATACTAGTCAGTAGGAATATGAACTATTTAAAAAATATTTTTTAACAAGATTTTCTCATATTCGTTTTTCAGTTAACTCACTTTTGGATGGTACAAAACTCCCCAACTCTGATCACTATTATTCCAAATGGCGCATTTTCTCTTTGTTTTTTCCGCGAAGTCAGTACCAAGGCGTTCTGCTAGTCTAATGATTATAAAAATATTCTAAATATTCCACTCATGACAAAATAAATTGAATTTAATAAATAATTCTTGGAAAATAAAATAATTTACATATTTGAACTTGAGTCTGAATAAAAAAAAGTTTTTATGTTGATAATAAAATTAATAAGTTCGAAAAATAAAAATTTACATTAACTCAGGGGATGGTCCCTACATATGCAGTGCATTGCGCCGGAACTACAAAGGAGGGGATAGTATTGAGGGGACAGATGGGGAAAGGTGAGGAGGTAGAGAATTTTTTGTAGCTGTGTCAATCTTTCTACTCCGCCGGCTAATTTTTGCTACAGGGACGACGAAGGTGGGTGCTGTTACTCTGCTTTTAGTACAGAATTGTGTCAGTCGCTGTCAGTTATGTTCAGTGACCACTGATTATACCTTCGTCCTTGAAACAGGCTGGCAACAACTAACACACAACAATGAATAATGCTGATCAGAACAATTCAACACAATATTTCATGACTCAGCGCGGGGTTGAACTCAGGACCCTCCGCTTCATAGTCTCGTGTTCTACTACTTCAACCAACAGCACCCATGATTAATTGCAAAAACAATGTAAATTTTAAATTAAATGGATTACTTACGCTTTAGTACAACAAAGTAAAATTATTAAGTCCTTAGGTGCAGAGAGAGAGACGTACTCCTCCAATTCCCAATGTAGCGTATTTAAAAAAAAAATCTACAAAAATAGCTCTAAAACGCTTGACGTTTTTTTTCAGTCTAAAAGTAGAAAATTTAAATTTTATCCTGATACATAACATTTTAAGGAAAATTATCAAAAATTCCTATTTTTTATATATACAAAAATTTTTGTTTTTTTAATTTCGAACAAATTTTTTCATCATAAAAATAAAAAAAAAATATATTTTTGAAAATAAAAGAAAAATATTCGTTTGCGATTTTATATTGTAACAAAACTAAATTTTAGTTTTTCTTTTTGTTGTTGCAATATATTGAAAGTTTTTATTTTATTTCTAACAAAGAGTTTTCAAAACTATTCTAGCTTTAATTTGCAAAGCGATATTTATTGAAATATCATTGACAACTTTTAAATCCCTAAAATTATTTTTGTTTATTTGAACAAAAGTGTTTGTGACAAAAAACCTCTTCATTGGCAACACTGACTATAATTGTATGGTTTACGTTTGTATTTATTTCTAAGTGTGTTTTCCTATTCTTATCAGCGCAAACATTTATCAAAATTTATATTGTTTGTAAGCAGTTTAATAAAAATCAGCAAACTTTATTCCACACACACACACAATTCCATTGAAATTCTCTTTTTTTTTGGATCTTTATTTATTGCATGAAGATTTAATCAGTTTGACAAAAATGTCGTTTCCGGTTTTCCGTTCACGGATTTTTTACGCTGTTCCTTTTTTCTTTAATTGTTGCGAAAGTTTATTGTCAATGAAATTGAAAAATTGATTGTATGAAAGCATAAAAGCGAGAATATGACCGAAGATTGATTTGGGGTTTTTTAAAGAAATTGAAAGTAAATATGAGGTTTTTAAAGTGCCTGCATACGAATATGATTCCGAAAATTTAATGGGATGGTTTGAGAGGCTGCGGAAGTTATAAAGGATTTATTTTATTTACCTAAGCCGTTTGCTTGTTGGTAATGGGGGAAACAACTACTTATTAACCGTTACAAATTCAGTTTGACGCCAGTATTCTTTGACATTTAAATATTGAACCTTTTTTTTAATTCAATAGCTATTACTTTTAATACGTTTACTATTCGTCTGTTTAATTTTGCTCAGTGACTTGTTTATTTACCCTTTTAAATGGCATTTTCAATAAACTTTTATATCCTGTCCTAAAGCTCAGTTTTATATTTGCTGTTATTTTCCTTTGTGTACACACACACACACACACACACGCACACACCTACATACATAATTTTATAATTGATTTTCATAATTCACAGTGAACTTTTTAATTAAAATCCTTTTTTAAAACATAATAGTGGATGCTGCTCCGTCACGCTGCTCTAGCCATTGATGCGCGAGTACTTTGTGTCGGACGGCAGTTGAAAAATAAATAAAAGTTAAAGGCGGCAGTTACAACAAACAGCAACAGCCAGAGTAAATATAATGTCAACATTTTACCTTTTGGTAAATATTTGACACTGTTATTTTAATTAAAAACCAACTTTTTCCCAAATTACAAACAACAGTTTGCCAATCGAACGAAAATACTCGTAGTACACAAAGAAAAAAAGACTCATTCATTCATTAATGTGGGAAAATGGTAACAACACCACCAACACATCTAAAATGTATTGCCACTGCTGCTACAGCTGCTGCTGCTGCTGCTGCAAGCATTGCAACACCTTCAACATTGTGTTGTATTCAACAATATTTATATTTCTCATACGGATATTTTGGGTTACAAGGATGTTGGAGAGAAAATTTCCAATTAAAGAAATTGTACATTAAAAAGTACCCAACATTGAAAATTAGGTGCCGCTAGGGCTACTCCGTCAGTGGCATGGTAGTGAGCTCGATTTCGTCGGCAGATCCCTAATTTTTTTTTTGGATGCTTCACGGTTATGGTGGTATTTTTAACCAAAAAATATCAATTAAAATGTTTTGTTAGTACAATAAAAAAATTTGATTATCAAAACAAATGGGATTAAGTAATTTATTTTATTTTATCTAAAGCTGGGTTTTTTATTTTGTGCCATGTGCATCCTATTTCAATGGCTTCTGCATCTGCCGGGCGTCTCCACGTATCACGACAAATAATACAATAATAAACGGTAGTTTTAAAATTTGTCTTTTATAATGCTTTTTGTTTGTTATGTGGTCAAGTATGTCTATATGCCTGCATTTCATTGGTTCTTACACCAAATCATCAGTAGACTTTAACCTAATTCCAAAATAACAAAACCTCTCAGCTTATACATAAACTCCCAAAAATGAATTGAGAATTACACAAGCAAAACCATAGAATTTGAAATTCAAGAAAACACAACAAACAAATTTTATTTGATATAAATCTATTTTGTTTTTCCATCTTCATACAATTAGTCTGCCGTTGGCAAACAATAAAAGTATATAAAAAAGGCACAATGAAAAACAAAATCTACACAAAACGTTTTTAACGATTTTAAAAAATTTGTCTTTTATATTTAAAATAAATTTTATTTTACACTTGATCAAACATTATGATGGCTCTGGAAAAAGCGAAAGAGATACATGGAATATTGGGAATATTAATCGTCAGGGTTGGGGAATTTCGTACTAACCAAAAATGTAATAACTTAATAATATGAATGTGGGAACTTCTCATATTCAATTTTCGTTAAAATATTGGTTAAATAGTTGATATTCCTACTAACTAGCACCACTTGCAAAAGTGGAAAAATTGAACAAAGAACGCTGATGAGATGGCGTAGCGGCCTCGAAATCAGTACTGATCCGTTCTAATGGTTTGATGATTATTGAAAATATTCTTAATATTCCAATCTTAATATAAATTAATAAAAATAGAATTTGAACAAATTCATTTATTAATAAAATAATAAAAAATGGTTTGTAGTCTTGCAGATTCGAACTTAAGCCCGTTGATAAAATTAACAATTTTTTTATATATTTAAAAAAAAAATAAGTTCAAATAAATTATTTTTAATTTTTAAGATAAGATTTTTTTTATTCATTTTTTTAAGCATTTTATTAAATTCAAATTACTTTATTATAAATAATAAAAAATATTGTATATATTCCACTCTTAGTAAAACAAATCGAATTTAAGAAAATTTTTTATACCCTCCAAAAAAGAATTTGGAGGGTATATTCACTTTGTCATTCCGTTTGTAACGCATCGAAATATCCATCTCAGACCCCATAAAGTATATATATTCTTGATCAGTGATGAAATCTAAGACGATCTGAGCATGTCCGTCTGTGGAAATCACGATTCAGTCGAAATTAAAAGAGCTTGTCTCTTGAAATTTGGCATAAATATATTCTAAAGCTTACAGCAGGTTAAGTTCGAAGATGGGCTAAATCGGGCAAGAGGGAAAAAAGTTCCCCTAAGAAGAACCAAACCAACCCAGAAAAAACAACATAATTTTAAAAGTTTTTTGGTTATTTTGTTAAGCAAATGATATATTTTTATGTCAAATACGGTCCAACGCCTTAAACTTGGAGCCATAAAATAAAACAAAAATATTTTTTGACCCCGCCCACTTCAGTGGGCGTTATTATAGGCGAAAATAGCATAAAAATTTAACAAATTGTTTTACTTAAGCCTACATTCCTTAAAAATAACACTTTTAAGCTTTAGTGACGAAGCTGAGACGAAACCTGGTAATACTCTGCCCTACCCCCTCCTTCCCCTTCGCCCCCTAAATGACCCTACCAAAAAAAAAAAATTTTGTTTTAAATTTTATATATAATCATCCCAAGCATTTATCTTTAGAGTTTTATGACTGCCGATTTCTGCCCTATCCCCCCCTTCCCCTATTACTTTGCCCCCTAAATGACCCTACCAAAAAATTTTTTTTTTTTAAATTTTGTATATAATCATCCCAAGCCTTTATCTTTAGAGCTTTATGACTGCCTGTTGCTGCCCTAACCCCTCCTCCCTCTTTGACCCCTAAATGACCCTATTAAAAATAAATAAATTTTTTTTTTAATTTTGTGTATAATCATCCCAAGCATTTATTTTTAAAGTTTTATGTCTACCTGTTTCTGCCCTACCCCCTCTCCCCCTTTGCCTTCTAAATGACCCTATCAAAAAAAAAAAAAAAAATTAATTTTGTATATAATTATCCCAAGCATTTATTTTTATAGTTTTATGACAAAGGTGAAATGTTTCCCCCACAGCCCTTGCCAGAGCGACCCCGCCAAAATACAGTTTTTATACCCCCCAAAGAGAATTGGACCCCATAAACTATATATATTCTTGATCAGTGATGAAGTCTAAGACGGTCTAGCAATGCCCATAAGTTCGTCTGTGAAAAACATGATATTGTCTATTTTTGAACCCCGCCCACATTAGTGGGCGTTGACGTACGATATTATATAAAGGAACTCTGGCCCACCAAGTTAAACATTTTAAATTCACTTACTAAATATTTGGAGGGTATTTAAGATTCGACCCGGTCGAATATAACGTTTTTACTTGTTTAAAAATAATATGTAGATTTGAACTTAAGTCTGTAAAACAGAATTATTATCTTAATTATAAAATTTATAGTTTCGAAAAATAAAATTTAGTTATTTTTAATGCTAAAAAAAAGAAACTAAAAGTGCTATAATCGTCTGAGGCGAATTTTATATATCCTTCACCAACATGCAATGATTTCAATCCTTGAAACTTCTCTTTGATCTTGCCGATTTTCAATACAAATTCATTTCTTTCTAAACAAACTACAAAATATGTTTTTCTACCAAAGAAAAAATGTTGTTTTATTTATGTTGATTTCTTTTCTAAAAAAGAATGCTACATATATTGCACTTTTCAATAAAAAATTTATATGTAGTAAGAATTTTAATGAACATTTTTAAATTGCTATATTAAATTGAATTAAGATACTATAGGCTAATTGTTCGAAATTTTAATTTAAATCTCAGAAAGACATGATAAATATTCCAAGGCACCAAGGCAAGTCAGCATCAGTTTTTGTTATTCAACTTACACAGCAGAGCAGAACTGCTGTTTTCGAAAGACGCAACCCTTTCATCATCAGTGCTCATGTGTATTGTGTTTGTCACCACTTATTAGGTGGCTTAGTTGAATGTGATAACAGTTTCTATTTACACAAATTTTATTGTGAAAAAGAATCCGAGAACTGTATCAATTACTATGGCATTTGGCAACAGTGAAATTTTTATAAATTAATCTACCATCTCTCGCGAAATTTTTTTTCAGAAAGGAAATCTCCATTAGTTATTTTAATATTCCAAAATTTTTTTTAATTTTTCAGCTCTAGAATGAATTCGTTTCAAGTTTACGTCAACGCCTACTAAAGCAGGCGTGGTTAAAAATATTGATTTTTCTTATTTTCTGAATCTAAGTTCATTTGCTTGACAAAAGTAGAAAAAAACTTTAAAAATTATATTGTTTTGTAGAGGTTGGTTTAGTTCTTCTTAGGGGAACTCTTTTAACCCTGATCCGATTTAACCCATTTACGAACTTGTACTGTGCTATCCTTCAAAATATATTTGCAACAAGTTTCAAGGAGCTGCCTCTTTTCATTTGAACTGAATCGTGATTTTCAAAGACGGACGGACGGACGGACATACTCAGATCGTCTTAGATTTTATCACTGATCAAGAATATATATACTTTATGGGGTCTCAGTGGTATATTTCGCTGCGTTACATACGGAATGACCAAGTGGAGACTTCTTTTTTGGAGGGTATAAAAAAAAGTCTGAAAAATATCACAGATTTAATGAAAAAAATTCTGTGAATAAATAAAATTTTAATTGATTCTAAATCGAGTCTGAGAATTTAGGCTGCAAAATATTTCTTGCTCGAGCTGCATGGTAAAGACAAAATAATTATTATTCCTTTTGGGAAAAGTATTAAAGTTTAATTTCATTAAATGCTAGAAGAAAGTGTGAAGTACAATTCCAGCAGTTGAAATTATATCTAATACCGTACCCTTTTAAATAATTCTTCATCACTGACTCTGAATAACAAGAGCTGCTTTCAAGTCGGAACACATAAACATTTACAACGTTTTTAACATGACGATATAGCGCGGCCAATGTAAATAACGATACAGAGAATGGAAACGTTTCAGATGCGAGTATTCTTTTTGTTTGTACTGTTGGAGGTGATAGTGGCAGCTTTATTGAAATGGTGGCTGCCACATAAAACAAATAACATAAAGCAGCGACACAACCAACCAACCAACACCTTTGTCTGGCTTACAAAAATCACCAGACTCTGTCTGGCTTCAGTAGCTGGCTCAATGGCTGTCTGCCAGGCCGTTTGGCAAAATTGGCTGATTGTCTTTTTTTTTTTTTTTTGTTTGCCTGACCTAACAAACAAATAAAGAGAAGTTAAAACCCATAATGGAAGTTAACATAATTTTGATGTTATCATAATAGGGAGTACTGCCAGAACAAAAGCAGCCCCAGAACTTGTATATAAAATTGCAATATTTATTCATTTATTTTTTAATGTCTGGTTAACACAATCTTGCCGCACATATGACAACGTCAAAGTAAGAATTTTTAAAATAAAATTAAGGCTATTTTCAAAATATAGATAAATAAATTACTTATAAAAACAAAAAATAAATAATTGTGGAGTTTCGGGTTTAAAAACATTTAAAAATTTTATAGAGAAATTATTTTTCAGTACCACCAATTTAAATATTAAACTGACAGTTATTATTTTGGCTCGAGTTCAAATCTACGACTTCAAGAATTTTTTGTTACAAGAAAAATTTCTTGTACTCTTCTGCCCTACCCCTCCTCTCCTTTGCCACCTAAATGACGCTTTCAAAAAAAAAATGAAAATTTAAAATAAATTTATGTGTGTGAAGATAAATATGACGAGTTAAATACGTTTTAACGTAAGCAGTTACGAAGTGAAGTTACATATGTTATGACGTAACGAAATGTCAACCAGTGAAAGTTTTTTTTTGTATGAAAATCCATTTATAAACAAAATGATTATGGGAGTGTCGTCTATCCCATACACCATTTTATATATACTGGCAATGCATGCCAGTATTTGGCCACTGGGGGCAAAATCCCCCCAAGATCACACACACTCTCATGGCCTGTAAATTGACCTTTCATGGCCTGTAAATATTTTCACAAAATGCTCAAAAAATTTTTTAAATATGTATTTTCATAAAAAAAACTTCACTGTTTGCCATTTCGTTACGTCATAACATATTTAAGTTCACAGCTAAATACGTTGTTTCGTAACTGCTTACGTCAAAACATGTTTAACTCGGCATATTTATTTTCAAACACATAATTAATTTTACATTTAATTATCCTAAATATCTATTTTTTGGAATCTTATGGCAAAGGTAAAATGTCTCCTCGACGGCCCTTGCCAGAGAGACCCCAAAAAATACAGATTTAATGCTCTCCAAAAAGAATTGGACCCCATAAATTATATATATTCTTGATCATTGATGAATTCTAAGACGGTTTAGCAATGTCCATAAGTTCGTCTGTGTATTTTTGGAACCCGCCCCCTGCAGCGGCCGTTGACGTAAGATATTATATAAAGGAACTCTGTCCCATCCAGTTAAACATTTTAATTTTAGTTACTAAATATTTGGAGAGTATTTAAGATTCGACCCGCTCGAATATAACGTTTTTACTTGCTGTTCCTAAAGTAATTTTTTAAAAACTGTAAATTGTTTATTTAAAATACTGTCTTTGCCTGCCCTTGTTCTCTATCCTTTTGCATTTGCTTTCATTTTCACACAAACAAGGTACGAACGGCCATAATTTGAGGTTAGCCAATGTTGATAAAAAAAAAAAACAAAAATATATATATGTAGTGAAAAGGAAATAAAAAAATATCGCCCCAAGTTTTATTATTATCATTATCAAAGTTAATATTTGAGTTCAAAAAGTTTTCATTCTTTTCATACTCGCACATACTTGTACTTTATGGCCAGAAGAGCATTAGAACAAAAGCAGCTCAGACAAATGGACAAAGTGGAAAAACAGAAATAAAAACTTTCCTGTTATATTCGCAGACTAAAGTGACAAATCCTATTACTGGCAGCCGTTGTGACGGCGATAACAGTCACACACGTAGATAGCAAATATTTAAGACCTTTTGAAATTTAAATATTTAAGATGTTACTTCAAATTCACTTTATGGTAAAATGAATAGCAAACAGAATTTATTTTATGAGGAGAAAACTCAGCGGGAAATTTTGTGCCATTTTCGACTCTCTTACGAGTCTCAGTGGTTAATTTTTCAGTCAATCATTCAATAAAGTTCCCAACTAAAGCCGTTTACTTTATGTTATAATGAATTCTAGGAGTCAATTGGTAATTGTCGACATCTCGCACACACTATGTTTTGCTGGCCGCACAACTTTATCTTAGCCAGCTGGAAGTTTCCCCATCCTGTATTAATTATTACCAATATATTTATCCACGACTGAAGTCTCTAGCTTTTCCCCATTGAAAATTAATTTTAATTTTCTTTACAAAAGCAGGCTGTTTTTTCATAAAAATTCTTCAACGTTCAAATGCACAAAAATCCAGAGGAGTTACTCTGTAATTCGATTGGAGATGAAAAGTGTTCGAAACTCTATGTTAAGATTGAAAGTCGTAAACATTTTCTTTCGAATCGATTTACGCAGTAGCCCCCCAGGCATTGTTTACATTTCACAATTTTCATTCATTCCATGGAAAAGATACAAGTTATTAAGATGCAAAGCAGTAGCTGCAGGTAGCAGCGTGACGATATGCCTTAGAAATTAATTTTTTTTTAAGAATAATACTATCCCCTCCTTTTCAGTTCGGGCGCAATGCATTGCATATGTAGGGGTCATCTCATGAGCGCCGCTTCTACTCCCAAAAAAACGATTTCGAGCTAGAGCCAAACTACTCTGCGCAAAAACTTTAGTTATTGTCAAATTACCCTCAAAGTAATGCCACTTCAATGTAAGGTGATGTACAAATGCGTTACGTAAATGTTTACAGCTTTGTAATTCTCGTTGAAGTTAAAAATAATTATATTCAAGTAAGAGGAATGGGCTAGTGTCCGTCATGAGTTAAATTTAAAAATACAGTTGATAAATATTCCCAGGTGCAAGAAAAAGTCATCATCAGTTTAATTCTGCAACTTATACAGTAGAAGAGAACAGCAGTTTTCGAGAACTACTACACTTTCATCATCAGTACTCATGTGTACTTTTGCTTATCACCACTTATTAGATTCCCTCGTTGAATTTTATAACAATTCTTATTTATAAAATAAATGTTATGAAATGGCATACGAGAACTATTTCAAATCCATGGTACAACACTTTAAATCTCTGTTTTTTTTTCTTTTCTTAATTTGGACCAGCACTCAGTGACTAATTTTTTGCTACAGGGCCGACAGAGGATGGTGCAGTGACCAGCGCTATGCTTTCGTCAATGAAAAACTGCGACAACAACGAACACAACCATTCCCTAATGCTGATCAGAAAAACTCGACATATTCATGAGTGAGCGCGGAGTCCTTCCGGTTCATAGTCTTGTCTTAAATTAGCCACCCAAGAGCTGTTTTAATATGTTCTTCACATCCTTTCATTATAATTTTGTTCATTTTATTTTAACTAAATTTGGTATTTCTTTGTACCTTAGAATATTTTTTTATGTCTGCAGCGAGAGCTAAAGCTTACTTTTATTATTAAAACTATAAATATTTTTATGATTTAATACTCATGTTGTTGTTTTGTCCAATAAGTTTTGTCACAACAAATTCAATATCTCATAGAAATAGGTGAATTTATTGTTGTACTTTTTTCTATTCCATATAACAATTAATAGTGTTTTCACACTGACATGCGTTTAAAAAATTCTGGATTCAACGTTAAAACCTACTGTGAAAACCAAACTTAAAACCGCTTTTAAATTTCTTTTAAGTAGGTTTTATGAAATGCAACCTTGTTTTTGCCTGTGCTAAGTTAAGTGCTGCCAAGTTATATATCGGAAGCAGCTGGTATTGTTTATGTTAATAAGAATATATGCGGACGCCTGAAATATTATGAAAACATTGTCAAAATGGATACAGCCTTAAGGAGAACTAAAAAGAGCCAGAAAAAAAGGAAATTATGAACGGAGATTAATGAAAATATTTTCATTAATGTTTGGGAGGAGAAAATAGTCGAATTGAGAATTTTGGAATTTAATTTTTCTCAAGGTTGGTTCAGAAATGTGACCAACTATTCCATTTGGAATACAAACACTCGGATTTTTCATGCTTAACAGCGCTATGTTAATATGCTAACAGAGCTCTGTTAACGTATTTGGTTTGTGTCTAGGGTTCTATATTTCAAAATTTAATTTCACACAGGTCCGATTTATGAAAACTAATTCTCTGAAACCCATTTTTTTGAAAACCTTTGTTTTAAAGAGATCTTATTCGAATTCCAAAAATATTTCAGATACAAGACCTTCAGCCACAATTTACGAGTAGTGGCATATGTGTACTCATCCTCGTCACTTAAACCAAAATTTCTCTATTAAAAATCCAACTGTTAAGGGTTATGGCCATTGGAGGTGATAGAGGATCACAAGAGCTACAAAATAAAACAAAGTCTAGTCGCCCACATGTCACCGTTTTCTAGAAATTCATCCTCTAAAGAAATTCCAAGTATGAAATTTTATTTAAATGCATATTTCTCTATTAAAAATCCAACTGTTAAGGGTTATGGCCATTGGAGGTGATAGAGGATCACAAGAGCTACAAAACAAAACAAACTCTAGTCGCCCACTTGTCACCGTTTTCCTAGGATCCTGACTTACGAGTATCCTGTTTAGAATTTGAAAATTTTTGTGTACGAAAAATCAAAGCTTATCGGCATAATTATACCAAAGTTTCAACTATATTATGAAAGCTATGGATCTGGTTTTTTTTTTTTTTTTTTTTTTTTAGGAGTAGAACCAGCGCTCAGGGGATGACCCCTATATATGCAATGCATTGCGCCAGAACTGAAAACGAGGGGATAGTATTGAGGGTACAGATTAGGAAAGATGAGAAGATAGACAGTTTTTTTTTTGTAGCGATTTCAACCTTTTACTTCGATGGCTAATTTTTGCTACAGGGCCGACGAAGGTGGGTGCTGTTACTCTGCTTTTTTTTAGTACATGATGGTGTCAGTAGCTGATGGTGTCAGTTGTCTGTTCTGTTAATTTCTTTCAAGGTTGGTCCAGAAATGTGGCCAGTATTCTATTTGATATACAAACACTCGAATTTTTCAGGTTTAACAGCGCTATGTTAACATGCTAACAGAGCTCTGTTAACGTATTTGGTTTGTGTCCAGGGTTCTATATTTCAAAATTTAACTTCACACGGGTCACGATTGATAGGTTGTAAAAGCAAGTCGCTGCGATTTTTCATGCCGTTTTCTAATAACCACAATTTAATTTAATTTAATTTATAAATTTTAAGCAAATATTTTCAAATTTTTTTTTATATCGTATTTTGATATATTAAAAAACAATTGCTATTTCTTCATCAATCATATTTAAATTATGGCATGTTTAGTTATGCCACTGTTTGCACAATTTTTATTTTCCAATTGCTTCTAGTTTTTTTTTATATTTTTTATTAAATCACATCCACGTTTGTGCTACCATTTACACACATACTTATGATGTATATTGATATATATTATTTGATTAAATTGAAATTGATGATAATTAATATTGTTGGGTGGCCAAAGATAATGTAAAAATATTAGCAAGACACAAATGTTGCCCTGTGTTTTTGCTTTTTATTATTTTCAGCACAATATTACGAGTATTAGCCAAAAATGGTTTCGACAGCAGCAGTAGCAAACTAACAAACAAACAAACAATATCGCAAACGACACGAGACAAATGAAATGAAAAATATGCATTTTTGTTATCATTTCAATATCTATCCAAATATTATGGTGTCACATGTTGTAGTAATTAATTCATGTCTTGCCCACAAACAATTACTTTAGATTAGAAAAAATTGTCGCAGTCTATTAGACACCCACAACTACTGAAATCTACGACTACAATGTACAAGCGAATATTATGGCTAAATTCACAAACACAGCGACAGTGAAAAGACTGAACGAGAGAACTAGAAAAACCCTAAAAAAATATATATTCCAAATGTGCCAACTCTTTGGTAGTCATTTGATTTTATAAACCTAAACTGGTTGTAATTTTTCACCCACAGCCCGGCTAAAATACATTCGTATAGGCATTTGGCAAAGGCAACTGTTGTAGTTGGTACTCTTTTGGGCAGGGGAAGTGGGTGGGTGCATTTCGTACATGTTGGATAATATTTTTGCTGGAGAATTTCATATATTTTTAAACATACAAAAAAGGCAAATGTGCAAATCACATCAACATACATTTCACTGCAGATTCATATTAAGATTCAAGTTTATTTAAACAATAAATTTGTCTATGTCTGCTAAATGACTGTTGTTCTAACCATAAACACCAAATGGCACATAGGCAGCAACAACAGCAACAACCATGATGTTAATATGTTCTTCTAGCATGGCAAAAGCAGCAACAACAACAAATTGTCCACAAAACAATTTTTTTTTTACTCACTGGCTGACTGAAAATATTAGAGCAATAAACAATTTACTGAAAGCCATTGTTAAATGCAACCGAGACATAATATCTATGATTTTGACAAGAATAAATATAAAAGGCTATAGTTAAAGTGGAAGCTTTTGCAAACTAATAGTTGGACAAACCGATTGAAATATTGAAGAGTGCTTACACTGAACAATAAAATAAATTTTTTAGTTCAAGTCTAGATTTAATTTCAATGGCATATTGTTAAGTGACTTTAAGCAATTAGAAAGTTGTACAAAAATAATTAAATACATTAAAGTAAATATATCCATCTTAAGACAAATCTGGTAATATCTTTGAGAATTAATTTCGCTAGTTAAGTGCAAAAGTCAGCATACGAAAGAGCCCCTTTGAAATCTTGCTATTTTTATACCCTCCAAAAAAGAATTGGGGGGTATATTCATTTTGTCATTCCGTGTGTAACGCAGGGAAATATTCCTCTAAGTATTTATTATTGATCAGTGATGAAATCTAAGACGATCTAGCCATTTCCGTCCGTTCGTCTGTGGAAATCAGGATTCAATAGACCCTTGAAATTTCGTATAAATATTTTTTGAGGGATAGCAAAGATCAAGTTCGTAAATAGGCAGAATCGGGCCAGAGGGCAAAAAGTTCCCCTAAGTAGAACTAAGCCAACCTCTAAAAACAACATAATTTTTTTAAATTAATTTTTGGAATAACTTTTTATATAAAGTAATTTTTGGAAAAAAGACCTTAATAAATGTTTACGTAAGAACGTGCTTTCTAAAGAAGTACTTTTTGATACAATACTTTTTAGAAAACGTAATTTCGTAAAAAGCAGTTTTTGAAAAAAAACACTTAATAAGTGTTTACGTAAAAAAGTGCCTTATAGGAAAAGTAATTTTTGGAAAAAGTACTTTTTGGAAAGAAAAAGTACTTTTTGGAAAGAAAAAGTACTTTTTGGAAAGAAAAAGTACTTTTTGGAAAAAGTAGTTTTGGAAAAAAGTAGTTTTGGAAAAAAGTAGTTTTGAAAAAAGTAATTGTTGGAAAAATTAATTTTTGGAAAGAGAATTTTTGGAAAAAGTTACTTTTTGGAATAAGTAATTTTATGCGAAAAGTACACTACTTTTTGGAAAAAGTACTTCTCGGAAAAAGTACTTTTTGGAAAAAGTACTTTTTGGAAACAGTACTTTTTGGAAAGAGTCCTATTTTGGAAAGAGTACTTTTTGGCAAAATTACTTTTAGGAAAAATTACTTTTTGCAAACGGTACTTTTTGGAAAAATTACTTTTTGGAAAGAGAATTTTTGGGAAAAATAACTTTTTGGAAACAGTCATTTTATGGGAAAAGTATTTTTTGGAAAAAATCCTTTTTGGAAAGAGAATTTTTGGGAAAAATTACTTTTTGGAAAAAGCAATTTTGGAAAAAGTATTTTTTGAAAAAATATTTTTGTAAAAATTACTTTTTGCAAATAATACTTTTTGGAAAAATTAATTTTTGAAAAGAGAATTTTTGGGAAGAATTACTTTTTGGAAAAAGTAATTTTATGCGAAAAGTACAATACTTTTTGGAAAAAGTACTTTTCGGAAAAAGTACTTTTTGGAAAGAGTACTTTTTGGAAAGAGTAATTTTCGGCATAATTACTTTTTGGAATAAATAGTTTTGGAAAAATTACATTTTGCAAACGGTACTTTTTGGAAAAATTACTTTTTCGAAAGAGAATTTTTGGGAAAAATAACTTTTTGGAAACAGTCATTTTATGGGAAAAGTACTTTTTGGAAAGATTCCTTTTTGGATAGAGAATTTTTGGGAAAAATTACTTTTTGGAAAAAGTCATTTTATGGAAAAAGTACTTTTTGAAAAAAGTACTTTTTGGAAAAAGTACTTTTTAAGAAAAGTACCTAGAAAAAGCTTTTGGGAAAGGGACTTTTTTGAAAAGTTACTTCATTGAAAAAGATACCTTTCGAAAAATTACTTCATTGAAAAATGTACATTCCTGAAATGCATTTTTTCATAAAAGTACTTTTAAGGTAACATATTTACTTAAAAAGTGTTTTGGTTTTATTGTAGAAGGTATTTGTTGGAACAAGAATATCAATATTAACAAGTCGCACAAAAGGTATTATTTTAAAAATAAATTCGATTTATTAAATTGCATTATAATGTCATGAACGGAAATACAATGCACAACATCTATGATATCATAAATTCTGGGGCAAGTCTAATGTAAATGTAAAAAAAAGAGAAAATACTTGAATATATTTAAGTAAACCCAAATCCTTTTGTTAACTGCACTTCAATAATTTGTTGCAAAGTTCACAATGGAAACATTTATTGCAAGATGAGGTAAAAGTGTTTTTCACACACACACTCTTGTAAACACCCACGCACACACACACACAAGCTAGAATATATTGTTTACAAACCCAGCAAGCAAGCATGTTATAGTTTTGAAAAATGCTGCTTGAGCTAATACGAACGTACGTTTGGGGCTGCCAGGCTGTTTTCGGAAAGTCTCAGTTTAGCCGTTTTTATAATTGTTCGGAATATGGCCATTAGTGCCATCGCAAGCGGACGCCATGGCCTGTTCTGAGTCATAGAACACGCCATGGCATTTGACTCACGTTTCAAATCATACTCCAGATAACACGGTGATGTTTGCTGGACATCTGCTGAAGTCATAAAGTGAAAAAGCAATTTAGAAACAAAAATAAATTTATGTTGCAAAATGTGGTTGTTGCCATTTCAACTTGGGTTTCTGCAATGAAATGTGAAACACACACACACACACAAACGGTTATGAATGCACATATTATTAGACCGATACTTCTGTAAATTAGTAGTTTATATTGTGTCATTGTACATTATTTATGCAACAAATGCACACAACAAATAAATGTGCAAATGAACAAAAGGGAAAAGTCTGCAATACGAATGAAGTGCATATGGGGTTTGCCAGCCAGCACAGGCATGCATGTGCATGCAAATCCTTATATGCTTATATTTTGATAAACATAAACCAAACACCCTTTCATTTAGTGTCTAGTGCATCTTAATTTAAAATATATTTTAGAAATGTATCTATTTCGTAAAAAAGGGTAACTGCAGAGAAGCAGGGGTCAAACAATTCACAGACATTCCCACACCTTTATGGCAAATTCAAATAATTTGTGTAAAGGGTGACCAAATGAGACTTGGTAGTGGAATATAAATTTCTAGGAAAGTAATGAAAAGTAAATAATAATAAATTTACCATGGCCACATAAGTTTTGTTGTACGACAGCAATCGAAATGTCTCATTGAGAAAATAGATTTTTTTTTCTTAACTAAAAGTTATTTAGAAACGAGTTTTTTTTAATTTAAATAAAACAAATTATTCAAAAAATAAATATTTTTTAAATTTTTGCCAACCGAATTTAATTAAAATTATAGCCATAAAATGTAATAGGAAGCGAATGAAAAAGTTTGAATTTTTTTTCATTACATATTTTAGTGTTTTTTTTAATTATCAATTAATACAAATAATCAAAACCGGCCACAATATCTGGTCGAGCTCATTTTTTTCAAGATAAAACATTTTATTAAAAAAAAGTAATAATAAAAATGATTCATTATTCTTAAGTAAAAACAAATTCCCCCTGTAAATATTTGTCTGAAGTAAAAATGCGATAAAAATATTGAAAATAGAACAAGAAAATAATGAAAATGGCAACATAGAGATTTAAAATGTGTTGTCATCGCCTTGATATAATTCTCGTATGCAATTTCCTAATAAAATTTTCAATAATAACAAGTAAGAACGTTATATTCCAACGGTTCGAATCTTATTACCCTCCAAACTATATTTTATCTGGGCCATTCTGGGAGGTGCCGTGGCGGAGACATCTTCCCTTTGCAATAAAACACTACGAAGTCAATATTTGGGGCTATTGACCAAAGATGGAATACAACTCTCATGTATGGGCCGGTGCTTCAAAGTCTGTTTTGAAGTTGCTCGACCGCGTACAAGAGAGAGCGAAGAAGCTCATCGGTGACAGTAGGGTAGCCAACTCTATTGATTCACTGGAGCATCGACGCAACGTGGGGTGTGTTTCACTGTTCTACCGATACTACAACGGAATGTGTTCTGGTGAAATAAGGGAGCTTGTGCCGGATAACCGTTTATTTCTGCGAGCTACCCGCTCTTCACATAGGGCACATCCTTTTGTGGTTGAGTTGTCAGTGAGTCGCACCACGCATTACAGAGAGAATTCGTTCTTTGGCCGAACGGTTCGTATGTGGAACAAAATTCCAGAGGTCTTTCCTGTCAGTTTTAACTTGAGGAGGTTCAAATCGAACGTCCACAAACACTATTTCCTCTATCCTCCTTCCCATAACCAACTTTCCTAGTTCTGGCACAATGCATCGCATATGTAGGGGTCATCCCCTGAGTGCTGGTCCAAGAAAAAAAAATTAAAAAATTTTTATAGGGTTATTTAGGGGGCACAGGTAGGGCACATCAGAGAACATCTCAAGTTTGTCATAATAGCTTTAAAATTAAAATTTAAAAGAATGTAGGCTTAAATTATACAATTTGTTAAACATTTACTAAGTTTTTCATTGAAATTCGTTACTTCAACACTTAGTGGGAGGCGGCGGGGTCCAAAAATAGATTTTTCTGATTTTCTGGCTGCATGTTTAGCGCTTTGGAACTTTTTTGTAAAAAAAAATATGACTTGCTTGACAAAAAATTTTTTTCTTTTAATCTTGGACCAGCACTCAGGGGACCCCTATATATGCAATGCATTGCGGCGGAACTGAAAACGAGGGGATAGTATTGAGGGGACAGATTAGGAAAGATGAGAAGATAGACAGTTTTTTTTTTTTTTTTTTTGTAGCTGTTTTTAACCTTTTACTTTGCTGGCTAATTTTTGCTACAGGGCCGACGAAGGTGGGTGCTGTTACTCTGCTTTTAGTACATGATAGTGTCAGTCGCTGCCAATTATGTTCAGTGACCAGTGACTATGCCTTCATCATTGAAACAGGCTTGGCAACAACTAACACAACCACGCACTAATGCTGATCAGATGAACTCAACACAATATTTCATGACTCAGCGCGGGCTCGAACTCACGACCCTCCGCTTCATAGTCTCGTGTTCTACTACTTCAGCCAACATCACCCACAAATTACAAAATTACAAAAAAAAAAACGTTTATATTGTTTTTAGAGGGCGGCTTAGTACCTCTGAGGGGAACTTTTTTACCTCTGGCCCGATCAGCTCATTTATGAACTTGGCCTCAACTCATTTATGAACTTGACCTTCAAGATATATTTATGCCAAATTTCAAGGGTCTGGCTCTTTTCGTTTGGACTGAATCGTGATTTCCACAGATGGACGGACTTGACTAAATCGCCTTATATATACTTTATGGGGTCTGAGAGGAATATTTCGCTGTGTTACATACGGAATGACAAAGTGAATATGCCCTCCAATTTTGATTTTGGAGGCTATAACAAATATTATTACATTAAACTAAGAGACCTGGTCATAAAATGAAATACACATGGGTACTGATGATGGAAGTATAGCGGCTTTCGAAAAGAACTATTCTACTCTGCTGTGTTTGTCAAAAATGAACACACACACACAAACACATGGTGTAACAATATGAGGTGGTGGATTAAGTATTGCCTTCCAATGATTCCCAAGTTGCAGGTTTGTTGTTTTAGCCCAAAAACTTAAGGCTTATAAAAAATTATCAGGAGAAGTCGGGATGCTATTGGATAAAGTAGTTAATGGGAGGCCAGAAAGACTAGGATGGCGGTTTCGCATCAACACTCAACGGTAGCTCATTGCTAATTTTACTATAGCAGCAATATTCTCTTTAGTAAGCAAATTTCTATGTTTTGTTGATGGTATTGAATCGAGAAGAGCAAAATGTTCAGTAACTGTAAAAAACTGTTTGCTAACTTGGCTGATTATATTGAGCGTAAAACGATTGAAGTGCTTTAAGAACAGACTTTTTTTTAATTCAGAGCAGCACTTAGGGTACGGCACCTACATATACAGCAGGGATGCCCAGTTCATGAAACAATTGTTTGGAGAGAACTCACACATATTCTTATGCTCTTTCATTTAGTCGTTGATGATAAGTCGACAAGTGCACATGTTTAGCGGATGTTTTATTACTTTTTTCAGGACACAATTAAAAAAATGTTGCGTGGTCATTCAATGCCATGTAAATGCTTGTCACAAAAGTTTTTTATATGAATATAATTATTCGGTTTTTCAATTTCTTACTAACATTATAATTTGGCTTTAAATAAGTCAATTTTCTCAATTTGTTGTTTCTCTCTTACTCACTAATACACAACAAAAATTTTTTTGGGTATCCCTGATATACAGTGCATTGCACAGGAACTAAAAAGGAGGCGAAAGTATTGAGAGAACATATGAAGAGAGATGAGAAGATAGAGAATTTTTAGTAGCTATTTCAACCTTTTATTTCACAGGCCAATTTTTGCTGCAGGGTCGACGAATTAGAGTGCTGTTCCTCTGCTCTTTAGTACATGATCATGTGAATCGCTGCCTATTATGTTCAGTGATCACTGCTATTCCTTCATCACTGAAACAGACTGACAACAACTTACACAATCATGCACTGATGCTGATCAGAATTCGACACAATATTCATGACTGAGCGCGGAGTAGAACTCGGGACCCTCCGCCAACAGCACCCTGCAGAGTTGTACAAAACAGCTCTTTTGAGTGAGAGTTTTTTTCCGCCGCGCTCACTTTACTGAACGAATTCATTCAGTTCATTCACTAGCTCAATTGATTATTTAGCTCAGTTCATTCTTTAGCTCAGTCATAATTCATGATATGAATATGTCATGAAAATGGAAGAATCAGACTAGCTAATACAACAACCACTTATGCCTTTTTATTTTTTCGTTAATATATAATATAAAACACATTAATTCAACATAAGTAATAATTGCGCGTATATAAAAATTATAAATTGGGATAAATATTTAAATGATCGTTAGCTTTACCACAATAATAAAAATCAAACCGATTTGTTACTTTAAAATAAATACATATAAATATTGCACCGAGTTAATCACCCCTTTCGTGAACAACAAGGGGAATTTTTGTTCACATGAAATTTTTATTCCATTCGAAGGGAAAAATGATATCGTGAATCTCCCGCGAGAAATTATTCCCGCTATCAGTTCTCAGTGAATGCAAAACAAGAGAAGAAGCCGAAAACAATATGAAAAATCAAAGAATTTCTGTTGAAAAATTTAACTTTATGCAATAATTTAGAAAAATTTAAAAAAAGTATGACTAAATATTTAGTAGTCAATTAATTTGGATACATTTTGAAAACCAGACAAAACAAATTTAAATTATTCTTAATCTTTAGAATTGGAGCAACAAGTTTTACAAAGACGCAGGCAATTGATTTGTAGCAAAAAATATGGGTTTGTGTCTTATTAACGGGTCTTGCCACTAAAATAAAATTTTGCAAAATACGTACATTTTCTACGCTCCTCCCCACCAAAAACTAAGTGAATAAATTAAAGGGAAAAGTGAAAAAACTCATTCACAATCAGGGGAATTTAATTTAAGCGTGAAATCATTCACGGGGAATTTTTTCATGATTGCAATTTTAAAGGAAAAGGGAAAAATTATTCATGATAGGGGTGAATAAGTTCTGAAATATGTATCATGGCAGTGCTGCTTAAAAATTTTTCATCTGGCTTCTCTAATAATATACATAAGTCATCACACCATGTGTGTATCTGCACATATGCGTGAAATAATTCCTTTTTCTCATATAGATTTTGACATACACAAATTGAAAAGAGCTACTGAAAGAGACAAATCCAATGAAACAAGTGAAAGAACTGAAACAACTGAAAGCACTGAAAGAAGTGAAAGAACTGAAATAATTGAGCTAAAAACGCTCAGTAAAGTGAATGATTCATCTCGCTCAATTGAATGAATGATTCAACTGAATTAATTCATTCAGGAACCGTACAACTCTAATTTTCGGCTGTCAAACCATATTTATTGAGTAGTAAGAATTTTAACGATCATTTATATTGCTATATTAAATTGAATTAAGATTCATAGGCTAATTGTTCGAAATTTGTTTTTAAATCTCAGAAAGACATGATAAATATTCCAAGGCACAAAGGAAAGTCAACATCAGTTTTATTCAAGTTACACAGCAGAGCAGAACAGCTGTTTTCGAAAGACGCAACCCTTTCATCATCAGTGCTCATGTGTATTGTGTTTGTCACCACTTATTCGGTGGCTTAGTTGAATTTGATAACAGTTCCTATTTACACAAATTTTATTGTGAAAAAGAATACGAGAACTGTATCAACCTGATGTTAACATGTTATTGTTATAATACCCGTGTTACCGTTTGATTATTTTTCTTCATGTCCCATTTTTCTGAATTTTTTGTTCCATCATACCTAAGTCAAACTTATTTGGTTTGAATTTTATACTTAAGTACATGTGAACGTTTTTCCAATATTTTATTATTGGTAGCTCAAGCCATAGCTTAAATTTGTATGTAGTAAGAATTTTAACGAACATTTATATTGCTATATTAAATTGAATTAAGATTCATAGGCTAATTTATTGAGATCAATAGTACTTATACTGCTAAAAAAAACACCCGATATATTTAAAATCTTTTTTTATTTTATGGTTGCATAATGATGAAATTTCCAAACAAGGCAAATTAATACAACTAGAAAGAGATATATTATTTATGTAACAAAATAAATTGTATAACGAAAATTTAGTAATGAAACACGAAAATAGACAAAATAAATACATTTATGGAGGGGATGTGTGTAAAATGTTATGCAAATATAATTAGCTTTGAAAACATTTGTGTATGAATATTAAATAATGTTTCTGATACAAAAAATAAATAAAAAATTAAATTAAATAAAATAGATAAATAAATATGACTATTGATAGTCAAAAAATGCATTAGGAAATTTATTTAAACGCTTTTCCAAAATTTATTTCATTTTAGGAATACAATGCTAAGACTGCCTCATGTCATATTACACACTATAGAAAGTGTGCGAATTACATATTATTATCGTCAACATGTTACAGCCTCATAAATGCCATGGACGAATACCGACGTCCAATTTTTCATGAACACTATGGTGAGTATTAGAAGAAGTTCTCATTAATAATGACAGATTTAATTATTTTACTAAATCTCTCTCTCTCTTTTATGCAAAGTTTTTTATCACTCAAATTAATAGTATAATTTTTCTTCAAATTAATAGTAATATTTTTCTTTTTCTTTGTTTATTTACAGATTGATGGTGGTTTCCTTTTGTTTTTATACTAAATTCATGTTTTAAATACTAACAAACGTCCTTCTCTACTGTTAAGTCAAATCCAGAAACATTTAAAATAGATTAAATAGATAAACAGCGCACTCAAAATCCAATACTGCAGAATTAATATTTGCTTAAGTGTATTTTTGCACCATTACAGCACTTTACCGAAGATTTAATTAACAATTAACATTTCATTCAGTAACAAGAACATTAAATAACAATTAAAAACAAACAAAAAATATTTAAGAAATTAACCTGAAAAATGTAACTGCCGAGAACATAAGGATGCACATAAAAGTAAAACAAAAACAAAAATACAAAACAATAGAGAAATTATTTTGAAAAATATACAAAATAAGATTAAATGAAAAAAATTTATATATTGAAAACTCATTTTATTACTAAAAAATATTTACTATTAAGTAGGAAATGATAATTAACAATATGAATGTCCAACTGGCTGCACAGATTTATTGATTAAAAACAAAAACTTTTGAGGAGGAACATTTTATTAATTCACATGATATTCAAAAATTTCTGTTATTAAATACACATACAATTCTGTTAACTTATAGTGTTTTTAAACTGATATGATTTTAATAATTTCTGCTTTTAACATTAAAACCAACTGTTAAAACCTGGTTTTACAATACAAAGTTATTTTGTTAAAACCAATTTAAAACCACTTTAGAATTGGTTTTAAGTAGGTTTTATGAAATGCAACCGTGTTTTTGGCTGTTTTTGTCTGTGCTAAGTTGAGTGCTGCCAAGTTTTATATTAGAAACAGCTGGTGTTGTTTACGTTAATATGCGGACGCCTGAAATATTATGAAAACATTGTCAAAATGGATGCAGCTACAAGAAGAACTAAAAAATGCCAGAGAAAAAGGACATTATGAACGGAGATTAATGAAAATATTTTCACTGATGTGTGAGAGGAGAAAATAGAAGAATTGAGAATATTCTCTTTTTTCCTCCAAACAAAAACTTCTGTTGTACAGTTTGTCAATTAAGTGTTTGTAAAAATAGAGAACAAGTACAGCAACAAGGTCTTACATTTCTATGAGCGCATTAATTTATTTTGAAGAAATTTATTATACAGCCTGTATGTTAAAACCACAATTTGCAGTGTGAGCGCAAAATCAGCTTTTCATGGCTTTAAAGCTAAAACCAGATTTTATGCATATTGCGATACAGTAAATTAATTATTTGCATAAATCATAAAAAATATTTTACTTTTATTAACTGATTATTTTACAAAATTTCTGTATACATTTTTCGAATAAGCTTATAATAAACGTAAAAATAATTTTTATGAATTAGTCTGATTATAAATTGATTGAGATATTTAAATTGTACCAATTAAGTCGCGGTAGTAGCACGGTACCAACAAGGTCGGAAATGTACCATAAAAAGTAAAATTGTACCATGTTTTCCATCCGTGCTTCCTTCCCATTCTCTTTTCTATATTCTCCACACACGCATAACTTGAAGAGTCAAAGCAGGTGAGTGTGAAAGAGAACCTACTATTGTTGCCATGTCAATATATTTAATCTAGTCAATTCCACAACCATATTAAGAACCACCGTTTGAACAATTCTTTGAATCCACAATATCTACTCCCGTATACACAAGAATTGAAACGCTTATTGGAAGATCATTTTCCAAGTTCGCAACCGTCGACATTTCCGTATGACCATAAACACAGCCTATTTGGATATAAAAATAAACTAACTGTTGCATACTTTTAGGCTGACATTTATGTCAAATAATGTTTAGATCAGGAACAACTTTCAGCTTTTCTCACTTTAAATGATACGATTTGTATGTATTTTCTCCTGCCTTTTTTTCTATTTAATTTTCATAAATGAAAATCTCTAAAAACAGTTTTTAATAAATAAACCAAATAAAATAAAACAATTATAAATTTACAAGTTTTTATATAAAAAGGCACAAATAAAACGAAAAAAAGGAAGAAAAAAAACTTTGTTAACTAACACATAAATGTCCATGATAAATAAATAAATGTGTTTTCACTAATTTACATGCAAATAATTATAAGACAAAGACTTCATATTTAAAACAAAAATAATTAAAAAGTATGTTACAAATATGTAATAATCTAAAAAAACTAAAATAAAAATTAAAAAAAAAATATATATTAATAATAAAGATTAATTATTTAAATTCATATACCTTTTCGCATGTATTCCAGCATTTTATTTCACTTAAAACTCCTTATTATATTTTGGCTAATTTTAAAGTCTGAAGGCCCAATTAATAGAAACATTTGCTGATTTATAACAGGTTAATGAAACAAACTTTCAAACCAAAATTCATTTTATAAAACTTTTATGAATCAAAAACATATTTGTTTGTTTATATTGGGCTATAAATATTTATATGTTTAATGGAAAACTGGCTTAAAATGTGATATTTTGTAATAATTTATAAAATATTATTGCACTCGTTTATTTATTGTATAATAAAAATAAAATATAAATTACAATACAAATATCTAACAACTATATCGGGAAAAAAAGAAAGAGGAAGTTTAAATATATTACAAATATTAATATGTTTAACAACACAACTGATTATAAAACTATTTGTAATTATAAATAAATAAATTTATTAAATTATTATGGTCACAAATTACTTGATAGAGAAACCCCTAAAATGAACAAAGAAATTTAACAAACATTACAAAATAAAAGCTCGTAACCCGAAAATGATTGTAAATTAAGCTAAAAGTCTAAAACAAAATAAATAAAATAAATGAATGAATAAATAAATAGAAAAATGAATAAATACATGTTAACAATTATTTATGTTTTATTTTGGCAATTATGGCGTCCTTGTATGCGGGAAAGGTGAGTAACAATGAAGAGATATTTAATTCTAGAAATATTTGCATCTACATTTCATATTGAAATATATTTTATAATAATAAATTGTATAAGCGTCGGCCCTGTAGCAAAAATTAGCCGGCGAAGTAAAAGGTTGAAATAGCTATAAAAAAACTGTCTATCTTCTCATCTTTCCTAATCTGTCCCCTCAATACTATCCCCTCGTTTTCAGTTCCGGCGCCATGCATTGCATATATAGGGGTCATCCCCTGAGTGCTGGTTCAAGATAAAAAAAAAATTAAAAAAAGGATATACTTCACCAAAATTGTTGAAAGGATTTGTCATCCCATAATATTAATATGCGTGTATAAAATCAGGCAAGTCGAACAAGCGTTGTTCGTCTGTGCGATTGGCTGTAGGTGAAATCAGTTTTCTGACATCTTCAGAGAAACTATAGACTTCGGTCTTCTCTTGATGTATTAGAAATAAGACCTAAATATATTGGCTATTTAAAATCAGCAAAATATACGGACTCCAGAGCTGGAAAATTTAAACTTATTTTTGGTATATAACAATAATTGGATGAAATTATTATTTTTTTTATTAAAACTCTTTTATTCCTTAGGAAGAATTAAATTGGTATTAAAAGTTAAACAAAATCACAAATACCAGACCAGGGATGGACAATTGAAACCTTTTTTTTTTTGTTAAATAAGAAAAGTGATCAATTAAACAAATTTTCTGTTTTTAAATGAAACACATTTGATGTTTTTGAAAGAAATTTGTTAGAAATTAGATATCAGAAAAGCCAAAAAGAGTGCTCCAGAGCTGGAAAATTTATTTTTTTTAATATTAAGGAAACTAAATAAAAAAACATTTTTTTTGGTAAAGAAACACATTTTATATTTTAGAAAGAAACAAATTAGTATTGGAAATAAGAAAAATCAGAAAGGTAGTTCCATATCACTGAAGGGTATGAAAAATTCGTTGCAGCCGATTATAGCACTTGTACTTGTTTATTATAGTAAAGTGAAGTAGCGCCTCGAGTCTAACGGAAAACGCTGAAAAGTTTTGATTTATTAGAAAAGTGCAAACAAAATATATATTTTAGTTGGTTACTTTTCAATGGTCCTACCTTGGAATAGTTCTTTTTTTTTTGGCAAATTAATAATTTTCAATACAAGTTTATTTCTATCTAAAATAAAAAAAATTCAACAAATTCAAAAAATAGCTAACCAACAAACATACTTTAATATTCCAAAAAATGTATAAATTTTCCAGCTCTGAAGCTGCCTACTTGGTTTAACTGGGTTCCTTCAAGAGTATAAAGCATAGGGTGTTTTTTATAGAGTGACCCAATCCTAAATCATAATAAAACAAGGAACTATTTTTTTAATATCAATGAAACGGGGTTTATTGGAAAGTAAATTTTATGAAATTAATGTTTAAATTAGGCTAGCAAAGATGGGCGCATTAATGGCAAACAGCACACTAGAAAATCCTAAGCCATTTCAAGTTTTTAAAAACGAACTGAAGCAATGGGTTATAAAATTGCATACAAGAGATTGGCAGCACTCTATCGTAGGTAGGGTGACTAGAATTCTATGGGGAAATCCAGATGGTAACAGGACAAAGGAGATCCTAAGTTTAAGTAGGCCAGCACTACGGAGATTGGTTAATTTAATAACAGGACATAAAGATTTAAGGACTCACCTGGCACACAGGGTACGGTTGACGATATAGCATGCAGGGCCTGTCAGGAAGATGACGAAACACTTGAGCACTACTTGTGCTACTGTCCAGACTTTAATCAAGTCAGGAGACAAACATTTAATCAGGAGATTATACAGGATATGAAATTTCTTAGGGGTTCTAATTGGAGAGACTTAAAAGATACATTGACGTAATCAAATTCGAAGGTTTCCATGGTTTTAATGAAGGCTGCCTATAATAAAATGGGAACTCCTTATAATAGAGCGCACAACAGGCCTATGAGGCCTAAGTGTAATCCTGAACGGATTGGGATAGCTCTTGCTTATACCCCTCACTTCAACCTAACCTAACAGTTAGGTTAGAACGGCGACGAATTGATTGATTAGGATCATCTTCAATGCTTTCCTGTATAGCGGCCACAGCTTCTTCAGTTACGCACTGTTCGGCGTTGCACGGGCTGCATGTTATCAGTAACAGTAAATGTGGTCCGAAAACGATCTATTGTTCTTCGAATTCGGCACTCTGAAGGACGATTATGATGTACGCCATAAAATGGAAAAAGAGCGCGATGACTTTGAAGAATAGAATAATTATTTTGATTAAAACGTGATTCAAAACACTCTAGAAAAGCACGCTTTATAAAGGGTGTTTTTTATGAAGTTTTTTTTTTATACGAATCACTCTGTTGTCTGACAGCTGTTTTGACAGTTTAAAGTGACGTCTCTACTCAGTATTGTTTGGCAAATCATCATGAACAGGTTAACTCCAGAACAACGCTTCCAAATCGTGGAAATTTATTTTTCAAAAAGAGTGTTCAATTAAAAATGTTTATCCGCTTTTTTACCGCAAAATTCTCTTCAGTGATGAGGCGCATTTTCGGTTGAATGGATATGTCAACAAGCAAAATTGCCGTATTTGGAGCAAAGATAATCCACACGCCGTTCAAGAATTACCAATGCATCCCGATAAATGTACTGTTTGGTGCGGTCTATGGGCTGGTGGAATCATTGGTCCTTATTTCTTTCAAAATGAGGAAGGACGACGCGTTACCGTGAATGAAAATCGATACAGAATCATGATCAATGAATTTTTGGTGCCAAAACTTCAAGATATGGATGTAAACGAAATGTGGTTTCAACAGGATGGTGCCACTTGTCATACTGCGGGCGAAACAATGGACTTATTGAAAGAACATTTCAACGACAACATTATTTCGAGAAATGGACCGACCGGTGAATTGGCCTCTGCGTTCGTGTGATTTGACGCTACTCGATTATTTTTTGTGGGGATACCTGAAACCATTGGTTTACGTGGATAAACGATTGACGCTTTGGAAACCAGTATTCAACGTGTCATTGCTGGACCTCCAGAATGACCTTTGTGCAAAATAGTCGTGGTGGCCATATGCCCGAAATTATATTTAAATGTTAAATGACAAGAAATTATCTACCAAATAAATATTTTTTTTGGCCATTTCATAATTTGGCATGTGTTTTATTTAAATTTCAAACCAGCAAGCTCTTATAAAAACACCCTTTATAAAGAAAAAAATGTTTATATACCAAAAAAAAAACTGAAATTGTCCAACCCTGTAAAGGCCTATTTTATTTTGTTTGATTTCAAATACCAATTTAATTCTTCCTAAAGTCCAAAATAGTTTTAATTAAAAAAAAAATAAATAAATAAAATTTATTTCAGTCAAGTACTTTTCTATGTCAAAAATAAGTTTTCCACCTCTGGAACCACATTTTGGATTTTGCTGGTATTCAATTTCAATTAATTTAGAACTATTTGCAATACATACATCTAAGACCGAACTTTTTAGCTTTTCTTAGGACTTTCGAAAACCGATTCCACATACAGACAGATGGACAAGTAGGCATCGCTAATTCGATTTCCTTTTCCCCAAGGCACCAGAATATATGCACACTTTATGGGTACGCATTTTAATATTGTGGAACTAAACTTTTTTGCTGAAGTGTACAATAAACAAAATTGAGCCTAATTAAAGTAGACATGCCAATCAAGTGTGACATAATAAATTTGCGCATATGGTGAAATCAAAATTTATATTCCAAAAACATATTTTAAATAACTGCAGTCGAATAGTGACCAACTGCTCGCCATAGAAAATCGAAACTGACTTCAATGTAAATTTATATTTCTGTGTGTTGAAGTAAACAAGTATGTGCGTGTGTGTGTCGATAATTTGATTTTAAATCACCAGAGATTAAAAGAATTATTTTTTTTTTCTAAATTGAAATGGACGTGTTGGACATTGCAAACTGATTATCAGCGTGCCACTGATGGTAACATTTACAGTACAAACCAAAAATACACAGCAGGAAGTAAACGAACGGATATGCTCATCAGGATATCAATATATAAAAATATTAATCCCCAGGATATTTCTTTAGTGTCCGTGTTGTTTTTTTCTCCACTTGTTTCAACCACTAAAAAAAGACAAATTTGTATTTTTCGATTATTGGAAAATAATGCAAAGCACGCAGCGAAGTTGGCTTTTATCATAAAATGCGGCAAATGTTTAGCCGATATTTCATCAAGGACACAGCATTAGGAATTAGTGGTGGATTTCTTTTTTTTTTTAATTACAACTCTATATGTAACAATATATTGCATTAATTCCTGCTGCCAGCTTGGAAAATATATGTAGCAGTTAATTAATTTTTAGTTGTAAGTTAATTTTGTAATGTGTGTTTGAATCAAACGAGTATCACCGAGTTGATTGCAATCGCAGTAGTTTAAAGTTGAACATATTTTTCTCAACTGCGTTTGTTTTCTCTACATTTAAATGTTTGTTATGTTTGTGTAAAAATATTGTGTAAAATTTAATGCAAATAAAATGGAATGTTTATTTTGAAAACAACCGCAAAATAGCAAAAATTTTCTAGAACAATTTTTCGAAAAACAAATAAACATTGTAAAATGGTAGAATTATTAAAACAAATTTTTGGCATCAATATAAAGCATTTAGGAAATTGAGAGTTCTCGTTAAGAGCAAACTTCTGTTCATGTGGATTTAGTGCACAGTGGTTGGGATGGTAATAAATCATGATGTAGAAGTTACCACACAACTGCGAATCATATGATAAAAATTGCTTATTTTTTTATTTTTTTTTATTTTTTTTAGGAGTAGGACCAGCACTCAGGGGATGACCCCTACATATGCAATGCATTGCGCCAGAACTGAAAACGAGGGGATAGTATTAAGGGGACAGATGAGGAAAGATGAGAAGATGGACAGTTTTTTTGTAGCTATTTCAACCTTTTACTTCGCCGGCTAATTTTTGCTACAGGGCCGACGAAGGTGGGTGCTGTTATTCTGCTTTTAGTACATGATAGTGTCAGTCGCCGCCAATTATGTTCAGTGACCAGTGACTATGCCTTCATCATTGAAACAGGTTGGCAACAACTAACACACACCCATGCACTAATGCTGATCAGAAGAATTCGACACAATATTTCATGACTCAGCGCGGGCTCGAACTCACGACCCTCCGCTTCATAGTCTCGTGTTCTACTACTTCAGCCAACAGCAGATGATGCAATTTTTTGTTATTTTGAACTAGAAAGCAGGGGATGGTATTAAGAATACACTTTACTTAGTCGGCTAATATGTGCTACAGAGCCAACGGAGGAGGATGCTTTTACTTTGCTCTTTATCCATGATAGTTCCTATCGCTGCCAGTATTATGTTCAGTGACCAGATAGCTCTATGCCTTCGTCACTGAAACAAGCTCAATCATGCATTAATCCTCCTCAGAACAATTCGACAGCATATTTATGACTGAGGGCGAAGCAGAACTGGGCATTCTCGGAATCTTAGTCTCGTATTAGCTACTTCAGCCAACAGCAATGCTAATTTAATGTAGTCCCATTCAATCAGGCATAGGAGTGTTAATTTCATACGAATTTTTTAATAATTTTAAGATGGTGTGAAAATTAAACTGACATAATTTAAATATATCGGCGGGTTTTTTTAGAGTGTCACAACACCAGATCAACGCGTGCAAATTGTTTGAACTTTTTAATCCTCCTTCGTCGGCCCTGTAGCAAAAAAAATAAATAAATTTGTGCAGCGTAGTAAAAAGTTCAAAAACAACTACAAAAAACTCTCTATCTCCTCATCTTTCTTCATCTGTCCGTTCAATACTATCACCTCCTTTCTAGTTCCGTCGCAATGCATTCATTGCATATGTAGGGGTCCTCCCCTGAGTGCTGGTTCGAGATAAAGCCCCTTTTACACACATCAGGTTTGAATCGTCAAGTCTTGGTCTTTTGGGAGATAGCAGTGAAGAGCGTGAAAAGGGGTACAGACTTGACGGTACTAGTCAGTTTTTTGTTTGTTTTATCTTGGGCCAGCACTCAGGGGATGACCCCTATATATGCAATTCATTGCGCCGGAACGGAAAACGAGGGGATAGTATTGAGGGGACAGATTAGGAAAGATGAGAAGATAGACAGTTGTTTTTGTAGCTATTTCAACATTTTACTTCGCCGGCTAATTTTTGCTACAGGGCCGACGAAGGTGGGTGGTGATGTTACTCTGCCTTTAGTACAAGATAGTGTCTGTCAGTCGCTGCCAATTATGTTCAGTGACCAGTGGTGTGCCTACATCATCGAAACATGCTGGCAACAACTAACACAACCACGCACTAATGCTGATCAGAAGAATTCAAAACAATATTTCATGACTCAGCGGGGGCTTGAACTCAGGACCCTACGCTTCATAGTTTCGTGTTCTACTACTTGAGCCAACATATTTTTATATTTTTTATATTTTCTTTTGTTTTATCATCCGTAATATATTAAATGAATATTCGGCAATGAAGAGAAACTTCACATGCCTTTTCGTGTGTGAACGTAAATGCAGGTTAAAAAAAAAAATTGAAAAAAAACTGATCAAGTAAACATGATGTGTGTAAAAGGGTCAAACTAATTGTTCTATTAGTCAAACTCATCGTGTACTTCTTCCATTTTATGGCGTAGTTTTCCGACGCCGCAGATGCATGCGAATAAGACACAAAATACAGCAGCCCTTGCCGTCGTTCAAATTTAGGAAAATGGATATTTCGGATTCGGTCCACAAACAGAGGCCGTGGCGGACGTTTGAACGATGTTACATTTCACACAAAATGGTATTTCAAAAGTTTATTGAATTTGTTTACTTAAATTTGAAGCTAAGAAGCGCTTAATGAAAGTGTCTATATAAAGGGTGTTTTTTTTATAGAACGCCACAAGTTTAAATCATAATAAATAAAAGGAGATATTTTTTTAATATCAATGAAACGGGCTTTATTGGAAAGAAAGTTTTATGAAATTAATGTTTAAATATGATTTCTGCGTGGCCACCACGCAACACCAATTTTGAACAATTAAAAAAATATCTTCCATAAAGTGGAAGCACACAACGCCCCAGTTGCGGCAACGAATTTATTAATTAGGCTCATCTTCAATGCTTTCCTGTACAGCGGCTACAGCTACTTCAGCGTGCACTAGTCGGCGTCTCACGGAAAGCACATGATCAGTAACAGTAAATGTTGTCCGAAAACGTTGTACTGTCGAATCCGCTTTGGCGCAACACGCTTTATTGAAAAAAATCGGATTACTGAAAGCAATACAAATCCCCGCACTGATTTTAAACACAGCTAGTTTTATTCACTTCGCTTTAGCGAAACATCGCTTTACTGAAAATATCATATTAATGAAAACCAAAAGCAAGCCCACAACTACATTTTGTATGACACTCACTTCGCTTTAGTGAAAAAATAAACAATGACAAATTTATTTATTAGAAATCGATTGCATAACGTAAGGCTGAAAAAATTGTGCATGTTTTGTCTGTTAAAATATTAAAAGGCAAGTGGCTAGACATTTTCGAGGAATTCGTGAAAAATTTCAACAGCACAATGATTAATTCTGTGAATAATTTTTTTAAAATAATATGTTTACGTTAAATTGACGTAAACATATATACAGTTTTGATATAAAAAATATTGTTTTACTGGTTTTAAGCAGTACGCTTAACTGTAACAAATTTCAGTAATCCGAACTACGTTTTATAGAAAAAGTCGGATAATTGAAAAAATTGGGTTTTGATTATTTCCAGTAAAAAATTTTATTTAAAATATATAATTTTTTTTTAAATAAAATGTTTACGTTAATTTGACGTAAAAAATATATACAGATTTAATATAAAAAATATTGTTTTACTGGTTTTAAGCAGTACGCTTAACTGTAATAAATTTCAGTAATCCGAACTACGTTTTAGAGAAAAATTCGGATAACTGAAAAAATTGGGTTTTGGTTATTTCCAGTAGAGCGGAGTCGACTGTATTGTTCTTCGAATTCGGCGCTCTGAAGGACGATTATGTAGGCCGTAAAATGGAACAAGTGCACGCTGAGTTTGATGAATAGAACAATTAGTTTGATTAAAAATTTCAACAATTTACACGCGTTGCTCTGCTGTAGTGACAGTCTAAAAAAACACGCTTTATAAAAAAAAAATTCAACCAGATCATATGCGCTATTCAATATGTGACAGAAATCTATAAAAAATCTCTAGTTCGAATCTTCAGCTTGCATAGTCAATGTGTGTCTTGCGTATCACTGTGCAGCCCTTTGCACAGAACTCTTTGTAATAATGTGCACATTATTTTAAAAAAAAAAGTAAAAGATAAAGGAACACCAACAAATACTTCAATAAGGATGATGTTGATGACGGCACTTAACTATTTTGCCATCTTTAGAACAAAGACCCAACCAACAACAAATAAAATAGGAAAAGTTATATTTACGAAAGTAGAAAGTATGAATCAAGCAACCATCCAGCGATTGTATTAAACAATCGACTAGCAAAAATACAAAATGTGGTTGCAAAAGGAATAGGAAATACTGGCAACAGTCTGCTAAATACTTTGGCGGAAGTTAAAGTGTGTTTTTTTTTTTTTTTTTTTTTTTGTCTTGGACCAGCACTCAGGGGATGACCCCTATATATGCTATGCATTGCGCTGGAACTGAAAACGGGGGGATAGTATTGAGGGGACAGATTAGGAAAGATGAGAAGATAGACAGTTGTTTTTGTAGCTATTTCAACCTTTTACTTCGCCGGCTAATTTTTGCTACAGGGCCGACGAAGGTGGGTGCTGTTACTCTGCTTTTTAGTACATGATAGTGTCAGTCGCTGCCAATTATGTTCAGTGACCAGTGACTATGCCTTCATCATTGAAACAGGCTGGCAACAACTAACACAACCACGCACTAATGCTGATCAGAAGAATTCAACACAATATTTCATGACTCAGCGCGGGCTCGAACTCACGACCCTCCGCTTCATAGTCTCGTCTTCTACTACTTCAGCCAACTGCACCCACTTGGCTTTTTTTAACGATAATTTATTCAAAATCAAAAAAAAATTAACTTGTTGTACATGGAGAAAATGCATGTATTTGCTTTCCGTTTTCCTTCTTGTCAGAAGTGGCAAACTGCTAAAAACCATTTAAAGACTGCCAGCGTTAGTGTATGTTTGCCACTGTCAACAATTACATAAGAGAGTAAACAGACGAATATTTTAATAATTTAATTTTGCAAAAATACCTTTTCAACTTTTGCTACAACGACGTTATCACATTTTCAAAGTTACAGCAAAATAATATTCCGTCTTCATAAAAGGCAAACCGTTCTCAATGACAACACAAGTACGTGTGTTATTTTTTAACTTTTAAAAATTATCAAACGAACCATCGCTTTTTAGCCGGATGTTAGCAGCAACAAATTGGTTATGTTCTTTCCGGGACATCATTGGGTAATGGCTTTGGTGTGACAGAGCATGGCGTCAGCAAATCAATAATTTTGCTTTTTAATGTTATAATACGTAGGGCTCTTGCTTTTGCTGCTTTTTTTCTTCCAGCCACTGCTAAATTAGTTTTGCACACCTATACAAACAGACCCACTTCAGCGAGTGAGTGACAAATATTGGAAGGACAATATTAGAGAAGAAAAAAAAATAAAATAGATATTTTTAGAAATTTGGTGTCTTCTTTTTTTATACGTTTTTATCTTTTGTCAACAAGAACGTAGCAAACGATGGCAATAAAAATGTTTTTGTTTGCTGTCTGCTACTTTGGCAGACTTGATACACTTCGTTGGTAATTTCTATTCGAAAAAAAAAATTAAATAAAATAACACAAGTACAAACAGAGTTATGAACTTTATAAAAGCATTTGAAAAAAAACTAAAAGGCGGAAGTGCCTTTTTTTCAAGTAAATGCAAAACATATCAGCAGAAAAGTGGTAGAGGATGATACCAATCAAATATATTGGGTTTTTGGACAAAAACTTCTGATAAAAATTAGTTCCAGTTATTTTTGGGAAAATTTATTGAGCAAAACACAATTACGTTGACTATACGACAACTTTTATAATTGATAACGGTGTTTATTGTTTGTTAACAATATTTTAATTAAAAATTATAAAAAACACAACTATTATAAAATTTTCTATTACACTCTGATACAAAATGAAAAAAAAACAAGTAAAAACGCTATATTCGACCGGGTCGAATCTTAAATACCCTCCAAATATTTAGAAAGTGAATTTAAAATGTTGAACTTGGTGGGACAGAGTTCCTTTATATAATATCGTACGTCAACGCCCACTAAAGGGGGCGGGGTTCAACAATAGACAATATCATGTTTTCCACAGACGAACGTGTGGGCATTGCTAGACCGTCTTAAACTTCATCACTAATCAAGAATATACATATTTACTTTATAGGGTCCAATTCTCTTTGGAGGGTATAAAAACTGTATTTTGGCGGGTCGCTCTGGCAAGGGCTGTGGGGGAAACATTTCACCTTTGTCATAAAACTCTAAAAAGAAATGCTTGGGATAATTATATACAAAATAAAATTTTTTATTTTATTTTATAGGGTCATTTACGGGGAACAGGGGGTAGGGCAGAAACAGGCAGTCACAAAACTCTATAAATATATGCTTGGGATGATTACATACAAAATTAAAAAAAAATTTTTTTTTGGTAGGGTCATTTAGGGGGTGAAGGGGAGAGGTGGGGTAGGGCAGAGGAGTACCAGGTATCGTCTCGGATTCGTCATTAAAGTTTACAAATTTTATTTTTAAGGAATGTAGGCTTAAGTAAAACAATTTATTAAATTTGTGTGCTATTTTTGCATACAATAACGCCCACTAAAGTGGGCGGGGTCCAAAATATTTTCTTTTATATTTTATGGCTCCAGTTTAAGGCGTTTGGACCGTATTTGACATAAAAATATATCATTTGCTTAACAAAATAACCAAAAAACTTTAAAAATTATGTTGTTTTTTCTGGGTTGGTTTAGTTCTTCTTAGAGGAACTTTTTTCCCCCTTGCCCGATTTAGCCCATCTCCGAACTTAACCTGCTCTAAGCTTTAAAATATATTTATGCCAAATTTCAAGAGTTTAGCTCTTTTCATTTGGACTGAATCGTGATTTCCACAGACGGATAAACGGACGGACATGCTCAGATCGTCTTAGATTTCATCACTGATCAAGAATATATATACTTGATGGGGTCTGAGATGGATATTTCGATGCGTTACAAACGGAATGACAAAGTGAATATACCCTCCAAATTCTTTTTTGGAGGGTATAAAATACACTCGGAAAGAGGCCTATATATCAGACGACAGGTCTTGCCGAGTAGATCATTTTGTCATTTTTAGAAATTTCGATATACCTTCAAAATCGAAAGTTATCGATAAAAAACGATTTTTTGGGACTTAGGGAGGAAAAAAAGGTTTAACTGAGTCATTTTTAAATCGATTTTAAAATCTAAAACGCGTTTCGCCAGAAAAGTAAAAAAACGTTTTTTATCGATAACTTTCGATTTCGAGGGTATATCGAAATTTTTAAAAGTGGCAAAATGATCTCCCTCGAGCCCTACTGATTAAGCTGGATCTCATTTCAAGTGTATTTTCACTGTGTCACCGTGTTATCAAAAGCACTTGAAGAAATCTTCGCTCGAATTCGAGTAGAGAGTGAAACTCGCTCGAATTCGAACGCAAGTACTCCTGCGAGTGAAAAAAAAATCGAGTGTACTCTATTTTTCTATGCCACTCGAATAAGAGCGCGTATGCTTGCTAGATTTCGAGTGCGAGTAAAATAAGCTCGAAATCGAGCAGATTGTACTTTTGCCGAGTACTCTTTCAATCTTCCTCATGCAGTGGAAAAATAGAAACTGTTTTTTTGCCGATTTGTGTGTGTGCGTGTGTGTAGTAGCAAGTATAGTATTATTTATGTCTTTAAGTAGTAAAATCGAGTAAATCCGAACTCTGCATACAATAATTGTACGCGGATTTAGAAAAATGTCTACAAGTGGCTCAGATTTTTCAAAGAAGTTCGAGAAGATGTGAAGGCCCCAGTACAACAACAAGCAATGAAAATGTTGAGCAAGTGAAGAAAATTTCATTGCAAAATCGTTGACTTACTATTAGAGCACTTCCAGAAGGACGTGGGCATATGGGATGGCTGATCGTATGAAATTTTTTGGAAAATTTTGAAATTACTGAATTGACAGCAAAGAAATTGTAGTTTTTGGATAAATAAAACTATTTTAATGTCTCAGTCATCGTATTCAGCAAATTTGTCCGCAGGTTACTTTTTCCTATTCCAAAGTTAAAGTTCGAAGAGACTCACGGAAGGAAAGAATTTTGTAACGATTGAGGAGCTAAAAATCGAATCGATGAAAGAGCTCAAGGGCTCTAGAAAAAGTGCATGGCGAAACTGCGAGGATTGGAAGAAGCGTCAGCAAAAGTTTGCTATAAATGAGGGGCAACACTTTGTAGGTGGAAAAATATACTGGCTGTCCCACGATGTCAATCCATAACGTTCAGTCACGCAATTATATTTCAAACAAAATTTTGATTTTGTTTCCTATATAATTATTCGGCAGAACGATATCGAGTGAAATTGTGGAACTGACAGATAATCTGATGAATAGCTAAATATTTTTTTATATTGAAAAGATTTTATATTATTTTGAATAGAACTGGTATAGATGTAAATGTCGAAAATCAAATAGGAGATGTAATCGCTATTGCTTTCAGTTTTAAATAATCTTTATGCACTCCTTTTATTTTTTGTTTAATATTAAAGCAAGAACATGATAAATAATAAATTGTTTGACCTCAACACACGATGGCTGTGGAAAAATCAAAAAGAAAATGGCATATTTAACAGAATAATCATCAGGATTAGGGAATTTCGTAGTAACGAAAAATTAAGTTATTTTAAATTCAATTAAAATTGTTATGCTAATTATACGAAATTTTGCTTTTATAAATTCAGAGAGACTCAAGACCCAAAAAAAGTCAACATCAGTTTTTAATTATCCAAGTGACACAGCAAAGCTGTTTTCGAAATTCGCCACATTTTCTCATCATCAGTACTCATGTGTGTGTGGTGTCTTAGTTAAATATGATAAGTAAGTTAACTTAAAACTAAATATAAGAAATTCCCATATTTTATTTCGTTAAAAATATTTTCTAAATAGTTGATATCCTGAAAAATGGAAAAAGTTCAACAAAGAACGCTGATAAAAAGGGGGTAACAGCCTCGAAATCAGTACTAATGAGTTCTGCTCGTTTGCTGATTATATAAAAAATATTCTAAATATTCTACTCCTAATAAAGGAATTTGGATTTATAAAATTACAAAAAAAAAAAAAAAATAGCTGACAGATTGCAGAGCTTGAGTCTGAATAAAAAGGGCCTTATTTTAATAAAAGCAAAATAAAGCACCAAATAAGAGGTGATAAGTAAAGATATACATGAGTACTGATAAGGCAGTTGTAGAGGCTTCCGAAAATATTACAATTCTGCTGTGCTGTATAAATCATTATGATAATTAAAATTAATACTGTATTTTCCTTGTGCCTTGGGATATATATTTGGGGGATTCACATTGCACTCATAAAGTCATAAGTCATAATATAATAGCACGATAAATATGACTAGTATGAACAACCCGTCACACCTTAGTATTCTATTTCAAACATCGATCAGCTGCTGCCTTGATATGAGCTGAATACATATTTTTTACGGCGGCATACGCAAAAACGTTCAGTAAGGCTGCCAGCTACGTAAGTTAAACGAGAAAAATTTTTCACTTGTATATACAGTCGACTCTCGATAATTTGAAATTGAAGGGACCAGAGAAAAAGTTCAAATAATCTAGTTTTCATTTTCATTAACGAGACTTCAAAATATCGAAAGAGAGACAGAAAAAATTCAAATTAACAAGAGTTTTTATAAAAAAAGCAAAACCATTTGCACGCACTAAATTCCGCAAAAGCAAAGCAAAGAAATTTTATGTTTTTATGTTAGCAACTGTCGATGTAGTGGTGTATACCAAAATCGTGGCACAGAAACTAATGCAAACGATTTAAATTTCTTTCAAAAACAGAAACAAAATCATGTTAGGAGTTCAAATTAAAGAGTGTAGAATAACCGAACTTCAAATTATAGAACGTTGGCGAGCAAGATGTCATTTTTGTAGCACATCGCAAAAAATTAAAATGATTGTTTTATTTACTTTATATTTTGCATAAAACACAGCAATTAAAATAATTCAAATTATAGAGCGTAGAGCCAAAAAATTCAAATTATAGCGAGTCGGCGATCAAAATGCCATTCAAATAATTTCAAATTATTGAAGGGACCAAATTACATAGATATTTCTCAATTTATTGAGTGTTTTTCAAGGGACTTGGAAAACAGTTCAAATTACCTCGAGATTCAAATTAACGAGTTTCAATTTATCAAGAGTCGACTGTATTTAATTTTTGCTATTTACTTCTCTTTTAATTTTTTTTATGTTATAAAAATGTGATTTAATGTACAGACATATAGGTATGGATAATTTTTTAGCCGTTTTTTAGTCGTGAATCATGCATAAGTAACGGCGGTAAACATATACTTTCGCCGTCTCGCCTAAAGATTTTCAGCCGTTCGACTCAGATTTCTAGATCTATTTTATGACAAAACAAAAACATATCTGAAAGAGTGCTGTTTATGACTATTTTGTATGTTATGCTATTTTATGACTTTTTTGTATGTAGCACAACAACAACTTTTTTAAGGGGTCTAAAATATTATGACTTTATGACAATATGACTAAATAGCACACAGTGTGAATACCCCAATTTTTTTTTTTTTTTTTTTTTTTTTTAGGAGTAGGACCAGCACTCAGGGGATGTCCCCTATATATGCATTGCATTGCGCTGGAACTGAAAACGAGGGGATAGTACTGAGGGGACAGATTAGGAAAGATGAGAAAATAGACAGTTTTTTTTTTTTTTTTTTTTTTTTTTTTTTTGTTGTAGCTATTTTAACCTTTTTTTACCTCGCCGGCTAGTTTTTGCTACAGGGCCGACGAAGGTGGGTGCTGCTACTCTGCTTTTAGTACATGATTGGGTCAGTCGCTGCCAGTAATTGTCCAGTGATCAGTACTATGCCTTCATCACTGAAAACAGGCTGGCAACAACTAACACAACCACGCACTAATGCTGATCAGAAGAATTCAACACAATATTTCATGACTCAGCGGGGGCTCGAACTCAGGACTCTCCGCTTCATAGTCTCGTGTTCTACTACTTCAGCCAACAGCACCTACATTATGTCTTTTTAAATTACATACATTGCCAACAATAGGCCATTAATCTATATTAGATTTAATATAAAAATTACATTATTGCGTGGCTTCAAAAAAAAGGAAATAAATAAATAAAATAAAATAAATAAATAAAATCGAAAAAAATTTTCACACACACATGGAAAAAGATAAATAAAAAGTTTTGCTTAGAAATAACTACAACGGCAACGCTGCTTAGAACATTAATCTGTTAGCACTAACTTTTGCGTATGATTGTTATTATATACAGGAAAATAAGTCAATATTACTCATACGCGTGGAAGACATTTGAATTGTACTTTACTTAATATTGGCGCCTTGAGGTATGTGATGTTTTTTATAGGAATATTAATTAAAAGAATTTCTATTAGCGACAGATTGGATTTTATTATCTTCTACTATTAATTTTTTTACCCGTGTGAAGATGAATTTGGAAATGTGTAACCCTAGACATAAACCAAGTACGTTAACAGAGCTCTGTTAAGCATGAAAAATCCCAGTGTTTGTATTCCAAATGGAATACTGGCCACATTTCTGGACCAACTTTGAACGAAATTAAGGAAACAGATAACCAGAACCAAAGCTTTCAAAATATAGTTAATACTTTGGTATCGCTAGGCCGATAAGCTTTGATGTTATGTACACGAAAATTATAAAATTCTAGAGAGGATAAGGCAGGATTTTGGAAAAATGGGAATATGTGGCCGACTAAATTTTTTTTTATTTTGTAGTTTTAGTGATCCTCTATCACTCCCAATGGCCATAACCCTTAACAGTTAGATTTTTAGTAGAGAAATATGGATTTTAGTGCAATGTCATATATGAAATTTCTCTAAAGGATGAGTTTTTTTTAAATGGAAATATGTGGAAGACTAAATTTTATTTAATTTTTTAAAGCTCTTATCGTTAGCTGAAATGCAAAACCACGTAACTAACATTTTTACTACTTTACAGGAGAAACAAAAAATGTTATATATTGAAAAATAAATGTAATTTTGGTAATCAAATATCGCAGATTTACTAAATATAGATCGATTAATTCATTTCTGGAATAAAAGGAATAATTTATTAATGTTTCTAAGAGTTACGTTAGTTACGTGCTTTTGAACTCGTATTTTCTTAAACAAAAACACGTAACTACAATGAAATTTTTTAAGTTTCAAAGAAAATTTTGTTTTGCATTCGTAAAATGTAGAATAAAAGAAGTTGTTCTGTTGTTATTTAATATATCGCTTTATATATTTATTTTTTTTTTTTTTGAAAAATATGAAAATAACAAATGATTTACAAAAACAAAAGATAAACAACCACAAATAAATAAAAGAAAAAATAAAACATTAACTACTTCTCAAATGGAATTTAATTGTAATAAGAATGACAATCGGGTGGAAGAAATGGTTTAAGGTCCTGAAGATGTTGCCATTTTTTGCTTGAAATTTTTATTCTTTGCAAATGCAACTTCAAAGGTTCAAACGCTTTTAATTTTGTTCCAATTCTTTGTGGAAGTTCCTTAAAGTCATCTGTTGCGTAGTAGCACTATCGGCTAGTGCAATATAAAAATTCAAAACCTACTATGAATTAATAAAATTCAATAAAAATAACTAAGTGTTAGTTACTATTTTCAAGCAACAAGTATGTAGTTACGTGCTTTTGGTTTATGTAGTACTTGCACTTGTAGTTACGTGCATTCGATTTTCGCTAATAATGTGTCTATTTTTTTTATATGACAGTAAAAATTGGAGAAGATATGGACCTCGTTGATATGCATCATAATCAATCAAAAACCCGATTTTGTATTTTTTGTTAGTTACGTGGTTTTGCATTTCAGCTAACGTTATGGTCCTCTCGTACGTCCAATTGCCATAACCCTTAACAGTTGGATTTTTAAAAATCACAAAAACAAACGTACTTGGTTTATGTCTAGGGTTAAAAATTTCGAAATGTTTCTTTAACTTTAATGCAAATTTCCTTTCACAATTTTATATTATTTTTCTATTCTCTTTATTTCATATATATTTTGCATATAAGGAGAAACAGATTCTCCTGCAGTTGCTATAAATAATATGACAGCCAAACAGTTAAACAACACTAATAAGTTATTATCCACTCTATAGCACACAATTCCCTTTTTTTCCAGTTATACTAAAACAGCACAATTAACTTTATGCGGAATGCCTTGTACAACCCATGTTCAAATTAAAGAAATCAAAAAGTGTAAAATTAGAAAATCACTAACATCAGACAACAAGGATATATACAAATGGTAAGCAGATACAGATCTCGTGTCATGAATAACAAAAGAATACATATATTTAACAACAGAGAATGGCACAAATAAACAAAAAAAAAAAAAAAAACAGATCTATGTAAAAGTATAATAAAAGAAAAACTATAATAAATTGTCAAAGCAAACTGACTGTAGAGTAGTTTAGAGAAGAATTCCTGGACTTGATTCTGCGAAATATTCACCAAAGCAACAGCAATGAGAATAGAGACGAAACAAAAAAAAAACACTACATATAAAAAAACTCCTATTCTTATACTATTTGATATATAAATCCTAAAAGTATACAATAAAATATTGTAATAAAAGATATAAAGAAGTTAAACTTGACATGCTTTGGCACTTGGCGACCACAAAAGCACAACAAAAATCAACAACCCGACCCTATGCCATCACACACATACACACTAACGCACATGCAACTATTTTCCAAGCAATAGACAAACGGTATTATTTAGTGTGTGCGTGGGGGTGTTAGCTGTAGGTACCATAATCAAAGTAGTTTTTCAGGCTTAAACAACAAAAGATATTTATTGGTTTTGTTTATGTGTATTTTTACAATTTCTTTGTTTGTTTTAGGTTTTCCATTCAGTTTGCGTTTCTGTGTTTTCTCGTTCTTTGGTCTGGCCGTTTTATGCTACTCTCTATTTTTTTTCTTTTTTCTTGCTTTTTTGTGTGTTTTTTCTGTTTCTTAAGGGTGTATTGGTGCATTGTTACCAAAACCAATACGTTACTTTATAATACAATGGCAAGGGATTAAAGTCAATTTCAGTGGCAAGGACAAAACAAGCAATTGGTATAAACAAATCTATATTCGCACACTCAGCCAAAGACAAAAGATGCGAGTTTATTACGATTGTTTGAGTGCCCATTAAGAAAAATTTACGTGAGAGTATCTCCTTCGCAATCGCATCTACTATCTTAGCAAAAAAAAAATATATGCCAATAATTATTTGTTTAGCAAATGCTGGGATTTTTAACAAAATTTGATGTTATAAAGTGATTTTGATATTTATTTAGTAAAAAGTAGGGAAATTTGAACCATGTAACGCCAGCCGAACATTGTTTGCGTAAAAGGTTTGTGAATTGACTATTTGAAAAACTGAACGAAAACAAGTAAAAGTGCTATATTCGGCTGTGCCGAATATTAAATACCCTTCACAAATGTAATTCTTCTTTCTTTCTTGCTAAAACAGGAAGTAGGTTTAATTAAAAGATGTAACATAGTTTTACTTGACAAAAAAATTTTAATTTTTAAACTTTTTGGTCCCTTTCATGTACCATAAAATATAACATTTGTCCACCCCTGGAGTCGAAATTTTGATTTTTTAAGATTTTAATACCAATTTTGTTCTTCCTGAATTATAAAATAGTTTTAATTAGCAAAAACAACAACGTCAATTGCCTATTTGGTTACTTTTATATACTTCAATTTCCCAACCCTGGAAACGAAATTTAAATTTTTTTACCAATGCAACTCTTAATGAGGCATGAAATAGTCTTATTTAAGAAAAACTTAATATTTGTAATCATTTTGGTCACTTTCATGTACTACAAAATATTGCAGTTATCCAACTCTGGAATTTAAATTTTGAATTTTTTTTTTAATTTTTCATACCAATTATGTTTTTGCTGAACTAAAAAATAGTTTTAATTAGTAAAAAACCGACGTTAGTTGTCTTTTTGGTTACTTTTATGTACAAAAAATTTTCAATGTCCCATCCCTGGAAACAAAATTAAATTTTTTTTTTACCAATCCTAGTCTAAATAAGGTATAAAGTCGTTTTATTTAAGAACAACTTAAAATTTGCAACCATTTGGGTCATTTTCATGTACTACAATATATTGCATGTACCAAAAAAACTTTAAACTTCCCAACCCTGGCAGTTAAATTTTAATTTTGTTTGCTTTATTTTTAACCAATGCAACTCTTCATGAGGAATAAAGTAGTATTATTTTAAAAAAAATTTAAAATTTTCAACCATTTTGGTCACCTTCATGAACTAGAAAATATTGCACTTGTCCATCCCTGGATTCGAAATTTAGATTTTTTTTGGAAATTTTTGATATCAATTTTGTTCTTCCCAAAATATAAAATAGTTTTAGATAGCAAAAAAAACCTCAATTGCATTTTTGGTTACTTTTATGTATAACAAAAATTTCAATTTCCCAACCCTGGAAGCGAAATTTCAATTTTTAAAATTTTTTTATCAATGCAAATCTTCGTGAGGTACAAAGAGGTTTTGTAAAGGAAAAACTTAAAATTTTTAACAATTTTAGTTACTACATGTACTACAAAATACGGAATGGGCCGAAAAAAAATTTTTAATTTTCCATCCCTGGAAAAAAAAAATAAATTTTTTTAGTTTTTAGAAGACAATTGAGGCGTCCCAAAGCAAGAAATAGGTTTAATTTACAAACATTAAAAAAAAATAATTGATTTTTAGTATAAATTTTGCGTCGAGAAATAGGTGTAAGCTTCCCAGCTCTGGAACCATACTTCGGCTCTTTCTAAATTTCAACAGCACTCTATTTAAGTTAATTTCCAATCCAACGGTCCAAGAACGAAGTCTCTAGCTCTTCTGGGGGTTTGGGAAAACCGATTTCACGTACAGACGGTCATCGCTTAATCGTCATAGCTATTCATAAGAATCCAGAATATATATACTTTATGGGGTCTCATGTGCATATCGAAGAAATTACACACGGAATGACAAACCTATATATACCCATTCACTTTTTTGTCAAGGGTATAAAAACGCATTTTACAACAAAATCATCTTTAGTGATAAGGCCCATTTTGAATTAGGCGGTTCTGCAACAAAACAAAATTATCTCATGTAGAGCTCACAAAATCCCAAAAAAGTTTTCGAAAAACCATTAATTACATCCAAAGAAAGTGACCGAATGGTGCGATTTGTAGTCAGGTGGCATCATCGGCACGTATTTTTTCGAAAATGAACAAGGAAATGCCGCCACCGTGAATTCTCTGTGATATCGAGTCATTATAACCGATTTTCTGTGACCACAATTTGTTAATGCTGACATCACTGGCCTTTGGTTTCAGCAAGACGTCGCGTCGTCACAAGCCACACAGTCGACCAAACAATTCAGCTTTTGCCAGAGAAATTTCCTGATCGCATAATTTCTCGATTTGGCGATGTCAATTGGCCGCCTCGTTCTTGTAATTTAACGCCGCTGACTTATTTTCTCTAGGGACATTTGAAAAACTGGGGTTACTCGTGAACAAACTCCAAATAATTGACGCTTTGAAAGATTGAATATGGCGCTTCATTAAGGAGATAAGCGAAGCTTTCTTGCAACATGTGGTTCAAAATTTTGTGAAAAGAGATGACATCTGCCGACGTGCTAGAGGTGGACATTTGCCGGATATCATACTCCATTATTAATTCCCATATTTCAATAAAACAAAATTTGTCAAAAAAAGTGTTTGAAGACAATTTACTTATTAACCTAAAAGTTTGTCATGCTTTACATTAACTTGTACGCATGAGTGTATTTATAAGTAACGTGGGTCCGCCGGGAAGGTATACTACTTTGTTTTGCCGCCATTTTGTTAAACATTAGTCTTGACAGTTCATATTTGGCAGTCGTGAAGTAGTCACGTAGCAAATTTATTATGGAAAAATATGCGATGCCACATCGCATACAGCCAGGATTACAATGGAATTACTGCGAGACTTCTTTCCACAACAAGTTACTTCAAGAAATGGTGATGTTGATTGACCGCCACGGTCGCCTGATTTGACTGCTCCGGACTTCTTTTTGTGGTGATATTTTTTGAAAAGCCAGGTTTATGCAAACCAACCAGAAACGCTTGAGCAACTCAAACAAAATATTGGTGGTGAAATTAATGAAATACTGTGTGAAATGTGTGAGAATGTAATGAAAAATATGCTCAAAAGGGCTCGCATTTGTGAGGCTGGCAGAGGCGTACATTTATCTGATATTGCCGGCATTAAATAAAACATCAATCAATACAAGATCCATTCTCTTTCATTTAATCAAAAATTAAACAAAGTAATATACCTTCCCGGCGGACACCCTGTAGAATAGATATGCACACTTTATGGCTCTTAAAAAAAAATGTAAAGAATATAATGATAGCGAATTATCAAATTTTGCTACTGACTCTTTAAAAATCTTTATATTCTGCACTGTAAACTCGACAATATTTTCCACACTTAAGAGTTGCTGTTTATTTATATCAAGAAAAACATAACGACTAAAAAGAAGACGAAAATGCGAAAAATAAAAATGGAACACATAAAACAAGTTAAAAAATATTACAACAAATAAATTTTCCATGGCTGCTGCTGCTTGTGGAACGCTGCTATTTCAATTTGCTACGGCATCTAATGAAAGGAAGGAAAACCCAAGCGTCTTTGGTTTCTCATATTATTGTTTGTTTGTCTTCTTTATGTGGATTCAAGTAGAAAAATTATGCTTCAACCGTTATTTATATGCGTAAGTATGAGACATAATACAAGGACACGATTACTGTCAAGGATGCCTTAATATCGCATAAGCAATGACTCTAATAAATACTTGTTATATATATTTCAAGTGTATGTGTGTGTGTGTGTGCAAAAGAGCATATTGAAATGGTTACTTCTTGTTAACTAAATATATTTCGCTGACTTGACTTACATACACACTCACTTTTCTTTAGCATCTCTTACATGCTCCACTCACTTAGCATCAGCGTTTGGGTTACTTTGGAATAAAGATTTTCTAAAATAGTAAATCACTCACACTGAAACTCTTTGGACTCAACTCAATCGACAATATCCATTAAATATAAACGCATAAAAATTAATTAAATACATGTCCTTTAACATTTTGTTAGACACAAGCAATCATGTTCTTCCCCATGTCATGGCATCGGTAATGTGAAACGTGAAAGTTTCTACTGTGCTGTTATCCGATAATACAAATGCTTGAGACTAAAATCTAAAAACTATTTTGCATTCGGATAACACAGTGGGGAAAACGTTAAGAAATTGTGTAAAAATTAATGTTTATATTTTTCTATATAAAAAATATAATTTCTCAAAATTTTTTAATATTATTCGTGCTGATTCTTTTCCCAAATTTACAAAAAAGTTCAAAATGAATTATTGAGGGGTTTTAGCTAGTTCCTATGCGCATTTCACTGGGGCTAATGCAGATCATCAGGGAACCTTTACCCAACATTTCATAGAATAAAATTTGATTTTAGTTAATAAGCAAATAATTTTAGAACAAGAACATAAAAATTAAAAGTGAAAAATATTAATAATAAGATGGCGTAGCGTTCTAGAAATCAGTACCAAACCGTTCTGCTCCGTTGGATGATTATAAAAATATGCTAAATTACTACATATTAATAAAATAACTTGAATTTAATAAAAAAAATTTTAAAAAAATTATATTTGCAGTTTGCAGATTTGAACTTGAGTCCGAATAAAATATTCTTAATAATAAAATAAATTGATTTGAAATAAAATTAATATAATGGGCTATAAAAACAAAAAGAAAACGTTATATTCGACCGGATCGAATTTTAAATGCCCTGCAAATATTAAGTAAATAAAAACTATATTTTGGCGCGGTCACTCTGGGAGGAGCCGTGGGGGAAATATCTCACCCTTTGCCATAAAACACTAAAAAGTAAATTTTTGTTGTTATTAAGTGAAAATTTTTTTTATGGGTTAATTTAAGTGACCAGGCTGGGGGAGGATAGGGCAGATCAGAGAACATCTCAGCTTCATCATAAAAGCTTAAAAATAAAGTTTTTAAGGCATGTAGACTTAAATTATACAATTTGTTATATATTTACACTATTTTTCCATGTAATATGTGACTTCAACGCCCACTAAAGGGGACGGGTTCGAAAAAATTTTTTTTTTCTTATTTTATGGCTCAAGTTCAACGCTTTGGACTTTTTTGAACGTAGAAATATATCATTTGCTTAACAAAATTACAAAAAAAAAAATTAAAAATTATGTTGTTTTTAGAGGTTGATTTAGTTCTTTTTAAGGGAACTTTTTTCTTTCTGGCCCGATTCAGCCCATTTACAAACTTGACTTGTGTTATCCTACAAGATATATCTATACCAAATTTCAAGGGTCTGGCTCTTTTCGTTTGGACTGAATCGTTAATTCCACAGACGGGTGGATAGACGAACATGCCCCAGATCGCCTTAGATCTCATTACTGGTTAAGAATATACTTATACTTTATGAGGTCTAGAGGGATATTTTGCTGCGTTACACACGGACTGACAAAGTACCCTCTTTTTGGAGGGTATAAAACAAATTTTTTTTTTTTTTTTAGGAGTAGGACCAGCACTCAGGGGATGACCCCTACATATGCAATGCATTGCGCCGGAACTGAAAACGAGGGGATAGTATTAAGGGGACAGATGAGGAAAGATGAGAAAATAGACAGTTTTTTTTTATTTTTTTTTTTTTTTAGCTATTTCAACCTTTTACTTCGCCGGCTAATTTTTGCTACAGGGCCGACGAAGTTGAAACAAGTTTGGCTTAGCTTTTATGCAACAATAAATTTTGAAAGCGGCACTTAAAGTGTGATACCCTCAGTTTGATACAATTCCCGCACGTAATTTCCTAATAAAATTTTTTGAGGGAAGTAAATTGGCTGCCAACCGATAAAATGTCAAGAACCGAGTTGCCACCCTTTTACAGTTATTTCATAAAAAATAGGGAAATTTGAACCATGGAACGCCTGCCGACCATCGTTTGCATCAAACGTCTGTGAATTGGCTAATTGAAAATCTGAGAGAAAACAACGTTTTTTTTTAAATCATCTTTAGTGGGTGGGACCATTTAGGCGGTTCTGCAAATAAACAAAATTATGGCATATGGAGAATGTGACCGTACGGTGCGGTTTGTGGTCAGGCGGCATCACCATCTCGTATTTTTCCGAAAATGAGAAAGGAAACGCCATCAGCGTGAATTTTTTGCGGCCACAATTGGCTAATGTTGACATCACTGGCTTTTGGTTTTAGCCAGACTGGGCCACAAGCTACACAACCGCCCACACAATTCAGTCATTATTGCAAGAGAAAGTTTCCAGTCTTATAATCTCCCGATTTAGCGATGCCAATTGGTCACCTCGTTTTTAACTCCTCTGGATTTTTTTTATTTGGGGCCATTTCAAAGACCTGATTTCAAACAACTGACGCTCTGAAAGATGGAATTCAGCGCTGCATTGGCGAGCTAAGCGGAACCATTTTGCAAAATGTGGTTAAACATTTTGTGAAAAGAACGGACGTATGCCAACGTGCTAGAGGTGGACATTTGCCCGACATCATATTTCATTATTAATTCCCATATTTTAACTTAAGATTTTTAACAATAAAACTGAATTAGTAAAAAAAAGAGAGTGCTCTTAAGACAATTTACTTCCTAACCTGAAATTTAAAAACCTGTTATAAAAATTGTTAAAATAATTAACTCGGTCATCTAATAAGTGGAGGCAGTTAAAAATACATATGAGTCCTGATGATAAAAGTGTAGTGGCTTTCGAAAACAGTTGTTCTGCTCAGCTGTGTAAGTTGAATATTTAAAAACTGATGTTGACTTTCCTGTGTGACTCGCAATATTTATCATGTCTATCTGAATTTAAAACAATTTTTATTAATAATTCTTAATGGAATTTAATAGAGCATTAAAAACTTTCCTTACAAAATCGTTGCATACAATTGGACACCATTTCTGCTATATAATTTTTGGTATTACATCGCGATTAATGTGCATATTTTGCTTATGACGTTGAAATATCACAAATTTTACATCAATTTAATTTGTTGTAGAATCTCTCTCCTCTTGCCTGCCATTTAACTTTATTTTAACTTTTATTTATTTAAATTACTTTAATTTATTGTTTTTAATTGTTGTTTGTAGTGCCAGAAGTACATTCAAACAAACCAATTTAATTACACTAAGCAGATGAAGAATAAACTCTTCCGTTTTGTAATATTTCCCCTTAGAGACTCTGCTGTCTGTTAACCACAAGATTAATTAGCGCACAGAAATTTATACGAGTGGCAATATTAAACTTTAAGGCAACATTATCGCAATAGAAATAGAAAACGTTAATAAAATAATGACAGACGTACGCAGACAAGATTATATTTAACATTTTCTTAGCAGCTCCATTTCTAAGCGGCGCTGCATCACAGTTGTTGGGGCAAATGTAAACTACTCTTTGTTTCAAAGTACTGCTTGAAGATCTAGACATATTAATCTCATATTAATGCAAAGACAGCTTAGAATTTTGAAAATATTTTAAAGTTAAAAACTAAAGTGTAAGAGTTTTCTCAGCTAAAAAAAAAACCCCTTACAAGTGCTCTAATATTCGTCACAGTTAACTTGTCGCTTTATTACTTTTATGACAACACAGAGACTATTAAAAAACTTTTAACCTTTCACGCTTTCCTGTATTGTGCAATATTGTTCCCTTTAGGATCATTTGAGATTTCCTTCGTTTTTAATATTTTGTTTTTTTTTTTTTGCTTTCTGTGCCACCTTGAAAATCAACACAAGCAACACTAACGCTGCATACAGTTTTAAAGCAATGAAATTGCTGGGAAAATATTTCTTAATTATGTTGCAGCAAGAAGGAAGCGTGGTGGCAATAAACTTTGATTAAAATTACTTTTAATTCAAGTATTTCTTTCTGGGAGAAGACTGAAGTGCAGACAATGTAAAGAGAATTGTAAACACATGACTGTGTGAATAAGTGTGTTCTGATTAGACGGTTAATAATCGATTATTTCGAAACTATTTTTAAATCGATTATAAGCAACAATTGCTGACAAAAATTTTTTTCCAAATGCCACGAAATATATCGGTTTGAAGAAGAAACACCTCAAAGGCTATATTATTCTCGTTGGAGAGCACTTCAATTTAAATATGCAACACTGGGATAGGGGCATGTAGATTTTATAGCAAATTTTAATAAAAAATGAATTTTGATTGTTCTTGTGTGCAGATAACAGCAAAAGAATTTTGTGTCTGCAAAGTAAAATATAAGCATAGGGTGATTTTTTAACTGCATGAGAACCCGAACTGATAATTATATTCTTCAAAAATGATTTTAAGGTATTTTTATTATGAAATTACTTTGAACTTTCTACTGTCCTTGGTTTTATATCCTGTTAAAACATCAATTATAATTAAAAATAAGTTTTCAATTTTATTCGTGCTGATTCTTTTCCCAAATTTACAAAACAAAAAATTTATATTGATTGTTGTTTGAAAATTTCATATATTTTAAAGTTTCAAATTTTTTAAAATCTCTAATGTTTCAAAATTTTAAACTTTTCAAAATTTCAAATTTTTCAATATTTCTAATTTTTCAAAAATTCAAATTTTTCAATTATTCAAAATTTTAAAAATTTCAAATTTTTCACATTCCAAATTTTTCAAAAATTCAAATTTTTCAATATTTCAAAATTTCAAATTTTTTAATATTTCAAAATTTTTAATATTTAAAATTTTTCAACATTTAAAATTTTTCAACATTTCAAATTTTTCAATATTTTAAAATTTTTAATATTTAAAATTTTTCAAAATTTCATATTTTTCAAAATTTTTAATTTTTTAATTTACAAAACAAAAAATTTAAATTGATTGTTGTTTGAAAATTTCATATATTTTAAAATTTCAAATTTTTTTATATTTCAAATGTTTCAATATTTATAATTTTTCAAAATTTCAAATTTTTCAATAATTCAAAATTTTCAAAATTTCAAATTTTTCAATATTTAAAAATTTTTAATATTCCATTTTTTTCAATATTTTCAAAATTTCAAAATTTTAAATTTTTCAAAATTTCAAATTTTTCAAAATTTCAAATTTTTCAATATTGCTAATATTTCAAAATCTCAAATTTTTGAATATTTCTAATATTTCAAAATTTCAAATTTTTCCATAATTCACAATTTTCAAAATTTTTCACATTCCAAATTTTTCAAAATTTCAAATGTTTCAATATTTCAAAATTTATAAAAATTTCAAATTTTTCAAAATTTCAAATTTTTCAAAATTTCAAATTTTTCATAATTTCATATTTTTCAAAATTTTAAATTTTTTCAAATATCAAATTTTTCAAAATTTTAAATTTTTTCAAATATAAAATTTTTCAAAATTTAGAAAAAATTAAATATTTCAAATTGAAGTTTTAAGTTTAAATTTTTAAATGACATACTTCTTATCAATTTTAACTTCCTCGGTAATCTATTTTCTAAGCCCAGTTTTATAAATTAAATGTTTATATTTTCGTATTAAAAGCTAAGCTGCGATTAGAATCACGACAATGTAGTTTTCCCTAAACGAGGGTGGCTCAAAAAGTCAGTGACTTTTTTTTAATGACACAAGCTTTTATGCAAAAAGTTATTTGATTTTTCAACACAAGTTTCCTCAAAATTCCATACATTTAGTCTAACAGTTCCCAAATTTTTTATCCCTTCCGAAAAATATGATTTGTCGAGGTCATAAACAGGGTATCTATTTGCTGTGACCTGATTTCGTGATGGGAATTAAATGCCTTTCCGGCGCAGAGCCATTTCTTCAAGTTTGTCAACAAGAAATATTCACTCGGGGCTAAATCTGAAAAACAGAGAGGATGAGCGAGCAATTCGTAGCCCTATCTGTGGATTTTTGCTATGGAAACTGCACATGTGGCCACCCTGGCATTGTTAATAAACACAACAGTCATATTGTGGAAAACTGTAATCATTAAAAATTTAAATTGTTGAGCCCTGTGAGATGCCTATGGCTTCCACAATCTTTGTGACTTTCAATATCCGATCGTCTGAAACAATCACGCTTATTCTGCAACTATTTGTTGACGCCGACATCAAAAACAACCAATTGACGTCTTCGGCAATTCATTATTTCTCTGCTGCTTTTCTAGACTTTACAGAATAGTGAAAGGCTGCCAGCACTGTTCAATTGTTGTCCACAACCCTTCAGTAATTGTCCTATTTTTGATATTATCTTGCCGTTGATGTCGACAAATAGTTACAGAATAAGGGGAAATATTGTCAATATTTTTAATTGTTTCGGATTTAGAGACCTCAACTGGGCATCCAGAACAATCGGCTTCTTCCATGCTTAAAGGACCACTTCTTTACTATGGAAATGCATGGTGCACAGTCTCTGTTTCCCTTGGCTTGAGTGATGGGTTTCTTCCGAAAAAATAAAATGCTTAATGAGCACAAGACACTCACCTTTTTCATTATCTTCTCAAAACACGAAGGAGTCTCCTATCAAGTTCTGCCAAACACAAAAATATATAATGCAGCTCGTGCAAAATTTTTATAGAATTCAACTGACAGTTGCCTGCGGAAAATTCCAAAAGTTACTGACTTATTGAGCCACCCTCGTATTTAAAGTTGGAATCATTTATTGGGGAACGTAATTTCGAATCTAAAGGTTTAAATAATTAAGCTGATGATCCAAAATAAAAATATTGCTAGATTGAAACTATAATTACAATCATTTTAAGAAAAAGTTCTCAGTCTGGTTGGTGTATTTGAATGGAGACGAAATAAATTAGTGCGAAAACAATTAATAACTTGACCAAATGGTTGACCGTGAATTGCCGGAAGCGCTGCTCTATGAACTTTGCGACAAAATATATTTTTTCAAAGTAAATTTCTGTTATCACATTCAACTAAGCCACCTAATAAGTGGTGACAAACACAATACACATGAGCACTGATGACGAAAGGGTTGCGTCTTTCGAAAACAGCTGTTCTGCTCTGCTGTGTAAGTTGAATAACAAAAACTGATGTTGACTTGCCTTTGTGCCTTGGAATATTTATCATGTCTTTCTGAGATTTAAATTAAAATTTCGAACAATTAGCCTATAGAATCTTAATTCAATTTAATATAAATTTCCTCAATCTAAAGAATCCGTGTGCTGGCTTTAAATGATTTCTGAGGACTTGCCAAATCTTGCTGAACAGAAAAGCCAGCACAGTTTGACATTCTCAGTTGTCAAATGATAATTATAAAAAATATCCCTTATATTTTCAAAATATTACTTTTTATTATTGCATTAATTGGTCCCACGTCAACCCATCGAGCATGTCTGTGTTTCCTTTCAATTTGAGTTTCTCTGCTTGCAGAGAAGAAGAGCACCTTTTATTCGTGTATCAACGTTTTACCTTTTATTTTTCTATCATTATTTCGTATTCTCAAAAATACACAAGTTGTTACTCGTATCATAACTTTTGCAGTCTGTTTGTTCTTATGCTGTGGCTTGGTGCTGCTCAGTGTTGCAGGTTGTGTATGTGTGCAGTTGTTTATGGGGTGTTGTACGAAATCGTGGCAATATTAAACGTTGGCAATTTGCTGAAAAATATCTTTTGATTAATTTAAATGACTGAGTTATAACAATTAATTTTATACTCAATAACAGTGATGAACACTCACTCACTCGCATCTTTGTATAGCATATTTTCGCTGAGAAGCTCAACTGCTTGTTTATGTAACTGTTAGCAAGTGTGTGTATGTGTGTCTGTGTGTCTGCCACATCCTAGCAATCTCAGGCTCCTCAAACTTTTCTTATAAGAAGCGCACACAACTAATTTTATACAGTTGCCAAGTTGCTGATATTGACACATCAGCAGCAAAATAATAAATGAAAACTAAAATGTTTAAAGTCAACGTTGCGGTGCACAATACCCACACACTCGCCCGACTATTGAACTTCGTAAAAGAAAATCTTCCGCCGTAACCATTTTGATTCTTGTGCGACTAATATCTCCGTATGCCAGCATATTTTTTTTAATGGAGAAGGTTTAACGGCATGACATAAAGGTAATTTATGTTCACTCTTGTGAAAATGCTGATGTTCTTAATTATAACACAAAATCATCAACTTTGTTGCTGCTGTTGTTGTTGTTGTTTAACCCAGGCACGAGTTTAGATTTATTTTCACACAAGATTTATTTAAAACTCGGTTATTTAACAGAATATAAAATGCTAAAAATATTTACTTTGAACATACTATTTTTATACCCTGCAAAAAAGAATTGGACAGTATATTCACTTTGTCATTCCGTGTGTAACACAGCGAAATACACCTCTAAGACCCCACAAAGTATATATAAATACTTGATTAGTGATGAAATCTGAAACGATCTAGCCATTTCCATCCGTTCGTCTGTCTGTAGAAATCTTGATTCAGTCCAAACGAAAAGAGCCAAACCCTTGATATTTGGTACAAATATACCTTGAAGGATAGCACAGGTCAAGTAGGTAAATGGGCTGAATCGGACCAGAGGGGAGAAAGTTTCCCTAAGAAGAACTAAACCAACCTCTAAAAAACAACATAATTTTTAAAGTTCTTTTTTCGTAATTTTGTTAAGCAAATGCTATATTTTTATATTAAAGAAGGTCCAACGCGTTAAACTTGGAGCCAAAAAACAAACAAAACAAATAAAAATTTTTGGACCCTGGCTCCTTTAGTGGGCGTTATTATATGAAACAAGTAAAAGCGTTATATACGAACGGGTCGAATCTTAAATACCGAATCTTAAAATTTAAAATGTTTAACTTGGTGGGACAGAGTTCCTTTAAGACATCTCTGTACCAAATTTTAAATCTCTATTTTGAGAGAGTCATTCAGGGAAGGGCCGTGGGAGAGACGATTCACCTCTGCAAGATCAGAGAACATCTCAGCTTCTTATAGGCTTAAGGAATAAAAATTGTTTAATATTTACACTCTTTTTGCATATAATATCGTACGTCAACGCCCACTACAGAGGGCGGGGTCCAAAAATAGACTATATCATGTTTTGCACAGACGAACATATGGGCATTGCTAGCTCGTCTCAACCTTAATCACTGATCATGAATATATATATACTTTATGGGTTCCAAATCTCTTTGGGGGGTATTAAAACTGTATTTTGGCGGTGTCACTCTGGCAAGGGCTTTGGGGGAAACATTTCACCTTTGTCATAAAACTATAAAAATAAATGCTTGGGATAATTGTATACAATATTAAAATACCTTTTTTTCGATAGGGTCATTTAGGGGGCAAAGGAGGAGGATGGGGTAGGGCAGAAACAGGCTGTCATAGAACTCTAAAAATAAATGCTTGGGATAATTGTATACAAATAACATTTTTTTTGTAGGGTATTTCAGGTGGTGAAGGGGGAGGAGGGGGTAGGGCAGAGTAGTACCAGGTATCGTCTCAGCTTCGTCATTAAAGCCTAAAAATGTTATTTTTAAGGGATGTAGGCTTAAGTGAAACAATTTGTTAAATTTTTATGCTATTTTTGCATATAATAACGCCCACTAAAGTGGGCGGGGTAAACAAATAATTTTTATTTATTTTATGGCTCCAGTTTAAGGCGTTGGACCGTATTTGACATAAAAATATATCCGAAAATTTAGTTTTTAAGTTTTTACGATTAAGGTGTGATGTCTCCCCCACGATCTTTCTCGGAGTGATACTGTACGGAGTTTTAAAATTGGGGACAGAAATGTCTAAAAGGAACTGTGATCCAGCAGGTCACGTTGATATAAAATATTAATACGTAAGTTTTTATGCTGAGGGAAAGGTGGCTCAGTCATCTTCCTGCCAACACATTGGAAACGACCGTATAAAATAAATCTTTTTGTTAATCGTCAAGATTACATTTTTACAAGTAATAACTTGTAAAAATGGATGTGAGAACTTCTCATATTCAATTTTCGTTAATAGCATTGGTTAAATAGTTGATATTCCTACTAACTAGCACCACTTGCAAAAGTGGAAAAATTGAACAAAGAACGCTGATGAGATGGCGTAGCGGCCTCGAAATCAGTACTGATCCGTTCTGCTGGTTTCATGATTATTGAAAATATTCTTAATATTCCAATCTTAATATAAAAAATAATAAATAGAATTTGACCAAATTCATTTATTAATAAAATAACAAAAAATAATTTGCAGTCATGCAGATTCGAACTTAAGCCCGTTGAAAAAATTAACAATTAAAATAAATCTTTTTCTTGTTTACTTAAGTCAAATACCATAGAAATGTAAATTTTGAAAATATACTGCCTGGCCCACGATGTCACTCGATATCGTTCTATAGCGTAAATACATTTAAAACAAAAACAAAATCTTGAAATTTGTTTTTGTTTTAAATGTATTTACTCGATAGAACGATATCGAGTGACATCGTGGACCAGGCAGATAGTTTTTTATTTAAGAATATTTGGAGGGTATTTAAGATTCGACCCGGTCGAATATAATGTTCTTACTTCTTTTTAATAAAACCCAGGACAATAAAATAATTTAAATTATAGAATATAAAGCCGAAGATATTCTGTCGTGGTTTTCTGATTTAAGCCAAACGATGTTTTTACATGTCTTTGCCGCTAATGCCATTCCGACAATAGATGGTTTAAAAAGTTCTCAAATTCGTATGATTTTTCAATATAAAATTCTTCAATTTCCTCCCCAAAAATTTAATAATCCGGTTATATTGTTCGCCTTATCAAAAGTTCATTTGAAACTGATACCGAATAGTAAAAAAAATGAAAATTTAAAGAACAAAAAAAAAATCAACCACCACACATCACCATTACCACGATTTAAAAATATTTTTCCCTGACGTCAGCTATTAAGGAATATTTTCCATAATAAATAACTAAATAATCGTCACTCACGGTCACCCAATAGCATCTTTTATTTTCTATGTCATACGAGCGCAATGTCCTTTTCGAATGCAAACGCCGCTGCTTGACTAACTAAAATCAAATACACGTGCCATTAAAATGTTGTCAGTGTATAGGAGCGCTTCGTATGATAAAAATAGCTCATGCACATTCATACAGCAAAGGACGGACGGACGGGCTGGCTGAAATGCCAAGGACTCTTGGCTACAATAGTTAAACTCAATATGACACTCGTAAATAACTGCCACTGTGTATTGATCATGATTGTATGCACACAAAGTAACATCAATTGACCTCTTGGGTCGTTCTAACAGTCCTGCTGACAGACAGACATACAAAAAGTGAATAAATACATAGAAACAGGCAAAGAAGTATGTGGAAGGAGCGGTTTGCAGGGGAGACATGCAGCAAACGCCAGTAACAATCACCTTTAAATTGGGGATGACTCTGTGTGTTTTATGTCTGTAACGCCAACTTGAATATATTTCTTTCTTTTTTTTGCCAGCGTGTGTTTGTTAGTGTATGTGTGCAAGTATGTGTTTGTGAGATGGCCTGTGTCTGTATTTGCTATTTGACTATATTGTCTCTGTGTCTCTATTTGATATCGAAAAGTCATTGATTATCTTGATGGCATATCTCCCTTAGGATTGAAAAACATCAGCATTTAGCAATATTTCAAATGATACTTTCTGTTTTTTGCTGTTTTTTCTTTTCTTTTTGTATCGACTAGAAGATTCTTTCGTTCCATTTTGTGATGCAATTTTTTTAACTCGAATTTTTCTCAATTTTTTTTTGTGTAGGCAATTGTGCACCAAAAAGCAAACACCTTATAGTAATTCGACTCTTAGTCTATTGACCAGATGATGCAGTTAAACTACGAAATCATGTCAGTGGCTGAACCGAAAAGTTATTGAAAATTGAAACGTTAATGAAATTAATTACTGAAATATGGAACAAAATAACTTGCGGTATGAGTCAAATGAAATCATGGGAAGACTTACCATTATCACATACTCGTAGCAGTCTCCGATGGTCTGAAAATAAAAAAACAACAATAAATTTTTATTATTACAAGAAATCATCAAGATATTAAATTAGATTTTTAAAAAACAAATTATGGAATGCCTAATAAATTATTGGTGGAAATCTCAATATATTTTGCTTGAAAATTATGGGTTTTTTTGTGAGTTAAGATAAATAAATAGACAATCAAATCGTTTTTTAATTTGAAACAGAATTATGTCTGCCATATTTTTGCTATGCGATAAGACATAAAAAGTTGCCTGAGAAAGCTGTAGCGCGATAGAATATATTTTACTTGGCAGCACTTTTCTTATGTTCTCATTTTTCGGTACTAAGTCTCTCAATAGTGTTGCCATACCGCAATAAAATTTCATACATTTTCTAACGAGAACCAGAGTATAAAAAAATAAGAGAGAGTTCTTGAAGTGACTGCAATACATTGAAGTAGGAAAACAGCCAGCTAATATAGAGTGATAAAGTAAGAAAATAAAAATGACCAGGAGTGATTGAATTCTTGTTATAACTTTAATATTTGTTAAGACTTCTCATTAAATTAAGTGGATTTTAAAATTAGTATGTCTTCAGTTATTTAAAAAAAAAAAAAACTTATTTAAAGGCTTCCTGATGACTTGCAGTACCTTGTGAAATGCCAATATTTTTTAAATATTTTGAGGGGAAAAATATCAGCGCGACTAAAGTAGTCAAAGTAATAGTATATTTTGTAATTGTATATTTTAGCTTCCAGGAGTTCACTGTATGTGGCTATCCTTCCCCGCAGGTATCATAGCCACCTTGGTGATATTCAACACTTTGTTGAAGTTCAGATCCTGGTGAGAATGTTATTCGGTTTTCCCAGAACTTCTTTTTATCACGACCTGCATTGAAAAAATAAAAAACAGTTCTTAGGGTGAAAATCAATATTCAGGAACTTCAAGGAAACACGGTCACACGATTACATATTGATGCAGTCGCCGCCTTTGACAACAGAAATAAATCTATTGCATACTTGGCAGCGTACGATGCATTTCGGCGATGCCACGATTGTTGTTCACATGTATTTTACTTTCGACGACGAATAATCGCTACGAAAATTTCATCGTTCATCTCAGTAGCGTTCCCAGCATTACAAATGACCAAGGAAATAAATTCATTTAATTTTATTTCAACCTACAACGCAGAACATAACAATGATTCTCCTCCGTTCTCATCATCATTGCATTTTCATTGAGATGATGATCTAGTGCGGCGAACTTCGTTGCTTCTTCCAGCAGAGTTGAGCGATTCTGTGGCCGGATATTGGCGAGGTCTGCTTTGGAAGTCCTGGTGGTGGCTGTGCCTTTGAAACTAGTGGATGGCTGGAAATCAATATAACCGATCGAATCCGTTTGTAAGACTTAAGTCATCGGAGTAGTAGACTTTTGATGGCGACGAGCACTTCAGCAAGGTGATCGTGCACGGTTTGGATCGGATCATGCACACCAAGTTGACACCTGTTCGTATTAGTGTGGCGTTTAAATTCACTTGACTGCACACAGTGTTAAAAGCTCTGTCAGGTTGAGGCTTATGGACAGGCCCTGGCCTAAAACTTGAACACATTTTTATCTTTTAACACAATTAAACACGAAACGGCTCTATGTAACGATCTTTGAAAGCAAAATATGAAATATAAAACAAAAACATTTATTTAATTGAATTAAGGTTTTTATAGGCTAATTGTTCGAAATTTTAATTTAAATCTCAGAAAGACATGATAAATATTCCAAGGCACAAAGGCAAGTCAACATCAGTTTTTGTTATTCAACTTACACAGCATAGCAGAACAGCTGTTTTCGAAAGACGCAACACTTTCATCATCAGTGCTCATATGTATTGTGTTTGTCACCACTTATTAGGTGGCTTAGTTGAATGTGATAACAGTTCCTATTTACAAAAATTTTATTGTGAAAAAGGATACGAGAACTGTATCAACCTGATGTTAACATGTTATTGTTATAATACCCGTGTTACCGTTTGATTATTTTTCTTCATGTCCCATTTTTCTGAATTTTTTTAATTTTTTGAATAAGTGGTCATAAACACATGAGCACTGATGATGAAAGGGTTCCGTCTTTCGAAAACAGCTGTTCTGCTCTGCTGCGTAAGTTTTTTTTTTTGAAGAGTAGGACCAGCACTCAGGGGATGACCCCTACATATGCAATGCATTGCGCCGGAACTGAAAACGAGGGGATAGTATTAAGGGGACAGATGAGGAAAGATGAGAAGATAGACAGTTTTTTTGTAGCTATTTCAACCTTTTACTTCGCCGGCTAATTTTTGCTACAGGGCCGACGAAGGTGGGTGCTGTTACTCTGCTTTTAGTACATGATAATGTCAGTCGCTGCCAATTATGTTCAGTGACCAGTGACTATGCCTTCATCATTGAAACAGGCTGGCAACAACTAACACAACCACGCACTAATACTGATCAGAAGAATTCGACACAATATTTCATGACTCAGCGCGGGCTCGAACTCACGACCCTCCGCTTCATAGTCTCGTGTTCTACTACTTCAGCCAACAGCACCCACAAATAACAAACACTGATGTTGACTTGCCTTTGTGCCTTGGAATATTTATCATGTCTTTCTGAGATTGTAATTAAAATTTCGAACAGAATTTTGAAATTTGGTATAAACGCATTTTGAACAATAGCACAGGTCAAGTTCGTAAATGGGCTGAATAGGTCCGGAGGAAAGAAATTTTCCCCTAAGAATAACTGAACCAGCTTCTAAAAAACAACTTAGTTTTTAAAGTTTTTCTTGTAATTTTGTTAAGTAAATGATAAATTTTTAAGTCAGGGAAGCATTTAACTTGGACCCAGAAAATCAGAAAAACCCATTTTTGGACCCCGCTTCCAATGGTGGGCGTTGAAATAACATATTACATGGAAAATTAGTGTAAATATTTAACAAAATGTTTTCCTTTAGCCTAGATTTTTAAAAAAATTAAGTTTAAAGTTTTTATGACAAAGTTGAGATGTTCTCTGATATTTATCTGCCCTACCCTCCCCGCCCCCCTCCCCCTTTGCCCACTAAATGGCCCTATAAAAAACCCAAAAATTTACTTTTTAGTGTTTTACGGCAAAGGTGAGATATGCCCCACGGCTCTTCTCGGAGTGACCCCTACTAAATACGAGTTTTTATTTACTAAATATTTGCAGGGTATTTAAAATTCGACCTGGTCGAATATAACGTTCTACACTTGGTTTATTTAGAGTTAAGGAAATTCGTTAATATAATTGTCACTGCAGCCACCAAAAATACTGCTTCTCGTATATTTCGATGCTGTTCATTGCACTTAAATTATAATGCTTTTTATTTAGCAAACGACAATGTCCGTACGAACAGCAGGAGAAACATCACATGTCAAACAAATTTCCATTGAGCATCCAGTTTAAATATCCTTAATAATGGATACATTTGCACTGTTCTATTGCTTTTCTTTTTTTCTTGTGTCTCTTGCTGTTATAATTGTGCTCAATCAGTGATTTTTGTTTTGTGAAATTAGTTCAGCATGACATTTGTGTTACTTAGTTGTTCCTTTACTCTCTGGTGGTTTGTTTTTTTTTAGGCAATACTTAAAATTTCTTATTTCTGTCTGCCTTAATGTAGGACACATAGTGTCCTGCTCGTATGTAAGTGTGTGTCTTGGAATATGTCTGTTTGTTATATAATTTCCTAACGAACGTTGACACATACTCGAATTTATTTTTACATAAAATTGTAGATTTTCGACGAGAAGTACAGAAATACTTGTTGTATATTAGCTATTGTTGTTGTTATTTTTAACGCTATAATTTGTGTATTTGTATGGTAACACCTCCTCTTTATCCCCTTGAGTCTCTGATAGCGAGTTAATCAAGAAATCCTATTGGACTTTATTGTTGGTGTTGTAGATTTAATTTTCAGGTTCTTAAAATAATAAGTATTTGATTTGATTTCTAATAAAAGAGTCTTCATTCGATGTTACATTTTTATGTGGGACACAATGCATTGATTTTTGCTGGATTGGAAAAATGGTATGATATTTCATTTGCTGTTGCTGTGGGAGTATCATCACATCACATCACATTTTGCTACGCTATTGTATACCAAATTTATAATTAATGTCTTTTCTTAATTCACTTTCTTCACAGCCAAATTCATTTGGAAAATATTGTTAAAAACATTTTGTACTTTTCTTGTGATTAAGAAAAATAAATATTTTTATAATATAAAGGATGTTTTTTATGAAGTTTTTTTTTTTATACGAATCACTCTGTTGTCTGACAGCTGTTTTGACAGTTTAAAGTGACGTCTCTACTCAGTATTGTTTGGCAAATCATCATGAACAGGTTAACTCCAGAACAACGCTTCCAAATCGTGGAAATTCATTTTCAAAAACAGTGTTAAATTTAAAATGTTTATCTGCTTCTTTACCGCAAAATTCTCTTCAGTGATGAGGCGCATTTTTGGTTGAATGGATATGTCAACAAGCAAAATTGCCGTATTTGGAGCAAAGATAATCCACACGCCGTTCAAGAATTACCAATGCATCCCGATAAATGTACTGTTTGGTGCGGTCTATGGGCTGGTGGAATTATCGGTCCTTATTTCTTTAAAAATGAGGAAGGACGACGCGTTACCGTGAATGGAAATCGTTGAAGAATCATGATCAATGAATTTTTGGTGCCAAAACTTCAAGATATGAATGTAAACGAATTGTGGTTTCAACAGGATGGTGCCACTTGTCATACTGCGGGCCAAACAATGGACTTATTGAAAGAACATTATTTCGAGAAATGGACCGACCGGTGAATTGGCCTCCGCGTTCGTGTGATTGGACGCCACTCGATTATTTTTTGTGGGGCTACCTGAAATCATTGGTTTACGTGGATAAACCAGCAACGATTGACGCTTTGGAAACCAGTATTCAACGTGTCATTGCTGAAATACGCCCTCAAATGCTTAAAAAGGTGGTCGAAAATTGGACCTCCAGAATGACCTTTGTGCAAAATAGTCGTGGTGGCCATATGCCCGAAATTATATTTAAATGTTAAATGACAAGAAATTATCTACCAAATAAAATATATTTTTTGGCCATTTCATAATTTGGCATGTGTTTTATTTAAATTTCAAATCAGCAAGCTCTTATAAAAACACCCTTTATAATTGCCTCTAATAGGAGTGGAAAAGTTACACCACTTGAAATGATGCCACCAATAAATCATCCAAATTGTTTGAAATATTTTGGATTGAGGCAACAGAATTTTCAAAAAGTGCTAGAATGTTAAGAGTGTGTGTGTCACATATAATTTCGCTTAATTTGGACTGAATTTGGCTGATGGCAAAAGTTATGTTGGCCCTGGAGACTACTGTGGTCAGTGGCTTATTCGCATACATCTGCGACTTAAGAAATCTCCACAAGAGAAAGTCTAACGGGGTCAATTTGTATGATCCCGGTAGTGCAGTTCACATTACCTCCACCACGTGAGGTGACCATGCCTAGTGTAGAAATTCCAATGTGTTTGTCGCATAGTGCCGTCCTATTGAAACTACATGTCTTTGGTGTCCAGATTATCCACGGCGCTCACTTTTGAGAGTGATGGCCTGTTCAATGTTGTTCTAAAGGGAATATGATGCGATGACGCCACCACTTCCAAAGCCACACCAAATAGTGACTTTTTTATACTCTCCAAAAAAGAATTGGAAGATATATTCACTTTGTCCTTCCGTGTGTAACGCAGCGAAATATATCTCTAAGACCCCATAAACTATATATATTCTTGATCAGTGATGAAATCTAAGACGATCGATCCATGTTCGTTCATCCGTCCATCCGTCTGTGGATATCACCATACAGTCCAAACGAAGAGAACCAGAGCCTTGAAATTTGGTATAAATACATTTTTAGAAATAGCACAAGCCGGGATCGTAAATGGGCTGAATCAGGATAGAGGGGAAAAAGTTCCCCTAAGAAGAACTAAACAAACCTCCCAAAAAAAATAAAACAATATAATTTTCAAAGTTTTATTTTTGTCCAGCAATATATCAACTTTTGTGTCAAAGAAGATTAAAGAGCCCACAGGCAAAATATCAGAAAAACTCCACGCCCCCTTTAGTGGGCGTTGGAGTAACATTACATATTGCAAATATTGAACAATTTGTATTCCATAAGCCTATATTCCTCAAATATTTAATTTGAAAGCTTTTATGACGAAGCTGACCTATCCTCCTCTCACTTTTGCCCCCTAAATGACCCTATCAAAAAAAATTTTTTTTTTCACTTAACCCTAAAAATAGACTTTTTAGTGCTTTATGGCTAAGGTGAGCTGTCTCCCCGGACTGGCCCCTACAAAATAGCGTTTTTGTTGACTAACTATTTGGAGGGTATTTAAGGTTCGACCCGGTCGAATATAACGTTCTTACTTATTTAAGTATGACCAGTACTTAGGGCAAGGCTCCTACATATGCAGTGCATTGCGGTACAACTAGGAAGAAGGGTATACTATGGAGAAGACAGATGAACGAAGATGGGATGATGCACTTGACGCTCTTCACTCGGTGTATTGGTATCGTCCGTAGCTCGACAATTCTTATTATTTTTTTTTTATCTTGGACCAGCACTCAGGGGATGACCCTTATATATGCAAATGTATTGCGCCGGAACTGAAAACGAGGGGATAGTATTGAGGGGACAGATTAGGAAAGATGAGGAGATAGACAGTTGTTTTTGTAGCTGTTTCAACCTTTTTACTTCGCCGACTAATTTTTTGCTACAGCGACGGCGAAGGTGGGTGCTGTTACTCTGCTTTTAAGTACATGATCGTGTCAGTCGCTGTCAATTATATTCAGTGACCAGTGATTATGCCGTCAGCATTGAAATATGCTGGCAACAACCAACACACAACCATGCACTAATGCTGATCACAAGAATTCAACACAATATTTCATGACTCAGCGCGGGATCGAACTCAGGGCCCCCCGCTTCATAGTCTTGTGTTCTACTACTTCAGCCAACAAAACAGGCAGCCAAAAATAACAGAAGATGATTTTGTAATAAAAATTAGGGTCAGTTGCCAACTGCTCCAGAGCCCATTCACCAAATTCAAGTCATTGTTAATGGTAGTTTATCTTCAGTTCCTGGCGGAGTTGAATATTGAACGGCTGCAGGTTCAAATCATGGCGCAAAATTTGCCAAGTTGTGGTCTGCGAAGAGATGAGTTTTTGTGAGTGACGCTAAATCGACTGATCGAATTGGGATCTCCTGCACTCTCATACTAACAGCGGCAATGTTTTCGGTGTTTGTCGATCGTTTACTCAACAATTGGACTCTCAAACTTATTCACAACATTGTGATCAGTTCTCTCAGTAGGATGATTATGGACAGCGTGAATTAAACGAAGCAAGCGTTACGTTGCCCCCCTATTGGTTAGTGATTTGTTTAATGTTTGGCAACAGTGGTACAGGGTTTGTGTGGCCAAATCAAATAAATAATGGCTTGAAATAGCTTTTTTGCACATTCTAGTTTTATAAAGAACATATTACAGTGTCTACTTTTGCATAAATATGCAACTTAAAACTACTAATTCCCTACGATCGTTTCGAGATCAGGTGCATTGGACTCAGCACCTATCATCCGTAGACTTCAACTAGCTTTTTTTTTAATTGCTGCGCTATTCGAAAGATATTGCCAGAGAAAAAGAAATTTTGGCCCGGGCAAACCAAGAGTGGTAGTTCTAGGGTTAAATATTTTGCAGCGATGGATTAAAAGATATAAATTATATATTATCTATAAAACGTGTATACGTATTTATTAGAAAAAAAATTTGTGTACACCCATTTTAGAGACAGCACCACTGTACAATGTTGCACACAACTATTTGATCAATGGAAATGAAAAATCCTCTAATAAGTGTTCTATCAGATTATTTTATTAACAAGGAAATACAAAATTTTGCTGAATGAAATTCAGTTGTTTCATCCAATCCGTATAAAGTAAAATAAGTATGATTTCAGAGTATGATTTGGTTTAACTATTTGGCTTTTTTTTTTTTTTGTCACCCATACACACGAAGCCAACAACTATTATTATTCTGTTTCAAATCCGATTATAGAAATAATAATCAAAAGTCACATGTTTTATACACATGTTTCCCCCTGGAAATACATAAACTTATCTCGGAATGTTTGGTTGTATGTATGGAAAATGTTATGTATTAAATGTAACAGCACATAGCCCAGCAAACATTTGTAGTAGTGATTTCTGCAAACGATAAATTACACGATTCTTTTTTGAATACTTGCTCAAATTGTGCTATAAAGCAGTGGCAAAAGTTGCATGCAACGCACAACTGTATAACGTTGCATATAGTATTTTTTGTTTGTTTGTTTGCTGGGTTTCGTATTTGTTATTTTGTGAACAATATGCTTAAATGTTTGATTGCACGTCTATGCAAGTTTATATAATGTGTCACGACACGTGATGAGATTGCAGATTAAAAATATCTCTAAATAATTGTTATCATATCTTTTGCTATCATAGCGCTTGCAGTGAGAATATGAGTGCTTGTGTGCGTGTGATTGATAAATATTTAAATGTGCTAAAATTCTACAAGAATTTATAATTTTATTTTAACCGGAGAGACAACATGAGAAGGTTTCATCCAGTTCTCTAGTCTTTTGTTATTTTTAAAAACTTGTTTGCTTGTTTAAGCAATTGTATTTTTTTTTCAAAATATTTAAATTATATAACAAATTTGTTTTTATTATATTCGTTCTGCATTTATTTGCCTGTTCCAGTGCTGCCTTTTTTTTTAGCAAATAGATATAAAAAATTACATTTATGTGTAAAAATATGCAAATTTTGATGTGAAAATTTTTGAGGAAATGTAACTGAATCTTGTTGTCGCTAACGAAAGCGCTGTTCCATTGTTACGCTTTGATTCCCTGTGTAATACTCCGATTATTTGCTCGTATTTTAAAATATTTATCTGTACATCTTTAAAATCAGTGTCAGAATTTCGCTTTAAATACCAGTAATATATTTACACGTCGTGCATGAGAATTAGTTTTTAAGCGGGTGGTTGGCAGGAATTTCTTATTAAAAATTCAATAAGATAAGGGGATGATTTTGTTTTACGCTTTCCACTTCGTCATTGAGGGTGGCTGGGACTGCTTTAATAATTGCCGTGTGACGCTGTTAAATATTTGCAATTGATTTTCTTTTAATAAACGAGGTCTGTCCGAAAATAAGGCGAATTTTTTTGTGTGGAATTTTGCGCGCCAACTACAGTCTACTCCGCTTTATGGAAATAACCAAAACCCATTTTTTCAGTTATTCGATTTTTTTCTCTAAAACGTAGTTCGGATTACTGAAATTCGTTACAGTTAAGCGTACTGCTTAAAATCAGTAAATTATACACATGCATATGGGCACATTTTGTTGTTGAAATCTTTCATGAAAATGTCTAGCCATTTCCTTGACAATATAATACAAAAATACAATAAAGTACGTAAGAGCGAAAAGGACAAATATATTTTGACAATTAATTTTCCAGCCTTAAGTTATGCAATCGACTTTAAATTAAAAAAAAAAAAAAAATAAGTTTCATACAAAACGTAGTTGTGGGCTTGCTTTTGGTTTTCAGTTATACGATATTTTCAATAAAGCGATGTTTCGCTAAAGCGAAGTGAACAAGACTAGCTGCGTTTAATATCAGTAAGGGGATTTTTATCGCTCTCAGTAATCCGATTTTTTCAAGAAAGCGTGTTGCGCTAAAGCGGATTCGACTGTACATTCGTATACTTAAACATGTGCCGCCTTCTTTGTTGTGGATATGTTTTGTTGTTGTTACTCCTATTCATTAGTAGATTTTAATCTAATTCCAGAATAATAAAATTTCTTGGCTTATACATAAACTTTCTGAAACTAATTGAGAATTACAAAAGCAAAATCATATTAGACTGGCACAAAATAAAGCATGCGCTTAATATACTTGTTAACTGAGACAATGTCTTAATTATTTTCCAATCATATGTGTACCGTTGGCTGCAGTAGTTACTGCGAGGCTAAGAAGCCTACAACCACGAGTTCGACTCCGTGATCAGTCATGAATATGATGTCGAATTTTTGCGATCATCGTTATTGAATTGTTATTTTAGTTGTTGCCAAACTGTTTAAGTGACTGGACATTAAATATAACTGGCAGCGATTGACACTATCACTTACTAAAGAGCGGGCTAACTTCGTCGGCCCTGTAGCAAAGATTGGCCGGTGCAGTAAACGGTTAAAATAGCTACAAAAGAAAAATTGTCTATCCTCTCTTCTTTCTTCATCTGTCCTCTTAATAGTATCCCCATCATTCTAGTTCCGGTGCAATACACTGCTTTCGTAAGGATCCTCCCCTGAATGGTGGTGCGAATTAAAAAAAAGATATATATATATAATATATTTTTTAAATTTATTTGTCTCGGTCAAATGTTCACGGTTTCAACTATTCAGATTGCTAAGAGTCCTAAGAACTAGAATTGTTTGGTGTGTTCGAAAATAATGAAAGTGGTAAGAGACAAAAAAAACCCTTGAGTACTGATGATGAAAGTGTAGCGGCTTTCGAAAACAGCTGTTCTGCTCTGCAGGGTAAGTTTAATAATTAAAACTAAGGTTGACTTTCCCTTGTGCTTTACAATATTTACCATGTCTTTGTGACTGCTGCACTACTTTGTAGGTGACAAAATAGAAATTGGGAATTATATAAATAATTTTTTGGAAAAAATTCATATTCCCAACATTTTTGAGCCGATCTCGTACTTGCATGTATTTAACTTGCTGCCTTGATAGAGACATTTGCTTGGTATTCTAGCAATTGGGTCGTTTGGGAAAATGTCCCCACAAAAATTTTCACTTTTTGTTGTCATTAAGAATTAAATTTTTTTAAGAAAAAAATTATACTTTTTATATTTTTATATAGAACGGTTATGCCTACAGAGAAAACAAAATTTAAATGATCGCTGTTGTTAGCTGATGATGACTATGAATAAAATGATCCCGGTTTCGTATTCGCACGCAGTCATGAATATTGCAGTGCCTGTTTTTGATATTTTTTAGGGCATGGTTGTTAGTTTTTGTTGCCCTATATCAAGGACGATTGTATAGCACAGGCCAATAGAGATTTCCACCTAAGTATATAAAAAGGGCGCATTGCAATACCCTGCCTCGTGGGCACTGTAGCAAAAAGCCGCCAGAGGAGTAAAGATTTTTCATCAACTATTCTCTTAAAACACTAGCACCTTCCGCCGCGAAGTAGTGCCGGTACAATAACAAAATGAATTTCTTTGAAAATCTCTCACGACATTCCGCTGCTTTCTATCTATTCAATCAAGCTCACGTAAATGTTAGTCTCTGACGAGCAAAGCAACTTTTTCAATGTACTTGAACTATGAAATATTAAAACAAAAATAAATTTGTTTTTAAACACACACACACACACATCCATACAGAAATAAATATTCTAGATAAAAACTTTAACTACAAATCCCACTCTCTAAAAAAATAAAAAATATTAAAATAAAAATGAAACTGAATTAAAAAGCAAAAACCGTAAACATAGATAAATGAAAGGATAAAAAACAATAAAAATACAAACAGAAATAGAAATAGAAAATGTTATAAAACAAAGGATTCCTCGTTACACCATTAGCGGCATAATAAATTATGAATAAGATCCAAGATGACTGCACCCGGGAATACAAACATCCAATTTAATATAATTTTTTATCTTGAATTACTTTTTTCATTTGCCATTTTGTCGTTTTATTTTTGTTTTCTTCTTGTTACTTATTTCTTTTAATTTTTCTTCCACTTCGAGTGTAATAAATAGAGACAACACCGCCAAGTGTGAGAGCATAAGAAGTAGAATAAGACTTTTTTTACGCTTCCTAGCCACGCTTCATAATAATTTAAATGATAAAAATCGTTTTGAACAGCAACACAGTAAAATAAAAATAAAAAGAATTAAAAATAAAAAAATATAAGGAAAATAACAAGAGAAAATCAAGAAAAACAATTTCAACGGTCAAAAAATACTTCAAGACTAGTTTTGAGTAAACAAAATGAAAACATTTGCTACAAGTTGCTTCCACATTTGTGGCAAAAGTTTCCTCAAGCAGGGATGCCACCTTCCTTTCGCATCTCTACCATTAATGGCGATATTCTCTGTTCGATGCAAAAGGTCTTGCATAAGTGCAAATGGAAATTGTATGTATTTAACACAAATCAAATACACAGAAAATTCTCTCTCAATTGCTCGCCCAATTTACAATTGCACCGGACACTGAATACCGCTGATGATAAAGTGCAAATTATTTCATGTCGCTTCGAAATATTTTTAATTATTAAAAGCATGCAATTAGCAATTCCTCTTGCAAAAACTTAAACTGCGTTTACAACTGCCATCTTATATTAGGGAAAGTATTTTGTTTTCAAAACACGAAAGTATTATTGTAAAAAGAACTAGTCTTTAGTAATCTACAGAAACTCCTTGAAAATCGTAAACATATTTGAATAGCATCGTTAACTTTATAAGCAAATAAATATATTTAAATGCTATATAACGTCACCAAAAATTGTAAAAACCATAACTGAGATCACGAGACTATGAAGCTGAGGGTCCAGAGTTTGACTCTGCGCTCAGTCATGAATGTTGTGTCGACTATTTCTGATCAGAAATCTGTGCATGGTTGTTTTAGTTGCTGCCAGCCTGCTTCAGTGATGAACGCAGAGCAGTGGTCAGTGAACATAACTGGCAGCGACACTAAAGAGCAGACGAACAGCAGCCTCCTTCAACGGCCCTGTACCAAAACTTCACCGGCAAAGTAGAAATGTATATGGTAAACAAAATTTCTATCTTCACATCTTTTTTCATCTGACCTTTCAATACTATCACCTCCTTTTTAGTTGCGTTGCAGTGCACTCCATATGTAGGAGTCAATCTTTGAGTGCTGGTCCGAAAAAAAAACAAGTAAAAACGTTTTATACGACCGGGTCGAATATTAAATACTCTCCATATATTTACTAAGTAAATTTAAAATGTTTAATTTGGTGGAACAGAGTTCCTTTAAGACATCTCTGTATCCAATTTTAAATCTCTCTTTTCACAGAGTCATTCCAGATGGGTTGGGGGAGGGAGACGTTTCATCTCTGCATCATCAGACATCATCTCATGTTCTTATAGATTTAAGGAATGCAAATTGTTCAATATTTACACCATTTTTGCATATAATATCGTACATCAACGCCCACTAAAAGGGGCGGAGTCCAAAAATATACTATATCGTGTTTTCCAGAGACCAACGTATGGGCATTGCTAGACCGTCTTAGACTTTATCACTGATCAAGAATATATATACTTTATGGGGTCCAATTCTCTTTGGAGGGCGCTAAAACTGAATTTTGTCGGGGTCGCTCTGGCAAGGGCTGTGGGGCAGTTATTTCATCTTTGCCATAAAACTTTAAAAATAAATGTTTGGGATAATTAAATACAAAATTTAAAAAAAAAATTTTTTTATAGGGTCATTTAGGGGGCAAAGGCGAAGGAGGGGGTAGGGCAGAGTAGTACCAGGTTTCGTCTCAGCTTCGTCATTAAAGCTTAAAAATGTTATTTTTTAGGAATGTAGGCTTAAGTAAAACAATTTGTTAAATTTCTATGCTATTTTTGCCTATAATAACGCCCACTAAAGTAGGCGTGGTCCAAAACTAACTTTTTTTATTTTATGGCTCCAAGTTTAAGGCGTGGGACCTTATTTGACATAAAAATATATCATTTGCTTAACAAAATAACCAAAAAACTTTAAAAAATATGTTGTTTTTTCTGGGTTGGTTTAGTTCTTCTTAGGGGAACTTTTTTCCCTCTGGCCCGATTTAGCCCATCTTCGAACTTATAATATATTTATACCGAATTTCAAGAGTCTAGCTCTTTTCGTTTGGACTGAATCGTGATTTCCACAGACGGACGGACGGACGGACGGACATGCTCAGATCGTCTTAGATTTCTTCACTGATCAAGAATATATATACTTTATGGGGTCTGAGATGGATATTTCGCTGCGTTACAAACGGAATGACAAAGTGAATATACCCTCCAATTCTTTTTTGGAGTGTATAAAAACAGTTCTTAGAGTGAAAATTAATATTTAAGATCTAAAACGACACATGGCCACACGGTAATGTATCGGTAATGTATTCAACGCCGTTGGCAATAGAAATAAATCTGTTGCATACTTGGCAGCGTACGATGGATTTTGGCGATGCCACGATTGTTGTTCCCATGTATTTTGTTTTTGACGACAAATAATCACTATGAAAAATGTTTAGTTCGTCAGAGAAGCGTTCACAGCATTACAAATGACCAAGGAAAAAAATACACTTGCAGTTATTTCAAGCTACAATGCAGAACAGAACAATGATCCTTCTCCGTTCTCATGATCATCAGTGATCATGTGTGCGTCTATATTCATTCCAGAGACTGTTTATGTGCCTCAGATAAATATAATAACAGCAAAACAAATTTTTTAAATATATTAAATACACAAAAATATAATTCAATGCGTGTTGCAATTAAATTGGTATTGATACAATTCTCGTATACTATTTCCCAGAGAACGTAACGTTTATACATCTTTATTTAAAAAATTACATTTTTGTCACTATTTCCAGAGCTTTTATTTGATTGCTTAGAAAGTAAAAGTTATTTTCTGATTTTGAATTTCTTGTCGGGAACTAAAATTTATTTGTAGAGATTAATTTTTTACTTTGAAAATACCAGTTACTATTTGAATTTAGCTTGTGCTTAGAAAAAAATTAGTAATTTTTAAACGGAATAAAATTAATTTAAACTTATTTAACAAATAATTAAATGGACTCTATATCTGTTTTTGTTCGTTTGTTAATTCAGTGCCTGGCGCCAGAACTAGAAAGAAAGGAACGCTATTGAGACAGATGAAGAAAAATTAGAAGATAGAGAACTTTTTTCTAACTACTTTAATTATTACTGCGCCAGTGGAGTTTTAGGGCCGACAAAAGAGGCTGCGTTTATTCTGCTAGTACAAGTACAAGGTAGTGTCAGAGAGCAGTGCTTTGACTTCAGCACTGGAACAGTCTAACTACCACAACCCTGCACTGATGCTGTTCAGAAGAACTCGACACAATATTCATGACTGAGTGCAGAGTCGAACTCTACAACCACCACTTCATAGTCTCGTGCTAATTAATGATATCAAATGGTCTAGTATTAATTTTAGTGACCAAAATTCTCTTGTTAAAAGACCTGCGATGCTGACGCACTATGCAAAGCTTGTGCCAATCTATACACATATAAAAATGTTGCGGCCTTCGAAAACAACTGATCTGATTGGGAAAATAGAATGTTGTTTCTTTTCTTTCTTGAAACATTTATTCTTATTATAGCCCATGACGAGTCCTACAATATCAGTCATTTATTGAATTTAACATAAGAAACAAATTAATACGGCATAAATTAAAACAAAAATGTGTTAACATCAGGTTGATACAGTTCTCGTATGCAATTTCCTAAAAAAAATTTTTTTTTAAAAAAGAACTGTTATCATATTCAACTAAGCCACCTAAGCGCACAACAGGCCCATGAGGCCTAGGTGTAATCCGGAATGGATTGGGATAGCTTATGCCCCCCTCTTCAACCCAACCTAAGCCACCTAATAAGTGGTGACAAACACAATACACATGAGCACTAATGATGAAAGCGTTGCGGCTTTCGAAAACAGCTGTTCTGCTCTGCTGTATATGTTGAATAACTAAAAAACTGATGTTAACTTTCCTTTGTGCCTTGGAATATTTATCATGTCTTTCTGAATTTAAAACAAAAAAATTTCGTACAATTAGCCTATAAATCTCAATTCAATTTAATCCGGAAGAAATTGCTACATGGCAACCCCGTTCAATTTTGAAATCCTTTGAAAAGTAAATCCACAAAAAGTAAGTGCTGTAACTGCCAAAGCAAAAATAGAGAAAAAAAAGAATTAAACCGCAGTGCTAACGAATCTTTTGTTGATCCATGTCAAAAAAAAATTTATATATATATTAGTTTTGGTTTGTTATTTGGCATTAAACCGTTTAAGATTTTATTTTCATTTTATATATTTTCCTTGGTAAGACATCTCCGAAACTTCATAATTCTGTTAGCAGCAATAAGTGGGGGCAAGTAGCAGTGATAGTGGCATTAAAGATAAACGCCTTCAAATTATGATAAAATGGGAAGGAAAAAATTTAGCAACTAAACGAAAACTGTTTCTTAGTACAGGACAATGAAAAATTAAAGTACGAGGACATATAAATAGAAATAGTCGTGATTACAATTCTATGTAGGAAAACTAAATTTTATAAACTCTGGATTTTTTTTAATAATCACATTTCATTTCCTGTTGCTAGTAAATGTCGCATTTCCTCTCCAAATGAGCCTTAGCATGTTCAGGCTCGTGATGTTAGGGCTGTTTTTAGGAAGAGGATAATTTTCTTGGGAATCATATTGAGAAATTGTTTTTTTTTTGAGGCAAGTTAGTTTTGACTGTCTAGGCTATTATTTTTATCTCTTCTGTTTAATAGTACATTAAAGTAGGAAAGAACTGAAATACCAAAAATATTTTACGAAGCAGACAATTTCTTTAAAACCATCAATCATAAAGGCTGAAGAGACAGTGAAGACAACATTAACTAAATAAAAATCTATGCTTTCTAAACATGGCATTAAGCTATTTTTCTATAAAATAAAATAAAGGAAGTTCCTTTTTATTTGATAGACAAAGATGTTACAAACAATTGAATAAAAGTTTTCATTAGACGAAACCCTACGGTTCGACAGCTTCCTTGGGCAGTAACTTTCAAATAGAGTTGGACCATGTGGACCATCCTGTCAAAGGCTGTAAATGTGCATCATTTATATTAAATATATAAATATGTATGTGTGTGTCTGTATATGACAGGGGTGTGTATCGCGTGTTAAACTACAATTTGTTTTTTTATATATCTTTTTTATACATTTAAACTTTTATGCATTTTCGAAAGAAAATATCTATTGTGTGCTCCCCCCCTTTTAGTTAAAAATCTATTCCCCATATATTCTTACCCAAAGGAAAACTTGTGTTCCTTTTTCTTTCATTATTTTCTTACGATTTTGAATGATTTCTTTGGTTTTTTTTGTTTTGTTCTTTTGTAAATGGTTGCATATTTATGCAGGCGAAAATTGATTTATTTATTTTCCCAACAACTCTGGTAGATGGACAAAAAGAGAGGACAATGAGTGAACAGACATTAACTAAAAGAATAAAGACAATATTGTTGACAGCGTACAAACTGTTGGCCGGCATGATGCTAAACGAACAGCAGAAATATGAGAAAAAACCGGAAATGAGATTAATGACTTGTATTATTATAATTTTTCTTTTTTCAAAGATTTTTTTTCTTTATTTATAAAATATTTATTGTGGTGATGCTTAAGTTTAATCAATTGTATTTTTTTTTAGGTTTATATAAATGATGTTTGACGGCAGCAGGAGAGCATATATTTGGTTAATCAAATATGAGCTCCCTTGAAAATAAGGATATTAAAAAAAATTAAGTTTTTCATGGGCCCTAAAGCACAAATAAAAAAATTCATAAAAATATTGTAAAATGTGATTTAAAAAACATGAACAAAAAAATGTGATGATAAGAAGAAGTCTATCGACAGGCATAGGGGATAGAACGGCAATCTTTTATTTTACAAAATTTATTCATCTATGAAAAATGTAACATGTCATTTTACAAGAGTGGGTGATAGTGTAACGTGCCGTTACAAATACCCTCAACCAATACCACCAGTAAAGTATGATGTGTAGTGTATTTGTAGTATGTACGGGCAATAAAACACATTGCTTAGCAATATTGCATACACAAGAACAAATACACTTACCTAATATCACAACTAGCACAAAACAAGTAACACAAGAAAACACATGCACGCACAAACATAACAACAAACAAGCAAGTTTAGGTAAACAAAACATAACTGCTAATAATTCTCATTGGCTTCATACCAACGATAAGTAGACAAGGATTGCACGCAATCGAGGAGCAATTAACGATATCGTATGAACGATAATTACAAAAAGAATATTCTTGAATTGTCGTCCGAGTGCTTTACCGATTCTTGTTCAAGTACTAATATTTAACCAAATTAACCTGTAGTTTTGCCAATTACAAGTCTCCGAATACTCTTTTTTTTTATCTTGGACCAGCACTCAGGGGATGACCTCTATATATGCAATGCATTGCGCCGGAACTGAAAACGAGGGGATAGTATTGAGGGGACAGATTAGGAAAGATGGGAAGATACAGTTTTTTTTTTTTTTTTTTTTTTTTTTTTTTTTTTTAGTTATATCAACCTTTTACTTGGCCGGTTAATTTTTACTACAGGACCAACGAAGGTGGGTGCTGTTACTCTAATTTTAGTACATGATCGTGTCAGTCGCTGCCAATTATTTTCAGTGACCAGTGACTATGCCTTCATCATTGAAACAGGCTGGCAGCAACTAACACAACCACGCACTAATGCTGATCACAAGAATTCAACACAATATTTCATGACTCAGAGGGAGCTCGAACTCACGACGCTCCGCTTCATAGTCTCGTGTTCTACTACTTCAGCCAACAGCACCCACACTCTTGTAGTCGTACTAATCCGTAGCTGAGTTTAAGCCTCCGAATACTCTTGAGTTCGTAATTCGTAGTTTTGCCGATTACAAGCCTCCGAATACTCTTGTAGTCGTACTAATCCGTAGCCGAATTCAAGCCTAATCCGTAGCCGAACTCAAGCCTACGAATACTCTTGCCGTAGCCAAGCTCAAGTCTCCGAATACTCTTGAGTTCGTAGTTTTGCCGATTACAAGCCTCCGAATACTCTTGTAGTCGTTTTAATCCGTAGCCGAACTCAAGCCTCTTGAGTTCGTAGTTCATAGTTTCTAACCCGAATACAACTTAATATTTATTACCTGTCTTACTCCATTAGGAGCCCGAACCGAAGGCGAGTATTATCAGCCTAAGTACCAGAGCGGTGTCGCAGAGGAATCAGCGCAGCCTCGATAACTAAAATCTAACCCACTAGCTTAAGATAATCTAAGTAGTTTAAGGTTCGTTTCAATAAACATTTGTTCCGAATATAAACATCACCAAAAATATTGGTGTTTAATTTCAAAGACCTTTGATACGAACCTGGAGTGACTGAGTCATACCTCAGCTGGAAAATTAAACTACGTTATAATAGTTAAAAAACTGTATTATTGGAACGAAGTTCCTTATAGGTCGATGCGGAGGGGTACCCTAATCGGGAAAAAAAGTCCGTAATGTAAGATTTTTTTGTTTCTAAATCAATGTTTAAGACGTATGAGTAATACGAGTATGATTCCATACAAACAAATATTAATCATACGCAGCCGTGCCGTGAAAAAATTCAATTTTGTTTGGCAACAAAATTGATTCTGTATTTTCGTTGGTCGGGCGAAAAAAAAACATCATAATAAAAAATTTATACCCGAATAATTATTTTCTTTATACCTGGAATAGAACTTCAAATTAATATTTTTATAATAAGGAACTTCATTCCTAATCCGGTATCCCACGACACCAAACATCCTTTTTCACTTGTAAATTGGCTTATCTTAATGGAAACTTAAAAAATAATACCATACAGAAATTTTATGGGAATTATTCTTTTTTTTAGACTCTCGTAGATAATAATTCCAAGGCAATTATGTTTTACATATGATATCCGATGTATCCCAGTGGCACTTACGAGATACATGAACCCATCGATCAGTCCAATTTTTTACTATTATTTTTTTCCAATAAAACTGGCCATTCCGACATTTACTTGTCATTAAAAATTTACTACTGACATTCGTACTATTGACCAGCTGTTCCTTTTGGGGCCATATGTAGACTTTGGAACCAGTGATTCACTAGTTCATTGTAGTAACTTTAGTCTACACTTTTCTAACTTTTCTGTAATAGATGTCCATAATGAAAATATATGGTTTATTAACTTTTGTGCCTTGGGAGGTTTTTACATGTTCTGCTTTTAATGAACATTTCCAAATCCGTGTAGTTAACGAAATGTTTCGTTATTACAATACATAATATTTAAGCTGCTAACAGCTGTTGACTGAAGTAGTAGAACACGAGACTATGAAACGGAGGGGCCCACCTTCGTCGGCCCTGTAGCAAAAATTAGCCGGCGAATTAAAAGGTTGAAATAGCTACAAAAAAAAACTGTCTATCTTCTCGTCTTTCCTAATCTATCCCCTCAATACTATCCCCTCGTTTTCACTTCCGGCGCAATGCATTGCATATATAGGGATCATACCCAGAGTGCTGGTCCAAGATAAAAAAAAAAAAAACAAAGGAAGTTTTTTAAACTTAGTTTAATATCAGACTACTCCGATTTTTTTTCGGTGCAATATGATTTGTTTTTTATTAATTCTTTATAGAAGAACTCAGCTCTTTCATTAAAATTTTGTGTACAATCTTGGTAATTGTGGTGCAAATGATTCTTTTCAGATTAACTAAACCTGGTTTAACCAAGATCTTCAGAACCCACCCTAAAAGGCACTCACTTATAAAAGTCGATTTTTTTATATCCTTCAAATAAAAATTAAAGGGCACATTCACTTATGGTGTTTTCTGTTCTGGAAAATATGTAACATTGTCTCACTTTATTTCTTAAAATTTGCAGTTAGGCGGAGTTTTAAGGCACAAATTAATATTCCGTAGGGATGGCAGTTTATTTTCTAATAAATTCACTATTTAGAAATTACATAATAGCACCATTTTTCCATAAAAAGTGCACAAAATGTTGCACTCTTTTACAGAAGAGAAATCAACATTAGTCATTCCGGATGTAATACGGCGAAATATCCCTCTTAGATGGGGTATATATATTCTTGATCAGTGATGAAATCTAAGACAATGTAGCCATGTCCGTCCGACCGTCTGTGGAAATCACGATTTAGTCCAAACGAAAAGAGCCAGACCCTTGAAATTTTATGTAAATGTATTTTAAAGCATAGCAGAGGCCAAATTCGTATATTTTTTTTAATCTTGGACCAGCACTCAGGGGATGACCCATATATAAGCAATGCATTGCGCCGGAAATGAAAACGAGGGGATGGTATTGAGGGGACAGATTAGGAAAGATGAGAAGACAGACAGTTTTTTTTTGTAGCTATTTCAACTTTTTACTTTGTCGGCTACTTTTTGCTACAGGGCCGACGAAGGTGGGTGCTGTTACTCTTCTTTTTTAGTACACGATGGTGTCAGTCGCTGCCAATTATGTTCAGTGACCAGTGACTATGCCTTCATCATTGAAACAGACTGGCAACAACGAACACAACCACGCACTAATGCTGATCAGAAGAATTCAACACAATATTTCATGACTCAGCGCGGGCTCGAACTCAGGACCCTCCGCTTCATAGTCTCGTGTTCTCCTACTTCAGCCAACAGCACTCGGCTAAATAGGGCCGGCTGAATAAGGCCGGAGGGAAAAAAGTTCCCCTAAAAAGAACTAAACCATCCTCTAAATAACAACATAATTTTTAAATTTTTTTTTTGTAATTTTGTTAAGCAAATGTTATATTTTTATGTCAAAGAAGCGTAGAGCTTGTAGCCAGAAAATCAGAAAACGCCCCGCCCCCTTTAGTGGGAGTCGAGGTAACATATTACCTGAAAAAATAGCGTAAATATTTAACAAATGGTATTCCTTAAGCCTGCACCTCTTAAAACTTTAATTTTAAAGCTTTTACGACGAAGGTTAGATGTTCTACGATTTGCTCCTGCCCTACCCCTCTACCCCCCTTTGCCCCAAAATGATCCTATCAAAAAATGGGGGATTCTGCATTCTATTAAAAATTTACTTTTTAATTTCTTTTTTTTTTTTTTGTCTCGGACCAGCACTCAGGGGATGACCCCTACATATGCACTGCATTGTGCCGGAACTAGAAAGGAGGGGATAGTGCATATTAAGGGGACAGATGAAGAAAGATGAGAAGTTACGACAAAGGTGAGATGACGGGCCCTTCCCGGAGTGACGCTGTCAAAATAGAGTTTTCAAATTGGGCACAGAAATTTCTTAGAGGAACTCTGACCCGACAGGTTAAACATTCTTAGTTTATTTACTAAATATTTGGAGGGTTTTTAAGATTCGACCCGGTCGAATATAACGTTCATATTTGTTTATAGTTCAAAATTGAAGTGGACTTAAAAGAAACAACTTCTTCATACATGCATAACGGCTTGATATAAAATCCAACGCCTTAATCTTAAATGAAATGCCAATTTGTATATTTTCCATTTCTACTGATGAAATTCCAATTTTAATGCAAATTGTTGCCGACGACCGTAACAGTGTGTGAGCGTGTGTATGTGTGTGAGAGTGTGTGTGTGTGGCTGTGTGTGTGTGTTTGGGTGAATGTAAATTTATTCTACATTGGTATATGTAATGAGTAATAAATAATATATTAGCATCAATTGGGTCAACTGCGTTACAGTTAATGTCAAATAAAATGCTATAAATTTGACACTCACCTGACATGTACGACGTACGACGACTCTTTGGGAGAATACACAGATAATCGAGGACAACACAAACAAACACTTGCACCAACCAACAAAAATGCAGAGGTTATACATTATTGAACACATCATGATCTTATACTATTTGAGCAGCAATGAAAGTTTGACTAAAGCCATCACGTAACTGGGATGAAGAATATTCAACGGGAGTAAATTTAAATTAATGTTCGATTTATGTACGAGGTCATGCTGGAAAAGAATTGTTTTCCTTCTCTCACACTTTTCAAACAGCAGGCTCTTGCTTTATTACTTTGTATCACAAATTTTCATTTCAGTCGATTTAAATGGGGATTTTGTTTATCCACAATGGACACATTTTGTGAAGTGGCGGCAAATGCTATAAATTAATTTTAAACATTTTCGAAATTAAATGAAAAATTATCGTACCTTTTTTTGTTTGGTGTTTGTTTCAAGTGTCGTGGTACGAGGCGTACATGAGACTACGTGCCAATGCAAAAGGATTCCGCATAAAAAATTTAGATCAAATCTCAGCACGAGAGCACAGAATGTTTTCTGTTTTTTTTTTTTTAATTTTTTTTTTATTTTCATGGTACGAGTGAGTACCTTTTTTTTGTTTTTGTTGCAAAATAATACTCTCTGTTGATTATTCATTTCTTTCGTTGTTTTGTGTGCCATGAATTTTTATGAGCAATTGGAGCTTTCGAATTGGGAAAAAGGGGTTAAAAGGACAAATAGTTATGAGTCGAGGATATAAATTTTCATTGCTGTTCAAGCAAAAGTGTTGGCCAATTTAAGGACATCGTCCTTCTTTAAATCCCAGCAAATGCAGCTTATTTCAATTTTCCCACTGTTTTGAAGAATTAATTTGTGGCAAAAAAAAAAATGTGACTGACCCTTTAGACCTCGAATCAAGTGTTTTCAGGACTGGCAAAATTTTTAATTATTTTATTAATGTTAATTATAAAAAAAAATCAACTCTAAAATAGTATAATTTTAACATCAGCCCAATAAGCCAAGGAAGGAAATACATGAATTCAATTGAGCGAAAAGGACAGTCAACTAATCAAAGTAATTAAGAGAAACCATTATTTACAGTTAAAAAAAAACAACGTGTAATTTCCATTATTGTTTCATGTTCTTTCTCTGGTTTTTCTTCTTGTTTCAACGACGTTTTCTTGTTCATGTTTGTCTGCCATCTTATTGTGTTTTACTTTATTTTGCATAGCCCTCGTCTTTAATTTAATTTAAAAAAAAGGAATCAAACAGTATTTCTTGATAAAAAAAAATGACCAGGACCGCCTGATGGGTAAAAAATGAAACGAACAGAAACCCCAAATCTTGGGACAGGAAAGTGAAGGAAGAAAGTAAAAAAGAAACGAATGAAAAAGGTCCAGACACCAGTTTGACAATAAATATAATTTTTAATCAAATAAATATTCCTTAAAAAGTTTGTTGAAATTGTTTTCTAACCACAAGCGCTGTCTACTCCACAGTCTTCAATAGCCACAACAGTTCGAAGGATTTAAATAAGAAAGCCGTCTTTAAATGTTTGGCTACACCAACAAACAACCAGTTGACAGCAGCAGCAGTCAGTTGACGATTAAATTAACGATATTATTAAAATAAATTTTATTCTTGGTTACAAAAACAAAGGAAATTTTATATAAGAACAACTCCAATCAATGGACTCTATAAAATGAATAATGCTGTTCTTGACCTAGTGGATTCATTTAATGACTTGGGAGTTATTTTAGATAAAAAACTGGACTTCAGGTGCCATATAACTTCGACGATTAACAAAGCTACTGGTGTTCTGGGTTTTATTAAATGCTGGGCTAAGGAGTTCTCTGACCCTTATATGGTGTTCAGACATGCATTATTAATTGAGTCAATAATAAGTTAATTGAAAAGTGTTCACACATACTCAATATAACTAAAAAAAAAAAAAAAAAAAAAAAAAAAATGTCTATCTTCTCATCTTTCCTAATCTGTCCCCTCAATACTATCCCCTCGTTTTCAGTTTCCGCGCAATGCATTGCATATATATGGGACATCCCCTGAGTGCTGGTCCTACTCCTAAAAAAAAATTTTTTTTTATTTTTCATTTGTTTTAATTGTTAATTAAAAAAATTTTATTTTAAAAACTCACCCTCAACTTGACTCGCCACTTCTTTTCTTTGAATTTGTTCATATATGAGTTTGTCAAATTTCACAAAAAGTTTGTTCAGTAGGCATTATGGTGCTCACTAAACGAACTTTTACAGTGCTGCATTTTACACCTTGCACAATTTTATAGACAATTAAGCGTTAATTGATCAATTAGCTAATTAAAATTTTGTATGGTTAATAAAAGAGCTCAATAATGCTGTTAATTGCGATAAACTTAATTAAGGCGTATGTCTGAACACTACTTTAGTTCGCCCAATACTTGAATACGGATCTGTTGTATGGGACCCGCAATATCTTTCACATTCAAATAAAATAGAGTCAGTACAAGTGCAATTCTTATTATTTTGTCTTCGTGGTCTTCCTTGGAACTCTAATATGAGATTACCATCTTACGAGAGACGCCTAGGAATTATTAAGCTCCCAACCTTAAGGAGCCGTCGGCAAATGCTAAATGTTGTTACCTTTCTGCTGAAATTAATAAACGGCTGCGTCACATCTAAATTTCTCCTGAGCAAAATAAACTTGAATATACGCAAACGTCCCACAAGGTATTATAGCTTCTTGAGAATTAAGTTTTACACTACAAACTATAGTAACTTCGATGCCTTTCGAAGAATTTGCAGTGATTTTAATAGACTTTACCCTTGTATCGATGTCGTAAAAATTTATATAATTTAATATCTTAACTCTTTACAAAATTGATTATAAATAAATGTTTAATTTGTTAAATCAACGTAGTAAGAATTTTAACGAACATTTTTTTATATTGCTATATTAAATTGAATTAAGATTCTATAGGCTAATTGTTCGAAATTGTAATTTAAATCTCAGAAAGACATGATAAATATTCCAAGGCACAAAGGCAAGTCAACATCAGTTTTTGTTATTCAACTTACACAGCAGAGCAGAACAGCTGTTTTCGAAAGACGCAACCCTTTCATCATCAGTGCCCATGTGTATTGTGTTTGTCACCACTTATTAGGTGGCTCAGTTGAATGTGATAACAGTTCCTATTTACACAAATTTTATTGTGAAGAAGAATACGAGAACTGTATCAACCTGATGTTAACATGTTATTGTTTTAATACCCGTGTTACCGTTTGATTATTTTTCTTCATGTCCCATTTTTCTGAATTTTTTGTTCCATCATACCTAAGTCAAACTTTTTTGGTTTGAATTTTATACTTAAGTACATGTGAACGTTTTTCCAATATTTTATTATTGGTAGCTCAATTTGTGCCTTTGTGCCTTGGAATATTTATCATGTCTTTCTGAGATTTAAATTAAAAATTTCGAACAATTAGCCTATAGAATCTTAATTCAAGTTAAATCGACATTTGTTAAAGCCATATTTTTTGTTTTTGTTGTAATTTGTCTTGTTACAATTGTAAAACAAAGCTTTATCGATTCCATTTATATATGTATGTACTTATCATTTCTGAAACATTGTTATATTTTAAGTGTGTCAGTCTGTAAGACTAAATAAATAATTAAATAAAAAATAAAAAATAAAAATAGAGTTTGGATTTACTAAATATTTGGAGGATACTTAAGATTCGACCCTGTTGGTTTTTCAATCCTCTACTCAACCTCGTATGGTAACGAAAACCACTTTAGCAAACGATCGAAAGCCCAGCCTTAAACAAAACGTGGCATTTACAAAAACACATTCTCACTCAGTTGTAACTCTTGCAGTCCTGGCTTTAGTTTTTATTTACTTTTTTTCTTTGCATCCTGTAGTTGTTGTGCACGAGAATTGACTTTGTAGATTCCTGTTACTGTAACAAAAAAAAATAAAAATGTTGTGCACTCTGCCTTAATTTTGCCTTTTTTCGTATTTCACAAATAACAACATTCATTGATGATGTGCTTTTATATTTTGCATTTTTTTTTTGTTGTTGTCTTTGTTTTTAAATCTCTCACCTATACTTTTGACTACACAAGGATTTTGTTTTGTTCGCTGCCGTGGCAGAGTGAAGCTTAAAAAGGATATAAAATCATACACTTTTAAGTGGATATAAAACCAACTTCGTTAGTTGGTTATCACGACAGGTTTGGTTAAATTGTTCGAAGTTTAATTTTAAATGTACTCGTATCTTTTCTTGTTTTTATTTTGTATGTGTGTGTGTGAGTGTGTGTGTGTGGATATATTTATTTACCTTTCAAATATGGTTAACGTTGATTTTGCTGTTTATTTTTGTTGCTATTTTTCCCCCACATTTTTTCTCTGTATTTTCACCCAAAGTTAATTGGAGCAATTTTTTTGTCGGGCTGTGATAGTTTTTACTGACTAAGGAAATGTGCTTAATTTTCTTTTTGTTTTTTTTTTCATTTAAAACAATTAGTTCAATCACCTCTATTTCAAATTTAACGCATCTAAAAGTAGCCCTTGGATGCAAAAGAAATAAAAAACAATATTTTATATCATATGAGCCATCAGAAGCAATATGGTGCTGTTGGCAGAAGTAGTTAACACTAGACTTAATACTATCTGCTCCTTTCTAGTTGCGGCGCAAGGCACTGCATATGTAAAGGTCAGCATGCCGTGAGTGCTGGTCCGAGATAAACAAATAAAAATAACAAATAAAAATGTTATATACGACCGGTTCCAACTTCAAATACCCTCCAAATATTGAATAAGTGAATTTAAAATGTTTAACTTGGTGGGACAGAGTTCCTTTATATAATATCGGACGTCAACGCCCACTAGAGGGGGCGGGGTTCAAAAATAGACAATATCATGTTTTTCATAGACGAAAGTATGGGCATTGCTAGACTTCATAACAGATCAGGAATATATATACTTTATGGGGTCCAATTCTTTTTGAAGGGCATTAAAACAGTATTTTGTCGGGGTCTCTCTGTCAAGGGCCGTGGGGAGACATTTCACCTATGCCACAAAACTCAAAAATAAATGTTTGGGATTATTAAATGTAAAATTTATTTTAATTTTAATTTTTTTGATAGGGTCATTTAGGAGCCAAAGGGGGAGGAGCGGTTAGGGCAGAGGAGTACCAGGTTGCGTCTCAGCAAATGTTATTTGCAAGGAATATAGGCTTAAGTAAAACAATTTGTTAAATTTTTGCACTATTTTTTGCATATAATAACGCCCACTAAAGGGGGCAGGGTTCAAAAATTATTATTTTTTATTCTATGTTTAACGCGTTGTATCTTCTTTGACATATAAATATATCATTTGTTTTTTAGAGGTTGGTTTAGTTCTTCTTACGGGAACTTTTTCCCCTCTTGCCCGATTTAGCCCATCCCCGAACTTATCCTGTGCTATCCCTCAAGACATATTTATGCCTAATTTCAAGAGTCTAGCTCTTCTCGTTTGGACTGAATCGTGAGTTCCACAGATGGACGAACGGACGGAGATGCTCAGATCGTCTTAGATTTCATCACTGATCAAGAATATATATACTTTATGGGGTCTCAGATTGATATTTCGTTGCGTTACAAACGGAAGGACCAATTGTTTTTTGGAGGGTATACAAATCATGTACTAAGAGTAACAGTAACCTCCTTCGATGTCTCTGTAGCAAAATTTAGCCGGCGAAGTAAAATGTTGAAACAGTTACAAAAAATTCTCTATCTAAACATTTTCCTTCATCTGTCTTTTCATATTATCCCCTCTTTACTAATTTCGGCGCCATGCCGTGCTTATGTGGCGGTCACTCCCTGATTGCTGGTCCGCATTAAAAAGAAGTCAATGTTTTGAATTCTTTGATTTTCATATGACTGCTGGGTAGGATTTTTATTGAGGGGACATGGTTCACTGAACGATTTCTTATGTCGGAGGGGACTGTCGGAATCTCCGGAATGTCGATGTGGCGGTGGACCAGAGGACTAGGAGCGGTGGACCAGAGGACTGTAGTAGTGACGACATGCATTTATTATGATGACGTTAGGAGTTTAGGTGATATGGGCGTTGTGTTTTCGGAGGGGCTTTGGGATGTTAGTAGGGTCTCAGAAGACAGTCGGACGTTTAAGAGGTTGGCCGATTTTGCACGCGTTTTGTTTAGAAGGAGAAGGACTGGATTTTAGTGGAGGTAGCACCTGCAGTTACCCGTGTTATTGAATGGGTACTGCAGTTGCTTGTCTGCTAACCGCTGCTGTCTGCCTATCCGCTTGCTGTCACCGTCGTCTGCGAGTCGTTGGCAGGGATGAATTGCCTATCAGCTTCATCAGCTGCAGCTGGTGCTGTATCTTTGTTGGTGTTTCCCCTGCCGCCTTGGATGGATGTTTGTGTGTTGTTGTTGTCCGCCTTTTTGTGTGATGTCACTTGTGAGGGTGGTTGTGTTCCGTTTTTCGTTTGTGTGTTGTTGCTGGGGGTACGTGCGCCCATTGAGTCGCCCGTGAAGGCGATTGTTTAGTGTTTGTGTTGTGGGCCACCAGTCACGAACCATTTGGGGTTCAACTGGCAGTAGTCTCGGCTACGGGGTCTGACCGGAGACTTGTTTCTGGTACCACGGGTGTCAGGAGCCCCAGAAACCTTGGTTTCAGCGTGGCAATGGTTGCGGCCCTTCGGGGAGCATCGTGGTGGCTGTGTGTGTCCGAAACCCAAATTACAGGGAGAGCGTGAGCTCGGTGTGGAGTTGCAATGCAACCGGGTGCTGTGACCCAAAGATTGGCAGGAGTTTTAAATGGGCTCCGCTCCTAACCAAGGGGGAGGTCATGTCCAAATACATGGTTTCAAATTGGTACTCATGCGTGACAGTCTGTTGCGTGTGGGGGCGTTGGTTGACGCATTGTAGACACAGTGTGGTTGGGCAGCGAAACAGGTAACCACTAAAATCTGTAGCACATCTGTCATATTGAGTGCAAATTTCAAAATCTCCAAAACCAAATGCTAAAACGAATCGCTGTATTCATAACAAGAAAATAATCTCCTTTATTCTGTAACACTTTGTCAACGTCACTTCAAGACTATATCAAAAATAAGACACTTGCTTACCCATAGTGTACAACAACTGACTACAGCTGACAGCCTCTAAAAAAAAAATTTTTATTCCTAGAAAATTGCAAAGGGCTATTGAAAGTGGTCAACCGCTCCACTTTGTCTTGACAAACCGTGATAGAGTAGAGGGGAATGCATTTGTATTTAAAGGGTATTTTAAACAAATTTTAAACATAAAAGTGTATTTTACTATTCAAGCATTAGGATTAATTAAGTTAATTTATTTTGTTATTTAACGATTTGGTTTTGCGTGGCTGCAAAGCCACCAACTCTCATGGCCATGGCCTTAAGCTGCAATTTTCTATCACAGAATATTGTTTTCATTACAGGTACCACAAGATTTTCTTGGCTTTCTTGTTTATTTAAATGAAACTAAAATCTGCAGTTTTGAAATGTGCATGAGAACAGTTTCTGTTTTGGCTGCATACAAAAGTATCTGGCGATATTCGCGTGCCATTTCCATTCTGCAAAGTTAATGCATTTAATTGTACAAGAGTATGTGTGAGTGTATGTGAGTATGTGTGTGTGTGTGTGCGTGTGTGTGTGTGTGTGCTCTGTTACACTAACTCAAATAAAGTGAAAATTTACTATGAGATTTTAATTAAAAGTTTTTTTTTGCGAGAATTTTGTTTAAAAGTCACGGTGGCATAAAAGTATTAAAAGTTCATATGTGACGCTTAATGGGCGAATGCAAAGGAAACGCGGGAAGTAAGATCGCGTTGTAAGTGGTTTTTAGTTTGTGGCATCGTGGCAGGCTAAAAACGAACATTCATAAAATTGGTATTTCATATAAATGTGGCATAATCTAATGTGTAATTATAGTTTTGCACTAGATATTTGATTTTATCATTTCTTTTTTTTTGAAGATTTTGGTTTCGCTACTCTAATGAGGTTAAATTGAATAAAATTATGTGCAAGTAGATTTTTGGAAGGGCAATAAAAATAATTTGGGAAAAGTTTGCAATGCAAATACGGAATTATGGAGTGCTATATAGTTTGTGAAATTTGTTGTTTGTTTTGTCACATGACTGATAGTAAAATATGTATTTGCTTGCGTGATTGTGTTAGTTGTGTTGTGTAACTGAAGTCACTGAACTGGCAGAGCAGAGTAATAGCATCCTCTTCCGTCGATCCTGTAGCAAAAATTTGCCGGCGAAGTAAAAGGGAGAAATAGCTACAGACAATTTTCAATCTAATCATATTTCTTCATCTCATCTGTCCTATCATATTGGGCCTTATTACGGTTCTCGATTCGACTCGAAAGAATGTAATAAATTAAAGAAAAATACAAGATTTTTCTTTAATCTATTACAAACACTCGAGTCGATTCGAGAATGGTAATAAGGCAGATTATCTTTGCCTTTGTAGTTCCAGAGCAATGTACTGTATAAGTAGGAGTCATGACTGCCGACAGCTGGTCCTACTTTAGGTTAGGTTACGTTAGAAGGGTTGCCCGCAGTGAGCAAAAAAAAACAATCGGAGTCCACAAAAGGCCCATTGTGATGCCCAGAGGACTACACCCTACACAATCGTTTCAAAATGAAGTACTGGTTCCTGAGAACCACCTAGAACTTCTCACAAAACCTTCCAGGGAAGCCAGCCAGGTGCATCCCTGAGGCGGTCCAGATCTCGCAGGAAATGAGAGCCTAGATGTCTAAGCCTACGCTCCTGCAGGGAAACAGCTCCTACAGCGACCAACAGTGCCCCTACCAGGAGTGCCAACGACTCTTTCCCAAAAGTTAGAAGTTGTCTAGTTCTGCCTCGGTAATAGCATAAAGCTCTGCCTGGAAAACTTTTCAGGTATCGGGTAGCCTGAGTGATACCAAAAGGCCGAGATTCCAGGAAAATACACCCCAAGCAGTGCCAGTGTTCATTTTCGAGACGTCCGTAAAAGCGAAAGTCGCATTCCTTCGAGTCGCAGAGTTCTCCATCCAGGGGTCCAATTGTCAGTTTCTCCTCGCGTTATTTACATACAGTCGAGTCCGCTTTAGCGCAATACGCTTTACTGAAAAAATCTGCTTACTGAGAGCGATACAAATCCCCACACTGATTTTAAACGCAGCTTGTCTTATTCACTTCGCTTTAGCGAAACATCGCTTTACTGAAAATATCGTATTACTGAAAACCAAAAGCAAGCCCACAACTACGTTTTGTATGAAACTTAGTTCGCTTTATTGAAAAAATAAACAATGACAAATTTATTTATTAGAAATCGATTGCATAACTTAAGGCTGAAAAAATTGTGCATGTTTTGTCCGTTAAAAAATTCCATAAAGTGGAAGAACACAACCCCAGTTGCTGAGAGCGTCAACGAATTTATTGAGCGTCAACGATTGATTGATTCAATGCTTTCCTGTATAGCGGCTACAGCTACTTCAGTGCGCACTAGTCGGCGTCGGCTTTGGCGCAACACGCTTTATTGAAAAAATAGGATTACTGAAAGCGAAACATATCCCCGCACTGACTTTAAACGCAGCTAGTCTTATTCACTTCGCTTTAGCGAAACATCGCTTTACTGAAAATATCATATTACTGAAAACCAAAAACAAGCCCACAACTACGTTTTATATAAAACTTAGTTCGCTTTAGTGAAAAGATAATCAATGAAAAATTTATTTATTAGAAATCGATTGAATAACTTAAGGCTGAAAAAATTTTGCATGTTTTGTCCGTAAAAAAATTTAAAGGCAACATTTATTTGTCCTTTTCGCTCTTACGAACTTTATTGTATTTTTCTATTATATTGTCAATGTAAGTGGCTAGACATTTCAACAAAATGAATAATTCTATAAATAATTTTTTTTTTTTTTAGTTTTTTTACATTAAATTGACGTAAACTACATATAAAAAATATTCTTTTACTGATTTTAAACAGTACGCTTAATTGTAACAAAATTTCAGTAATCCGAACTACGTTTTAGAGAAAAAATCCATTGACAACTGAAATAAAAATTGGGTTTTGGTTATTTCCAGTACAGCGGAGTCGGAAAAAATAGTAAATAAAAAATAAAAATGTATAAACATAAGAACTTTTAAGAAACTATTTGTCGAATTGTAATAAAACCAATATCATGCGAACAACATTTCTGTCAGGCAGCTAAAAACCAAACCTCCAATAAATACATCCATCTGCAAGGAAATGATTGCCTTGACAAACATTTATTTAACACATATGACTTTGTATTGCCGGCATAGAGCTAAATTGTAATGCAAATAATATACTTTGCCGACAAATAATGAAATAATATAAAACTCTTTAACAGCCGTGTCCTTTTGTTGAAATACCAACAACAAGAAAAAAACAACTTCAAAAACCAGCAACTAACACATATGCAGGCGTGGCGTGGCAGTAAACACTGTACTTGTGTAAATGTGTGCTTTCATTTTTATTCTTTAACATAAAAATGTGGTAACAAGTCGTAACATGAAATATTGCCATCAATTTATTTTTCAAGGATAATAAACAATATTGATGCATAAAGTTAAAGTAGAGCAGGAAAAGATTTTGTTTGTTTGTTTGTTTGTTTTTGTTCGCATTTTAAAGGAAAATTGATGGAATTGCTTTGAAAAGAATTTGTCGGATAAAATCTTAAAACAAAGTCAACCTCATATTATGGCGACATTGTAGCCCAAAAATACAAAGGAAATTGTATAACAAATATTAGTGTTATAAGCATCATTATATGTTTTATTGTATGTTTTGTTACAATAACGTAAAATAACGAACCAACAGTTTGGGACAATATTGTAGGAGAAAGATATAAATTATGGAAAAACACGAGACCTCAAAGCAAACATGTCATTGTCAGGCCAAGCCATGGCAACTGACAGGAAAGGGTTCTTTCGCATGATGCCAATGACAATAAGTAAAATTGGATAACCGAAATGGATTGCTATGCGTAAAGAACAATAAAGATAAATATAATTTACATAAAAGCAAAGTAGTGACTGCTAAAATAGAAATTGAAGAAGATTTAGGATACATAATTTGTACAGCACACGCTACAGGTGTAAAAGTTGCATATAAGTTAATCAAGCATTAGGTAACGTCCATATGATTTGGTTTCGCAAAAAATTAATTAGACTTAAAAAATAAAATGAAATTAAGGCAGTGAGTCGTCATGGTCTTGTGAATCTATATAAAATCTTATTTTATATTTTTCATTAATAAACCAAGCAGCAGTTTTTATATTAATTATTTTGTAAATTTATTTTATTTGTAAAATAATAAGAAAACTCTTATTAACTTTATTAAAGCATATGAGAATTGAAACGAAACATGGTCACACGGCAATTGAACCTGAAATAAATCTATTGCATAGTTCTAGGGGTATGACGAATTTCGCCAACGCGTTGATTGTTTGGATTGTCTACTAATCGTATATGTAAATATATTTTATATTCGCTACAAAAAAAGTCCTCCATTGTGTTGTGTTTCCAGCGATAAAAAAAACCGACCCGCGTACATTATATTTTAATTTTATTCAAGTCTTATTTACAAAATTAATATTATAATAAATATCTAAGTAACACAACAAAAAATACCAAATTGATTATTGAGTGGCTTATAACATATCACGGAGACTAGTGAAGATCATTTGGGAAATTTTACGCAAAATTTTTCACTAAATTTGAAAATATTCGGCCCAGTTGTAGTCGTGACGAAATTAAAGAAATGTGGCAACGCTTAGCATATGATTAACATTGAAATAATTTAATTTTGACCACATATACATTTACCCACAATGACTACTAATCTCTCCCCTTTCTGGTGTATGGATCTATTAAGATTAAGTGGGAAGGAGGTAAAAAGAACGAAAAGGTTTTAAATTGAAATGTATATATCTCGGAAACTGCTACAGATGGACTTAAAAAGTCTAAAAGCATACAAATGCTGCTCCAATATAAGCCGACATGACGTTGGTACTTTTTAGATATGCTTTTTGGCGTTGAAAAAGGGGTGATAACTAAATTTCTTAAATATTGATCATAACAGAGACTTTTTTGGAACAGTATATTCCTGGGAAAAGAATGTCGAGTTTGGTTGGGTACTTTTTGAAAAAGTACTTTTTCAGAAAGTACTATTAAAACATAGTACTTTTTAAAAAAAATTACTTTTAAAACAAAGTACTTTAAAAGAAAGTACTTTTCCGAAAAGGTACTTTTAAAAGAAAATGCTTCTCCCAAAAAACAAAATTTTTTTAATATTCTTTTTGACAGCAGTAATTTTTAGAGAGGGTGCCTTTTGAAAATGGTACTTTTGGTAATGGTGCTTTTTTGAAAATATGATTTTTAAAAATATAATTTAAAAAAATTTGCAAATTTTACAAATACAATTCTAAAAAGTGTGACTTTTAAAAACATAAATTTAAAGAATACGATTTTTAAAAATGTGATTTCAAAAAAATGTGGTTTATAAATATATAATTTTTAAGAATGTGCTTTTTACAAATATACATAATTTTAAAATATTTAACTTTAAATAATATAATTTTAAAAATGTGGTTTTTTAGAAATATAATTTAAAAATATGTAATTTTTATAAATATAATTTTTAAAATTGTGATTTTTTAAAATATAATTTTAAAAATTGTGATTTATAAGAATATAATTATAAAAATTGTGATTTTTAAGAATATAATTTTTAAAATGTGCTTTTTACATATATGATTGTAATCACAACAATGTGATTTTAAATAAATTTAATTTTTCAAAAATGTGATGGCCGACAGCCACTAGTTGCTAGTGCCTTCACTTCTTTTTGTTTATTGTAATTTTAATTATAATAGATTTGAAAAAATAATAATAATAATTATAATAACTTTTAAAAATATAATTTTTTAAAATATAATTTTTTAAAATATAATTTTTAAAATTGTGATTTTTTTTAAATTTAATTTTCAAAAATGTGATTTTTTAAAATACGATTTTTTAATATATAATTTGCAAATATGTGATTTTTTTAAATACAATTTTTAAAAATTCGATTTTTAAATATATAATTTTAAAAAATCTGATTGTTTTAAATACAATTTTTAAAAAATATAATTTTTAAAAGTACAATTTTCAAATATTTAATTTTTAAAAATATAATTTTCAAATATATAACTTTTAAAAATATAATTTTAAAAATATAATTTTCAAATATATAACTTTAAAAAATATAACTTTTAAAAATATATTTTTTAAAAATGTGATTTTTAAAATATAGCTGCCAATTTCTCATTGTCGAATGAATTCTTTCTTTCGTACAAATACATTTAAAGCAAGAACAAAATTTTATAAATTGTTTTTGTTTCAAATGTATTTATGCCAAAGAAAGAATTAATTCGGCAATGAAAAATAGACAGTAATTTTTAAAAACGTGTTTTTTTATATATAATTTTTAAAAATGTGATTTTTAAAAATGTTGTGTTGCAATATAAGAAGTTTTGACAAACGTACTTTAAAAGATATACTTTTTGAGAATGGTACTTTATGTAAATAGTACTCATATACAAAAGTACTTTTAGAAGAATGTATGCACTTATGAAAGCACTTTTACGAAAATGTACTCTATTGGAAAAGGTTCTTCCTGAATAAATATGCATTTTAAAACGTACTTATCCAAACAAGTGATTTTCAATAAATATCTTTAGGGCCATATTTTCTAAACACTGCTTCTCGGTAGACTTCGTTTTGACCTCTGGATTTGGCCTCCTAAATAAATATAATCAAAAGTAAAGTGCTTAACATATTTCTGTTTTTTTTTCTTTTTCATTCAGTGAGATTTTTAAAAATACTTATATGATTTTTTTTTTTTTTTTTTGACACATTGTTGTCATTTATAAAAATACTTGTGATATAATTTGCTCCACCGCTGCTGGTTTTAAATATTTTAGGTTAAAAATTTGCTCGTAATCATCATAGTTTCTTACAAACAGCAACTATGAATGAAAGCAGCCAGCTAATTTTATCTGCTGCTGCGGTATAAATATCTTTAATATATTATTCTTACCGAAAAAACCAAATCTCTTTAACCAGCTGAAGACTTATTATTGTTGTTGGCATTTGTGCTATTAATATTTGAGTTGCCACTAGTTTTTTTTTTGTATTCTTTCCTTTTGCTTGTGCGAAGCAACCAAATGTAAGTAGCATCTGCTGTATAAGTTGGGATTTAACAAATACCGGAGTCTTGCAAAACAACAAAGATGTATTCGTTGTGGAAATCCTTTGTGACATGTCCTTAAGTTTGAATATTTGTCACTAGTGCTATTTTGGTTGCATGCCACTCATGCAAACATGACGCTTACACATAGTACAACACTAGCACACACACACACACACGCACACACACACACACGCAACACACAGAAAATTAGGGAAACAGTGGAAAGCACTACGAACAGAATAATATAATTTTGGTTTTTATTGTTCAACAAAATTTTGTTTAACAATCCATAAATTCTTCAGTATGCACATCCGCATGGAGAAAAAAAAACAAGAAGAGAGAGAGAAAGAGAAATGCTGAAGCGGTAAGAAGAGAAACCCACTAAACCCCAACTTAATTCCTGCTAAGAGTTTTAATATTTCGTATTCATCATCAGACATCCAGTTTGTCATATAGACACATGATACGAGTGCTGGCAAAGTCTTTGACGAGGGTGGCTTGAATATTCATTTGCAAAGCGTATTGTGAAGCATATCTTGCGGCACTGTTTACTGCTGCCTCAACGGTTCTTAATGGAACTTTTGAGAATTGTTTAGCTCTTCTAATCGACAACTTACTGATGCAAAAACGAATTCATAAAAAAGTAATTTATAATACTTTTTAAACTTTACCCGATCAATGGCTCTGTGCCACTGAGCTGGCAGCGGCAGCATGATGCAAAAAAAGAGTAGTCCTTATTGTGCCGAGAAAGCTTTGCTGTGTCAAGACTATTTTGAATTAATTATCCTTTTCGACTCTTTTTTTTTTTTTTTTTTTTTTTTTTTAGGAGTAGGACCAGCACTCATGGGATGATCCCTATATATGCAATGCATTGCGCCGGAACTGAAAACGAGGGGATAGTATTGAGGGGACAGATTAGGAAAGATGAGAAGATAGACAGTTGTTTTTGTAGCTATTTCAACCTTTTACTTCGCCGGTTAATTTTTGCTACAGGGCCGACGATGGAGGGTGCTGTTACTCTGATTTTTAGTACATGATAGTGTCAGTCGCTGCCAATTGTGTTCAGTGACCAGTGACTATGCCTTCATCATTGAAACAGGCTGGCAACAACTAACACAACCACGCACTAATGCTGTTTAGAAGAATTCAACACAATATTTCATGACTCAGTGCGGGCTCGAACTCACGACTCTCCGCTTCATAGTCTCGTGTTCTACTACTTCAGCCAAGAGCATCCACAATCGAACATGAAGCTCTAATGGCTTCCTTACTCCTACTAAGACTTGATACAATTGCGTTCAGGGAAGATAAAAATCCATGCGAACTAAATGGAAAATTCTTATTCAGGTCCGAGTTCAGATCTCCGAATTTACAAATTGCGTTTTATTAAGTTTAAAGTTTAATGAAATAATATGCGTGTAGAAGTTTTCTTCAGATGAATTATATATTTTTAATTTTTAATAAGACCGGGCAGTGATCTTGAATTTGGAACAGAGACAATAGTTTTGAATTGAACTTCTCTTGGCTTAAGTTAAACTCCAGATTACAATGTTGCATAAAAATTGGGAATACGCCTAGTTAATTTCTCATTTACTTACTTTAGTACCGAATAATAACTGATGATTTGTGTGTTAAACTTTTTTTAAATTTATACTTGTGTAAGTGTGTGTATTTGCATATATATTTTACCAGAGAAGAGAAACATATACAAATGAGCAAAACAGAATAAAAAGGAAAGAGTCATTATCATTTCAACATTTTCTTACGATTCATAAAACACAAATAAATATGAATAATATTTGCTTCCTTTAGCGAATTGAATATTTATTACATGAAAATTTGTATTTATTTCTAAAAGCGACTTGTGTCTACATTAGGGTGGTGCATATTGTCCATATCAATTAATATGGCATGCCAGGACGTGCTGCTTCAAATATATTATTTTAAACGATTTACAAACTGCTGCTTAATTGTAATTGTTAACTAATGCAATAATTGATTTCCTTCTGTTTTCGAATTTCCAATTCTATATGGAAATGTTTTTATAAAACAAATAAATAAAAAAAAAATAACAAGTAAAAACGTTATATTCGACCGGGTCGAATCTTAAATACCCTCCAAATACTTAGTAAATAAAAACTCTTTTTTTATTGTTATTAAAATTTACATATTTATGACATTTGTTTTTAATAAACAAGAAAAAAATTTATTTTAATACGGTTGTTTCCAATGTGTTAGAAGGAGCATGACTGAGACACCCTTACGTCGGCATAAAAACTTACGTATTAATATTTTACATCAACGTGCAAAAAAGGAACTGAGATAAGTTAAGAATTCTTGATCTGCTGCGTTACAGTTTCTTTAAGATAATTCTGTGCACAATTTTAAAACTCTATACGGAATCACTGCGAAAAAGGCAGTGGGGGAGACATCTCACCTAAATCGTTAAAACTTAAAAACTAGATTTTCGGGGTAGCTAAGTGTGGAAAAAAGGGGGTAGGGCAAGGGATGACCAGAGAACATCTTACCTTCGCTGTAAAAGTTTATAAATTAAATTTGTAAGGAATTTGTTAAATATTTACACTATTTGTCCATGTAATATTTAACTTCAACGCTCGGTGCCCCTGTGGCTGGTTGGTAGCGATGCTAGCCTATTAGTACAGAGGTCGTGGGTTCGATTCCCACCAAGGACCTTGGGTGTTTGTGATATCTTCGGGTAACACAAAGGGACCCAAGTGTGCTGGATTTGTTAATCAAAACTGGCAGCCTGTTTAAAAAAAAAAACTTCAACGCCCACTAGAGGGGCGGGGTCCAAGTATAACCTATATCGCGCTTTTCACAGACGGACGTAAGGGCATTACTAGATCGTTTTGGACTTCATCACTGATCAATAATATATATACCTTATGGGATGCAATTCTTTTTGGAGGGTACTAAAACCCTCTCGCAAGGGCCGTGGGGGAGACATTTCACCTTTGACATAAAACTCTAAAATAAATGTTTGGGATAATTAAATGTAAAATTTATTACGTGAGCGAAGATAAATATGCCGAGTTAAACATGTTTTGCCGTAAGCAGTTACGAAACAACGTATAGGAATAGCTGAACCGAGTTTATGAAAATATTTACAAGCCATGAAAGGTCAACTTACAGACCATGAGAGTGTGTGTGATCTTGGGGGGATTTTGGTCCAAGTGACGAAATAAGGAATTTTTCACACACAAAAAATGTTCACTGATTGCCATTTCGTTACGTCATAACATATTTAACTTCACTCCGTAACTGCTTACGTTAAAACATTTTTAACTCGTCATATTTATCTTCACACACATAAATTTATTTTATGTAGTAATAATTTTAACGAACATTTTATATTGCTATATTAAATTTGAATTAAGATTCTATAGGCTAATTGTTCGAAATTTTAATTTAAATCTCAGAAAGACATGAAAAATATTCCAAGGCACAAAGGCAAGTCAACATCAGTTTTTATTCAACTTACACAGCAGAGCAGAACAGCTGTTTTCGAAAGACGCAACCCTTTCATCATCAGTGCTCATGTGTATTGTGTTTGTCACCACTTATTAGGTGGCTTAGTTGAATGTGATAACAGTTCCTATTTACACAAATTTTATTGTGAAAAAGAATACGGGAACTGTATCAACCTGATGTTAACATGTTATTGTTATAATACCCGTGTTACCGTTTGATTATTTTTCTTCATGTCTTCATATGCAAATATCATGTTGGAACAAAAAATTCAGAAAAATGGGACATGAAGAAAAATAATCAAACGGTAACACGGGTATTATAACAATAACATGTTAACATCAGGTTGATACAGTTCCCGTATTCTTTTTCACAATAAAATTTGTGTAAATAGGAACTGTTATCACATTCAACTAAGCCACCTAATAAGTGGTGACAAACACAATACACATGAGCACTGATGATGAAAGGGTTGCGTCTTTCGAAAACAGCTGTTCTGCTCTGCTGTGTAAGTTGAATAAAAACTGATGTTGACTTGCCTTTGTGCCTTGGAATATTTTTCATGTCTTTCTGAGATTTAAGTTAAAATTTCGAACAATTAGCCTATAGAATCTTAATTCATAAATTTATTTAATTTTTTTGTAAAGGGTAATTTAGGAGGCAAAGGAGAGGAGGCGGTAGGCGAGAGGAGTAACAGGTTACGTCTCAGATTCGTCATTAAGGCTTAAAAATTATATTTTTAAGGAATGCAGGTTTAAGTAAAACAATTTGTTAAATTTCTACACTATTTTTGCATATAATAACGCCCACTAAAGGGGCGGTTTCCAAAATTTTTTTATTTTTTTTTTATTTTACGGTTCTAAGTTTAACAAGTTGGAAATTCTTTGACATAAAAATATATCATTTGTTTAACAAAATTGCACAAAAAAAACTTTAAAAATTATGTTGTTTTTTAGATGTTGGTTTAGTTCTTCTTAGGGGAACTTTTTTCCCTCTTGCCCGATTTAGCCCATCTCCGAACTTAACCTGTGCTATCTTTCAAGATATATTTGTAACAAATTTCAAGAGTCTGCCTCTTTTCGTTTGGACTGAATCGTTATTTCCAGAGACGGACGGACATGCTCAGATCGTCTTAGTTTTCATCACTGATCAAGAATATATATACTTTTTGGGGTCTTAGTTGTTATAAAAGTAAATGAACAAACTGGCGTTTATTGAAAAGTAAAAAAGAACTGATTACATGAAACAGTGATATCAATACAGCGATTTTTGGACTCAAATAGTTTGTTCAAGTATTTACAACAGTCTTAGAGTGATATTTCGCTTCGTTCAATTCTTTTTTCGAGGCGGCGCTTTTAGTGAATATCCCAAAAAAGTCGTTGGAATAACTTATACAACAAGAAACTTTTAGAAATGAGTACAGCCCTAATGTTCTGTATTCCACCGCTAACAATTTTCAAACATGTCTATCTGTAGAAGTTGTAACGTCACAGCACAAAATGTTAGTCGTGTATTGCATTTGAAAGCAGCAGTTGTATTTTATTGTTTTTCTTCTTTTGTTTATTGGTGTTTGTGTAATAGGAAAGCATACACACAAACACACACACACGCACACGGCTTACAAATACCAGTATGAATTTATAATTTATTATCTTGTATGCATATGAATGTATGGCCTCGTTAATAACAATATTAATTATTTATTTCACATGTTCTATTGTTAAATGTGTAATCGTTTGTAGTGTTTTTCTTTTTTTTGTTTCGCTTTCAACAGAATACGCCGTGTTTAACAAGTTTTACTAGGGTTGAATTGCTGTTTATCTGAAACAGAAATGAGTTTGTCTTGTGTTGTACTTTCCTAATAAATTAATGGCAATTTGTCATTCTTAGGTGAGATAAGAAAATTTGTTATGTTTAAATGGCTAGATGTTGTCAAATACGAGAAACAAGTAGCAGCTGTGATAGTAATGATCGGCTTGTGTGAGGAGGAGTACACGGTTATACAACACGGTGAACAACGCATTCCTTATCATTGTGCTTTCTTCAGTAAAAAGAGCGCGATTCAGTTTTAAGAGACGGATGCTTTTGACAGATTGCTAGTGTACGACCGAACGTACTTTTTCAGAACACACCTGAATGTCATATAATTTTGCAAAGCCCTGCCGAATTCGCACATTAAAATTTTTTGTCAATTGTATAGGATTTAAAAAATTTATGTATTCAATAACAATGACTTGAGATATTGTCTCAGTTAGTTTACTAAACTAATGCTTTCTTTGTTAAAGTTTAATCATATTAAGGGTCTATTATGCTTTTTCGCATGTAATTCTCAAATGGTGTGCGAAGGTTTGTGCACAAGTTTACAATGTTTTTGTTATTTTTGGAAATAAGTTGCAGTCTACTGATTTTTTAGTGTAATAGCTAATGAAATGCAAGAATGTAGACTAAAACATATGTTTAATACGAGGGTGGGTAAATAAGTTTCTGACTTTCTTAGCCTCCTAACTGAATTGTCAACAGGCAACTGTCAGTAGATTTTTATCACAAATTTTGGACAAGCTGCTACATTTAATGTGTATGTGGCAGCCGTAGGACAGCGCGTTTTGAAAAGAAAATGGAAAAAGGGAATTTGGTGTGCTCCTAAAGTATTTTTCTTCGAAAAGAAAGAAGATCTCAAACCAAGGCTAAGCTTGATGAATATTTTGGTGGCTCTGCACCATCCACGCCCATAGTAAAGAAGTGATTTACTGTTTTTTGTAGCACCAGCACAGAAGATGCCCAATGTTCTGGATGCCCACTGCTCTGGATGTCCAGTTAAGGTCTCTACATACGAAACAAGAAAAAATTTACGATATGGAGATTGGGGAAGCCACAGGCTTTCCGCAAGATGGATGCCGTGTTTACTCACAATGCAAGGATGCCCACAAGTGCAGTTGCCATGGAAAAAAAAAAATTGGTCTTCAAATAGCTCCCTCTTCGGCCCTATTCTGCAGATCTAGCCCCGAGTGATTATTTCTTGTTCCCAAAGATATTTGACTCCTTCGACTCCTTCATCATGTCAAAAACAAATAAATGCCCATTTTGATGACCTCGACAAATCATATTTTCGCAAGCTATAAAAACTTTGGGAAATTGTGGTCTAAGTGTATAGAACTCAAGGGAGACTATATTGCAAAATAAAATATCTTTTTATATAAAAAACTGTGGTTCATTCAAAAAAAATCACAGACTTATTGACCCACCCTCGTACATTATCTGAGACAATATATGAAGTAAATATCTGTGAATTTTAAATTGAATTCAGCGAAGCTGGTTTTATTAATTCCAATATTATCTGATTAAAAATCTCGCATAAGTGCAAACCACATGGAAACTTCGGTTACGATCAGGCTGAGATGCAAGTCATACTCGATGACACTTCTAGGCTCTGCCTGGAAGAGGCTGAGACATACCAAAAAAAAAATCTTTTTTCGAACCCTGAAATCAAATATCTATTTTTTTTTAATTTTAGTACCAATTTAATTCTACCTGCAGTATAAAGTAGGTTCAGTTCACTAAAAAAACTAGATTAGGAACTTAATGCCTATTTATATGCCTATTTTAATATAAGAAACATTATCGATTTTCGAACCCTGGAATAAAATTTTTAATTTTATATAATTTTTCCTGAAGAATAAAATAGATTCAATTCACTGAAAAGACCAAAATTAGGAACTTACGGGTATATGGCTGCTTTTATGTATTAAAAAACTTTCAATAGCCGAACCCTGGAAGCGAAATTTTAAGTTTTTGTTTTGTCTTCTTTTTACCAATGCAACTCTTAATGAGATATATAATAGTTTTATTTAAGAAAAACTTGAAATATTTAAGCATTTTGGTCAGTTTCATGTACTACAAAATATTGCAGTTGTCCAACCCGGGAATTGAAAATTTGATTTTTTTAAATTTTTGATAGCAATTTTGTTTTTCCTGAATTATAAAATAGTTTTAATTAGCAAAAAACAGCGTTAGTTGCCTTTTTTGGTTACTTTTATGTATAAAATAATATATCAATTTCCCAACCTTGAAAGCGAAATTTTATTTTTTTTTGCCAATGCAATTCTTAATGAGGCATGAAATAGTTTTATTTAAGAAAAACTTGAAATATTTAACCATTTTGATTACTTTCATGTACTACAAAATATTGCAGTTGTCCAACCCGGGAATCAAAATTTTGATTTTTTTAAATATTAATACTGATTTCGGCCTCGATCCTGATCCGTTCTGCTGGTTTGATGATTATTGAAAAATATTCTTAATATTCCAATCTTAATATAAATTAATAAAATAGAATTTGAACAAATTCATTTATTAATAAAATAATAAAAAATGGTTTGCAGTCTTGCAGATTCGAACTTAAGCCCGTTGATAAAATTAACAATTAGTTTTATTTTAAATTATGTATGAATTTTTATTAGTCGAATTTTCTTATGTAAATCGTTAATTTTTTCAACGGGCTAAAGTTCGAATCTGCATGACTGCAAATTATTTTTTATTATTAAATTGTTAATTTTTTTGGGCTTAAAACGTTCTTTGTTCAATTTTTCCACTTTTGGGAATATTAATCGTCAGGGTTGGGGAATTTCGTACTAACCAAAAAGTAATAACTTGTAAAAATGGGTGTGAGAACTTCTCATATTTAATTTTTGTTAAAAACATTGGTTAAATAGTTGATATTCCTACTAACCAGCACCACTTGCAAAAGTGGAAAAATTGAACAAAGAACGCTGATGAGATGGCGTAGCGTCCTCGAAATCAGTACTGATCCGTTCTGTTGGTTTGATGGTTATTGAAAATATTCTTAATATTCCAATCTTAATATAAAAAATAATAAATAGAATTTGAACAAATTCATTTATTAATAAAATAATAAAAAATCATTTGCAGCCATGCAGATTCGAACTTAAGTACGTTGAAAAAATTAACAATAGTTTTTATTAGCAAAAAAAAAAAAACTTGCATGTACCAAAAAAAAATTGCAAATTCCCAGCCCTGGAAAAAAATGTTATTTTTTTAGTTTTTAATATAAATTTTATTCTTCCTAAGATATGAAATAGGTTTAATTAACAAAGAAATAATTAGTTTTTCCTAGTTAATTTTGCGTCCAGAAATAGGTATAAGCTTCCCAGCTCTGGAACCGTAATTTTGAATTTTTCAATATCACTCTCTAATTTAATTTCCAATCCATTAGTCCAAGAATGAAGTCTCTAGCTCTTCTGGGGGCTTGGGAAACCCCATTATTTCACGTACAGACAAACGGACAGACGAACACTGCTCATTTGTCATCGCTACTTATAAGGATCCAGAATATATATATATATGCTTTATGGAGTCCCATGTTAATATTGAGGAAATTGCACGCGGAAGGATAAAACTTTCACTTTTTTGTAAAGGGTATAAAGAAAAAAGAACAACTGAGCCACATAAGGGATCGAAAAATCAGGCGTTGCCTTCTGAGGTCGTTCTTTACCTACAGTTAAATACCCGTTAGACTTATTAAACATTGTACAGGATTTTAGTTTTTGTTTGCTATGCAATTTTTTTTCTAATTTTTTTCCTTTATGACTAATTTCTTATTCTGTTTCCAAAAACATATTTCTTATTTTGTATGGACAAATTGTAGGCAATAGTTATTTCTAATAAACAAACAACACTTTATGTGATGTAATATTTTAAGTAAATTAAAATATTTTTGCATAAAATAATTAAAATTATCTCAATTATTTATAAAATACTCATAATAAATTTGCATATTTGTTAAGGAAAATGTCAATATGAAAACATCAAATGACATGTTTAAGCATTAGAAATAATAAAGCCATTGACACTGATATATGGAGACATGTTAACACTTATATGGTTATTGTATAAACGCATACACTCGTACAGCAGCAACAGCAACGGCAACAGCAACAGCAACATGCTTAAATGTAATTTATATTTTATGGAAATTTATTTTTATTGAATACTTTTAACACCTCAATCAAAATAAAGTGTTCATGTGTAAATACTGGTGTTGCTGGTTTCACATTCTCGTATAAAGTGGTAATAAATTTAAATATTCATAGAAACACACACACACACACACTCATACAAACATTTAGTTCTGAGTTTTTTTTTTTTTTTTTTTTGCCTTAAATTTGTAACAAATTATAGCATTTATTATGCAAAGATAATGGAAGATTGTCGTATATTGATTGTAAAAAGTTTTTACCATAAAATGCAGAATTAAAGGTATTTTACATTGGATCAGGAATGGAAATCGTAATGCAATTGTAATTATTTTTTTATTAACGTTATAATTCTGTAGAATTTTAAAACCACTAAAACTATTTTATACTCTTATGTCTAAACTTATATAACTTTCGCCGATGTATGTCTGCTGTATATAAATACATGCAATCCAACTCTGGAACCATCAATATTAATTTCGTTCTTTCTAAAGTAGAAAATATGTTTGATTACCAAAGAAAAATATATTTTTTACTAAGTTGCTTTAATAAACAAAACAAAAAAATAAAAAATTAAGTAAAAAAATATTTCACACTTTCCAGCTGTTTTTTTTTGCTTTCTTTTTATTTATTTTTTTTATTAGGGGATGACCCCTGCATATGCAGTGCATTGCGCCGGAACTAGAAAGGAGGGGATGGTATTGAAGGGACAGATAAAAGATGAGAAGAATTTTTTGTAGCTTTTTCCACCTTTTTACTTCGCCGGCTAATTTTTGCTAGAGGACCGACGAAGGAGGGTGCTGCTGTTACTCTGCTTTTAGTACATGAACGCTACTAAATTGCCTTAAAAAGAATCAACTGTGTTTAATTTATAAAGGAAATGAAAATATGTGTATCAATCGGTTGCTTTTATGTACTAAAACAGTTTCAATTGTCCAACCCTGCAGTTGTGTTTTTGATTTTGTTTGATTTTTAATACCAACTAAATTTTCGTTGAAGAATAAAATGGGTCTAATTAGAAAAAAAAAATATTTTCTTTATTTAATTACTTTAATATTCCATAAAGAGTTTAACTTTTCCAGCTCTGGAGCTAACTTGTTGGCTTTTCTGTTTTGTAATACAAATAAATTTCATTCAAAAACATCAACTACGTTTTACTTATAAAGAAAGGAAAATCATTTGCTTCAGTTGGTTATTCTTAGGTAACAAAAAAAAAAGGATTCAATTGTCCAACTCTGGAATAATCTTTCCAATTTTGTTTAATTTTTAATACCATCTAAATTCTTTCTGAAGTATTAAATTATTAAATGTGTTTAATTAGCAAACAAAATCTATTTTCTTTATTTAGTTACTTTAATATTCCATAAAGAGTTAAAATTTTCCAGCTCTGGAGCTGTCTTTTTGCCTTTTCTGATTTCTAATACAAATTCATTCAAAAACATCAACTACGTTTCATTTATAAAGAAAGACAAAAACCATTTGCTTCAGTTCGTTATTCTTAGGTAACAAAAAAAAAAAGATTCAGTTATCCAACTCTGGAATCCTCTTTCTAATTTTGTTTGATTTTTAATACCATCTTAATTCTTTCTGAAGTATTAAATTATTAAATGGGTTTAATTAGCAAAAAAAATATATTTTCTTTATTTAGTTACTTTAATATTCCATAAAGAGTTAACATTTTCCAGCTCTGGAGCTGTCTTTTTGCCTTGTCTGATTTCTAATACAAATTCATTCAAAAACATTAACTACGTTTCATTTATAAAGAAAGAAAAAAGCCATTTGCTTACGTTCGTTATTCTTAGGTATCAAAAAAAAAAAGATTCAGTTATCCAACTCTGGAATCCTCTTTCCAATTTTGTTCGATTTTTAATAGCATCTAAATTCTTTCTGAAGTATTAAATTATTAAATGGGTTTAATTAGCAAAAAAAATATATTTTCTTTATTTAGTTACTTTAATATTCCATAAATAGTTAACATTTTCCAGCTATGGAGCAGTTCAGTTATCCAACTCTGGAATCCTCCTTCCAATTTTGTTTAATTTTTAATACCATCTAAATTCTTTCTGAAGTATTAAATTATTAAATGGATTTAACTAGCAAAAAAATATTTTCTTTATTTAATTACTTTAATATTCCATAAAGAGTTTAAAGTTTCCAGCTCTGGAGATAATTTGTTGGCTTTTCTGTTTTGTAATACAAATAAATTTGATTCAAAAACATCAACTACGTTTCACTTATAAAGAAAGAAAAAACATTTGCTTGAGTTGGTTATTCTTAGGTAACAAAAAAAAAAAGGATTCAATTGTCCAACTCTGGAATCCTCTTTCTAATTTTGTTTGATTTTTAATATCATTTAAATTCTTTCTGAAGTATTAAATTAATAAATGGGTTTAATTAGCAAAAAAATATATTTTCTTTGTTTAGTTACTTTAATATTCCATAAAGACTTTTAAATTTTCCAGCTCTGGAGCAGTTCAGTTATCCAACTCTGGAATCCACTTTCTAATTTTTTTTAATTTTTAATACCATCTAAATTCTTTCTGAAGTATTAAATTATTAAATGGGTTTAACTAGCAAAAAAATATATTTTCTTTAATTAGTTACTTTAATATTCCATAAAGAGTTAAAATTTTCCAGCTCTGGAGCTGTATTTTAGCCTTTTCTGATTTCTAATACAAATTCATTCAAAAACATCAACTACGTTTCATTTATAAAGAAAGAAAAAAAACCATTTGCTTAAGTTCGTTATTCTTAGGTAACAAAAAAAAAAGAGATTCAATTGTCCAACTCTGGAACCCTGTTAATAATTGTATTTGAGTTTTAATACCAATTTAATTCTTCCTGAAGTTTAAAGTGGGTGTAATTAAAAAATTTCCATCTCTGGAACAGTGTTTTGAAATTTGTTGATTTTCATTAACAATCTCATTAGGACTATTTTTAATACATCAATCTAAAATCGAAGTCTCAAGCTTTTCTGGGACATTCAAAAAACTGATTTCACTTCGCTAATTCGACTTGTCTATTGATCAGAATCCGGCAGATATTTACTTAATGTGGTCGAATATGTGGAAATTACACACCGACAAACATAAATTCTTTAAAAATGTTCGGTGAATGAATAAAATTTTTATTTTGTTATGCAAACGATTGATTCGTAAGGAAGGTTAAAGTGTTAATTGGAGGATAAGCAGGTTGTTTTTTTAAACTTTATCTGCATACACACAATTTTTTAAACTATTGCATTAAGTACTAGTGCAATAATATTCAAGCAATAATTGAGTTTATTAAGCAAAATTATCTAATTGGATTAAAAATTAATTTACACTTTTAATATGTTAAAGTTGAAACATCAACAAAATTGCCTGCAAGCAGTTAATTGTATTTATTAATTTATAATCGATTTAAATAATAAAAATGCCATATTAAACAATATTAATAACTTAATTTACTCAAATCTAAATTATTTCAATATGATATGAAAAAGATAGGCAAATAAACAATCATCTAAACGATTAGACAAATTAACTTAAAAATATTAATTACAATTTATGAACGCAGTTGAATGGAAAAAAAAAGAAATTGTTTGGCAAAAAAAAAATCAGAACCAGCAAATAAATTTATATATTTTAGTAAAACTGATATTAATTTAAATAAATACTGGGGAATATGACACACTGTTTGCAGTGGGAAACAACAAACAGAAAATAATATATAAATAGACAAATTTATTTGAATTGAATGAAAATATTTGCACAGACATTTGATAGAATTCACTAAATACATCCTAACTTTTAAGAAAAATTAACAAAAAAAAAAAAAAACAAGTAAAAACATTATATTCGACCGGGTCGAATCTTAAATACCCTCCAAATATTTAGTAAGTGAATTTAAAATGTTTAACTTGGTGGGACAGAGTTCCTTTACATAATATCGTACATCAACGCCCACTAAAGAGGGCGGGGTTCAAAAATGGACAATATCATGTTTTCCACAGACGAACGTATGTATGGGCATTGCTAGATGCCGTCTTAGACTTCATCACTAATCAAGAATATACATATTTACTTTATACGGTCCAATTCTCTTTGGAGGGTATAAAAACTGTGTTTTGGCGGGGTCGCTCTGGCAAGGGCTGTGGGGGATACATTTCACCTTTGTCATAAAACTCTAGAAATAAATGCTTGGGATGATTATATACAAAATTAGAAAAATTTATTTTCTTTTTGATAGGGTCATTTAGGGGGCAAAGGGGGAGGAGAAGGTGGGGCAGAAACAGGCAGTCACAAAACTCTAAAAACAAATGCTTGGGATGATTATATACAAAATTAGAAAAAAACATTTTTTTTCGATAGGGTCATTTAGGGGGTGAAGGGGGAGGAGGGGGTAGGGCAGATAAGTACCAGGTATCGTTCGTAAGTAAGGCTTAAAATTTTTAGTTTTAAGGAATGTAGGCTTAAGTAAAACAATTTGTTAAATTTTTATGCTATTTTTGCATATAACAACGCCCAATAAAGTGGGCGGGGTCCACACAAATTTTTTTTTATTTTATGACTCCAAGTTTAAGGCGTTAAAACTTATTTGACATAAAAATATATCATTTGCTTAACAAAATTACCAAAAAACTTTAAAAATAATGTTGTTTTTTCTGGGTTGGTTTAGTTCTTCTTAGGAGAACTTTTTTCCCCCTTGCTCGATTTAGCCCATCTCCGAACTTAACCTGCTCTAAGCTTTAAAATATATTTGTACCAAAGAGTCCAGCTCTTTTCGTTTGGACTGAATCGTGATTTCCACAGACGGACGGACGGACATGCTCAGATCGTCTTAGATTTTATCACTGATCAAGAATATATATACTTTATGGGGTCTGAGATGGATATTTCAATGGGTTACAAACGGAATGACAAAGTGAATACACCCTCCAAATTCTTTTTTGGAGGGTATAAAAATAACTGAGAAAAAACAATGTTTTGGTGGAAATATTTGTTTTAGTTTCTAGAAACTAAAATCTAAAAATCATAATGCATATATATTTTTATGAAAAGTTTTATTTGGAAATTATTAGCAAATTAAAACAAATGAAGCAATTTCATTTTGTTTTTATGTGGCTCTTAAATAATTCAATACAAGTATTTTGTGAAACAAACCAAAACAGACAGGCGATCAAAATCAAAAACACTTAAATTTCATGCCATTAAAAAATCCATGTTGACGACATTTTGAGCTAAAAAAAAATAACAGACACATAAAAATAATAAAGATATGGATTTGCACCTTAAGCCACTACACGAAGAAGTTTCTAAATTCTCTATTATATTTCCTACAAAATGTGTTCATTGCCATGGTATTGTGTGTGCGTGTGTGTGTGTGTGTTTGTGTGTACTTTGTGTGGCAAAGACCATTTTCATTTCTGTTGTTATTGTCATTATTGGTGTTATCTTTTATGGAAAGTTGTTATAGAAACATTTCAGTTAAATTCTGATTACTTAAGGACCTTGTCATCGTTTTGTGTTTATCCGCTGACGGCGACCTAATAATTGCTATTTATTTTGTTGTTAAGCAGGATAGTACAACCTAAGAGGCTAGAGCATATCATTTTACAATATAAGCAAAAATTCTCAAAAATTTAAAAAATATTTCACATCCATGTCGATGGCTAAAAAATTTTAACTAGTATTTTTCGGAAATTGAGGGTTTTCGTGATAACGTTTATAAGGCCGGTTTTTTTTTCAAAGTGTCACAACATGAGAGCAACGGGTGCAAATTATTGAAATTTTTAATCAAAATAATTGTTCTATTCGTCAAATTCATCGTGCACTTCTTCCATTTTACGGCGTACATAATCGTCTTGCAGAGAGGCTAATTTGAACAAAAATAGATCGCTTTCGGACCACATTTACTGTTAGTGTGCGCACTGAAGAAGATGTAGCCGCTGTACAGGAAAGCATTGAAGATGATCCTAATCAATCAATTCGTTGCCGTTCTCAGCAACTGGGGTTGTGTCCTTCCATTTTAGGGAAGATTTTTTTTAGTTGTTGAAAATTGGTGTTCCAGACTACGCCAGCCGTGGCGGCCACAAGGCAGAAATCATATTTAAATTTTAATTTCATAAAACAATCTTTCCAATAAAGCCCGTTTCATTGATATTAAAAATATATTTTTAAAATTGTTTATTCGACATATTGTCTGAATTAAATTAGTGCTTTTTGTTTGTTATGTGGTCAAGTATGTATATATGCCTCCATTTCATTGGTTCTTACACCAAATCATCAGTAGACTTTAAACTAATTCCAAAATAACAAATCCTCTTAGCTTATACATAAACTCCCAAAAATGAATTGAGAATTACACAAGCAAAACCATAGGATTTGAAATTCAAGAAAACACAACAAACAAATTTTATTCGATATAAATCTATTTTGTTTTTCCACCTTCATACAATTAGGCTGCCGTTGGCAAACAATAAAAGTATATAAAAGTATATTTATCTAAACAAAAAATAATTTTTTAAATACTCATATACCTGAAGTTGACGGTTCCATTATAAAACTTTTACTTATAGAAGTCTTAACAAAAACTATAATCACTTGAAATATCAAAAATTTCTCTTTTTATCAATGCGCACAAATATAACAAAAATTATTGAACTTTGAACACACACTGCAAATAAAGTCAACTACCAAGAACTTATCTTTTTGCAGTTAGTGATGTAGAATTTTATCTATAGGGTCCGCCAAATAACTTTTTTTTGTTGAAAATGCTATAATAACTGAATATATTCTCAAATTTCTTTTTTTATTTGAAAGTACAATCCTTCCGGTTAATAATGGAAAATAATTTCATTCAAATGGCTGCATGGCCCGATAACGATTGCCATTGACTGTAACGGCCACTCATTTTCGAAGAAAAATGGCCCAATTATGCCTCTGGACCAAAATCCGCACCAAAGAGTTACTCGTTTTGGGTGCGTCGGCTTTTCAATTTATGCGTGCGGTTTTTCTGTGCCCCAAATGCGACAATTTTGCTTCTTTACATGCCCGCCAAGATCAAAATGAGCTTCATCTGGAAAGATGATTTTTTTTGGCAAAATCGGCATCTTCTGTAAGTCGATCGCAGGCCCACTTAGCGAAACGAAAACGCATTGGATGGTCAACCATATTCGGTCAGCGGAAGGATAAAACTAATTATCTGTCAAATCAGACATGAGCTAAGTGTTACCATTCACGAAATAAGCACTAGTTGAAAAGAAAAACTTTAGATGGCGGACCCTATACTTTCATATGGTACCAAATACGGTTGTGAAAGTTAAAGTTAATCTTTTGAATTAATCGCCACTTTTGAGGGCTTTCATCCCACAGTGCGACGCAGTTAAGCACCAATGTAAACAACACCTTTTGTCAGCTGCTGTCAAACGTTAATTGAGTTAGCTATATTGAGTGTGTGTGAACACTTTTTAATTAACTTATTATTGACGCAATTAAAAATTCATATCTGAACACCATATTACACCCAGGCCGCGTTAGCCTATTTGCGAACTAGTAGGCGTGTAGTCTGCTAATACATAAAATATATGTAATGCTTAAAGCAGTCTTATTTAATAAACACAAATTATTTCTTGTAAATCAGACCTTAAAATGAATTCGTCTTCCGTTAGCTTAACTTGTGATAATGAAAGCCTTTCTCCTTTGCCAAATAATACACACGATTGAATTTCATTCGCATTTAGCAGATAATGCTGAGCCTTTTTTTACATAGATTTAGTACTCGAAAATAAAATACTAGTGCTTTGTAATTTCACTTACCTCGTTGAAAGAATCTGTAAAATAGAAAATAAAAAAAAAAAAACATTATAATAAATTGTTAAATTAGTTTTGCAGGAAACAGAAAATATATTTTCATAAATGCGATGTGTGCTGCCTGATTATTTTGAATGCATTAGTAACAACAGCTGATTTCAGTAGCGCCATATTTAAATACGAAAATAAAATCGCTTGTTCTAAAATCACTTATATATGGAAACCATTTAAAAACATATCAATTTATTTGCTTAGTGCTCTTTAGTGTTATTACATTTTGAATATAAACTTTTATTTTGTAACCGATTTAAAATATTTATTTACCCATAGAAAGCTAAATTAGAGTACCCTAATATCCATTTTGTTTATTTGTTTTGTGTGTGATCTAGGACATATAAGAACTTAAAAATATAAATTTTGAACCTCGTGAGACCGCAATAAAGAAAAAATTGTAAAAACATTTACATTTATATATTATTTTTGAAAGGCTACCTTGTGCCTTTATATTCTCAAAAATTTTCCACATGATGAAAAATGGTCATGATGAAAAATGGTCATGATGAAAAATGGTCATGAAGATAAAATAATCAAGCGGCCATACGGGGATTTAAAGTGTGTTACTGTCGTTCGAATACAGTTCTCTTATGCGATTTCCTAATAAAATTTCCATAATTAATAAAACTGTTACCATATTCAATTAGTGTTGGCAAACAAAAATTCCCATGAGTACTGATAATGAAAGAGCAGCGGCCTTTGAAAACAGCTGTTCTGCTCTGCTGTGTAAGTTGGATTAATAAAAACTGATGTTGACTTTCCTTTGTGTCTCGGAATATTCATCAAGTATTTTTGAATTTAAAACAAATTTAATACAAAATTAGCCCGGACAACAACCTGCAGCCAATTCCTTTTTAATATAACTTCAGCTTTCATTATCTAGCTGCTTAGATATCGGTTTTTTTTTATTAAAAAAAATATTTTCTATAAAATTCAGAAAAATGGGACATGAAGAAAAATAATCAAACGGTAACACGGGTATTATAACAATAACATGCTAACATCAGGTTGATACAGTTCTCGTATCCTTTTTCGCAATAAAATTTGTGTAAATAGGAACTGTTATCACATTCAACTAAGCCACCTAATAAGTGGTGACAAACACAATACACATGAGCACTGATGATGAAAGGGTTGCGTCTTCCGAAAACAGCTGTTCTGCTCTGCTGTGTAAGTTGAATAACAAATAACTGATGTTGACTTGCCTTTGTGCCTTGGAATATTTATCATGTCTTTCTGAGATTTAAATTAAAAAAATTTAGAACAATTAGCCTATAAAATCTTAATTCAATTTTCTATAATATCGTTAGAGTTATTTTAACTTCTGCGAGGCATTATCCTAAATAAATTAATTGTTACAGTTTTTTAAACCGAATTTGTAGTAATTTATTACATCTTTTCTGCATTATTCTTTAACATTCATGACCGAGCCTCTTAAACAAAATTTTTTAGATTGACACCAGAAGTTTAAGAAAAACTAAAATCACAACAACAAATAATTTTATATTATTTAAATGATTTAATATCAAAGAATATGTGTGATTGAATAGTTTTGATTGCATGAAAATAAAATATTTTATTACTAAAGGATTGTACCAAAATCACCCAATGCCATTCTCAAATAGACACTATGCAGACTTTCAGTTTCGTGTTGGCCTTCTCTGACAATTTAGCATACGCCTTTACAAATCAGGCCATAAACTAAATGACTTTGTTTTCGTGTGGACAATAGATATATAAAAGTTGCGCCTGGCAGACTAAATTAAAAATTCGTTACATTACGGCTAAATATTTCACAAAATATCAACTGTTTAGCTATTTACTTTTCCATGAATATAGACAATGTTTATTATTGCTCTTGTTAGCTGTTTGTTCTCTAACCAGTTAACAGTTAGTGGCATTGTTTCATACAATGAAATATATGCTGGCAGATGTGACGACTATTTCAATTTAAAAAAATTTCGTAAATAAAATTTAAGGCTTTGCTCAATAATAACACTGTATCATTTTGATGTAGCTAATTATTTAATATACAAAAACATTATAAATACACTGAGATAAAAAAAATGTTGTCAAGCATCTGTTTTTGATTTCTCACTTTTTTTATGCATCAGACTCTTAGCGATTTTCCTTTATTTTCCAGCCAGCTGGAATATAATAAAATTCCTAAAATAATAATTTGCGGTTGCAGATTTGAACTTGTGTCGGAATAAAAAATTCTTATCTTAACAAGTGAAAACGTTATATACGACCGGGTCGAATCTTAAATACCCTCCAAATATTTAGAAAATAAATTTAAAATATTTGACTTGGTGGTGATCCTTTAAAACATCTCTGTACCCAATTTTAAATCTCTATTTTGAGAGACTCAGTCCGGGAAGGGCCGTAGGAGAGACGTTTCACCTCTGCAGAGAACATCTCAGCTTCTTATAGGCTTAAGGCATTAAAATTTTTCAATATTTACACTATTTTTGCATATAATATCGTACGTCAACTCCCATCAAAGAGGGCGGGGTCCGAAAATAGACTCGATCATGTTTTCCACAGACGATCATTACTGATCAAGAATATATATATATATATATATATATATATATATATATATATATATATATATGTATTTTAGAATGATTGAGCTCGAGGTCGTTTTTGTAAAAATCGTTATAATTTTTCTATTTTATTCGATATTTCGTCAACAATTTGTTGACATCATCAGGAATAACAATCGAAAATTTTCGATTGTTATTCCTGATGATGTCAACAAATTGTTGACGAAATATCGAATAAAATAGAAAAATTATAACGATTTTTACAAAAACGACCTCGAGCTCAATCATTCTAAAATACATATATAAGAAAAGGTCAATAAAAGCAAACAACAATATATATATATATATATATATATATATATATATATATATATATATATATATATATATATATATATATATAATTTATGGGGTCCAATTCTTTTTGGAGGGCACTAAAACTGTATTTTGTCGGGGTCTCTTTGGCAAGGGCCGTAGGGGAGACATTTCACCATTGCCATAAAACTTTAAAAATAAATGGTTGGGATAATTATATATAAAATTTATGTGAAAAATAATTTTTTTTTTTTATAGGGTCATTTTAAGGGCAAAGGGGGAGAAGGGGGTAGGGTAGAGTAGTACCAGGGTACGTTTCAGCATCGTCATTAAAGCTTAAAACTTTTAGTTTTAAGGAATGTAGGCTTAAGTAAAACAATTTGTTAAACTTTTACACTATATTTGCATATAACAACGCCTACTAAATGGGGCGGGGTTCAAAAATTAATTTTTTTTGGATTTATGGCTTCAAGTGTAGCGCGTTGGAGCTTCTTTGACATGCAAATATATCATTTGCTTAGCAAAATTTAAAAAAAAAAAAAAACTTTAAAAATTATGTTGTATTTTAGAGGTCGGTTTAGTTCTTCTTAGATGAACTTTTTCCCCTCTTGTCCGATTCAGCATATTTCCGAACTTGGCCTGTGTTATCTTTCCAGATATATTTATACCAAATTTCAAGAGCCTGGCTCTTTTCGTTTGGACTGAATCGTGATTTCCACAGACGGACATGCTCAGATCGTCTTAGACTTCATCACTGATCAACAATTTTATTTAAAAGGAAAGAAAACGGCAACACTGGTTGTCATGCAAAACGAAATTGAGTCTTAATTTTTTTTTTTAATAAAATTATTTCTGCTATTCTCGTTGTTAGCATCGTATTTAATTGTAGTCCATTAGCAGATGCCCCCCGAAGTAGGCTATAGTTCTTGCTCTATGAAGATGACACGTATGGTGAATATTTACTTGTTGACTTTTATTACTCATACGCACCCAGTAAAATGCAAATCTCAACGCACAGAACGAACGACTTATTTGTTAGAGCAATTTTTCAATTTAAAAATTCATGGAACTATAAAATTATTATTTTGGATTTTTATTAAAACTGGCAATGAAGCAATTAAGCCGGAGATAAAAGTGTTCTAAAATTAGCTCTATGAAATAGAAGAGGAAATTATGTGAAATATGTAGTTGAACCTATGAAATTTATAAAACACATTCTTCATATAATATTTCGGGGCTGATTGTGCTCAGCAGCAAAATGCAAGAGCAGCTGTATGCATAAGTTCCACACATTCTTTTGCTAACTGCATTTAATTACCAAAAATTGCAAAAGAAGATATTTTAATTCAAAGAAACCAACAACAATCACTTAAACAAACAAAACTCTCAATATCGTCGTTAGTCACACTGACTAGCAAAGCTCTTCTGTGTTAAATAAAAGGTAATTGCTGGCAAGCCAATAACCCAAGACTGTTAAATAAAGAGAAGATAAGAAGTTGCTGAAAACCACTTCAGAAAATTGCAAACACAATTTTCCACAAAACATTGCATGACCTCATCATCACTGCAAACAAAGAAAAAAAATTAAAAAAAAAAACAATTTGTTTGTAAAGATATTATTGCGTGGGCAAGTTTGTTTTTATTTGTATTGAGTCTGCTGCTCACAAGAAGCCATAAATTTGTACACATAAAAAGTTGTGTATTTGTTGTTGTCCTTAAGTAGTTCCTTTTGAGAATGATTATATTCTCAACTATTCATATTTTGTGTATATATATATATATATATATATATATATATATCTGTTTTATAGGATTATTCACGCTAAGTGAATAAATATACAGGGTCCGCCACATAACTTTTTTTTTGAAAATGCTATAAAAAAACGACTGAATATTTTCTCAAATATCTTTTTTTATTTGAAAGTACAATCCTTCCGGATAATAAAGGAAAATAATTTCATTCAAATGGCTGCCTCGGATGGCCATGCAGTAGCCTACACGATCGGTCCAATTTTTAACCACATTATCGATTGTGTGCAGCTGTATTTCACCAATAGCTTCACGAATATTGTCTTTTAAAGCGTCAATTGTCTCTGGCTTGTCGGCTAACACTTATCTTTGACGGCACCCCACAAATAATAGTCCAACGGTGTCAAATCGCATCTCCGAGGTGGCCAATCGACATCAGCTCTGCGGCTGATAATGCGATCTTCAAAAACAGGGCGCAAAACATCGAGCGTAGCTTCGGCTGTGTGACACGTAGCGCCGTCCTGTTGAAGCCAAATGTTGCCAATATCCTCCTCTTCAATTTTTGTGAACAAAAATTCGTTCAAAATGTCCCGATAACGATCGCCATTGACTGTAACGGCCACTCCTCTGGGCCAAAATCCGCACCAAACAGTGACTCGTTTTGGGTGCGTCGGCTTTTCAATGTATGCGTGCGGGTTTTCTGTACCCCAAATGCGACAATTTTGCTTGTTTACATACCCGCCAAGATCAAAATGAGCTTCATCTGAAAAGATGATTTTTTTTGCCAAAATCGGCATCTTTTGTAAGTCTATCGCAGGCCCACTTAGCGAAGCGAAAACGCATTGGATACACAACCATATTCGTTCAGCGGAAAAATAAAAGTAATTATCTGTCAAATCAGACGTGAGATAAGTGTTACCGTTCACGAAATAAGCACTAGTTGGAAAAAAACGTTAGATGGCGGACCCTTTATAATTATATTTTCTTAGGCAAAATGTTTGTAAAGTTACTCAAAAGCTGTTGCACTCATTGAGTTAAAATAATTTAATACATAAAAATTTTTTTTTACTTGCGAAATATCTCTCAAAATTTGTATTTTAAAAGAAATAAAACTTTATGGACCCCGCCCCCTTTAGTGAGCGTTGAAGTAAAATATTATATGCAAACATAGTGCAGTACTCCGTTAGCCCACATTCCTTAAAACTACAATTTTAAAGCTTTTATGAAAAAGTTGAGATGTTTGCCTCCTGAATGATTCTATAAAAACAATTTTTTTACACTTAATAGCCCCAAAAAATTTTAGTGTTTCATGGCAAAGGTGAGATGTCTCCCACACGGCCCTTCCCGAGGCGATCTCGACCAAAAAGAATTATTATTTATTAAATATATGGAGGGTATTGAAGATTCGACCCGTTTGAATATAACTTTCTTACATGTTTGATCTTGATTAGTGCATGATTGTGCATGCCGACAAGGGTTGTTTCAAAGAAGAAGCCATAGCACTGACCTCTGAACATCAGCGACAGCTAATAATACTATCATGTACTAAATAGCTGATGACAGCATCTTCACAGGTCACAGAATATTCCCGTCCTCTCAAAACTATCTCCTCATTTCGTGCGTTCAGGCATAATGTATTGCATTGCCAGAGGTCATTCCATAACTAGTGATCCAAAAAGAAAAGTACTCGAGAATTAACTCCCAAAAATCAACTGCTGCAGGCAATCAACAGACTATCACTTAAGTGACATTTTATTTTGGCAAAGGCGACGCTTTAAAAAAATATACAAGTTTAATAAAAATCAGAGTTATATCAGTTGCCTGTAAAGTTCATATTTGCAAGTCCTTTTAAACTCGCGACTTTTTTATATTCATCTTTCATCGCCACTTATATAATATTTGAAGTAAACTATCATTTAATTACCCGTGTTATTTTGAACTACTTTTCTTTTTTACTTCAATGCCTTTTACTATTTTGTTATACATTCACACGCTATTTTATTTTTTCAAAGTACAGCATTTAAACAGATTTTTAATGTTGATGTATTTTAAATAATATTTACAGTGGCTGGTAAAATATTTTTTTTGGAGCATAACTAACGCAACCATGCACTTATTCTGACTAAAAGAACTCGTCACGCTATTCATGACGGAGTCAAACTTGGGATTTTCCGTTTCTTAGTCCCGTGGTAACTACTTTACCAGCATTCTTGTTTTTTTTTTCATTATTTTTTTTTTATTAAAAACCTGGTTTTTAAACATTTTTAAATATATGGCCAAGTACGTTTATTCGACATATTGTCTCAATTGAATTAGTGCTTTTTGTTTGTTATGTGGTCAAGTATGTCCAAATCAAATAGATTTATATCGAATAAATTTTGTTTGTTGTGTTTTCTTGAATTTCAAATCCTATGGTTTTGCTTGTGTAATTCTCAATTCGTTTTTGGCAGTTTACGTATAAGCTAAGAGGATTTGTTATTTTGGAATTAGGTTAAAGTCTACTGATGATTTGGTGCTTGCCTCGTATAAAGAACTACAGCCTTAGTTTCATTGTGTGTATCAACAAGTATAAACATTGGTTCACAAAGTAAGAGCTTATTTAAAATATTTTTCAAATAATTGTTTGTTCTTAGTTGTGGTAACTGTATAATGAGTGTTTGCAACGATTTAGATAGTTACTTTTGCGATTCTGCATGGTAACAAGTAATCAGCACTCAAGAAAAAACAGATAACACAATTGTGTTGATCAGGCATAACATGTCATATGGTTATATCGTCACGTTTGTGCTATGTCCTTATTTTACAGGGAAAATTTTTGATTTGGACGAGGATGTTGTAAAATATACTAGAACGTTTGTGTTGGGTAAATGTGGTCATAGCGCGCTACGTACCAACAGACATAAAAAGTTTTTTCGGCTATGCAATCATGATGGGATGTCTTAGTTATCCTTCAGTAAGAATGTACGGGGGAAGTGAAACCAAAATTCCTTCCATTTATAACTCCATGTCTCGCGAAAAGTTTCTTCAACTACTTTCTGACATACATTTTGAAGACTATTCTGCACCAAACTTGACAAATAAGTTTTGGAGAATTCAGCCCGTAATTGATAAGAACACGGTGTAATGAAATGGCAACAAAAATCACGAATTACTCAATTGACGAGCAGATGATACCTTTTACGGGAAGATGTCCTGCACGTCAAGTAATTAGAACAAAACTTTGACCCGTTGGGTTAAAAAATCTTGTTTGTGCTACTTCTACCGGTGGTTGGTGGATTTTGAAGTTTTTCAAGGTGTTGGCACATTTGAAGATTGTAGTCTTGGTCATGGACCATCTATAGTCATATATATGGACAGATTTTTCACAAAAATACCACTATTAGAATCTTTACTTAGCAACAGGTACAATTATGGCAAATAGAGTACCTAAAAGTGTAAAATTTCTCTTGGACAAAGAAATGAATCGAGGCGATATTTCCCAACAACCAAAAAACACAGCTGTTGTGAAATGGAAGGATACAAAAGCAGTGATAGTTTCATCGAGTAACTGTGGCAAAGATCCTGTAGGGGAAATCGATAGATGGAACAAAAACTTAAAACGTTGCTGTCCTGTCCAGGTTCCAGCAGTGATACAGAAATACAACGCCTTCATGGGTGGAGTTGATTTGTGCGACCAAATGATGGAATACTATGGAATCAAAATCAAGACAAAAAAGTGGACTGTCAAAGTCTTTTTTCACCTACTTGATTTGGCAGTGTACAATTCTTGGATGGAATATTGATGCCAGAAATTCCGAATTGTCAAAGTCAAAAATTAAATCATTTTAAAATGTAATAAGGAGCTGCGCTAGCTGCATCCTTTGAAGCTCCTGAGCATGTTGAAATATATGAGCTTCCTAATAACTAGTATGGTTCGAAATATCGCCCACGTGATGCCCCTGAAGACGTTAGGTTCAACCGTTATCACCACTGGCCTGTATTTTCCGATGATTTACCACGAGTATGCTGAAATAATTGCGGAAGTCGTTCGAGACGTCAATGTGAAAAGTGTCTTTACACTTTACGCTTTGTTTGGGCAAAAACAAAAATTGTTTTCAAAAATACCACACAAAGTAATAATATGTACCTATTCTAAGAGGCTGAATTTTTCTCGATTGGTTTTTTATTATATTTTTAATTATTTTTATTATATTATTTAGTTGTTACAATCCAATGAATTACCTGAATAATTTAAGTTAAATAAACGTTATCACAGTTAAAACAAAATTTTCGATAAGTTGTTTTGCGGCTATTGACCGGGACCACACAATTGTGCGATGTCCTGTTTGCTAAAAAGAACCCTGCAAAAATATTTTGTGTGTCTGTATTATGCATAGTATAAAAACAGTTTTTCTTATTTCCATGTTTTAGACCGATTTACGAGCGATATAAAGTATGGGTCTGAAAGGGATAAACGATTTAAAAAAATATTTATATATATTTTAAAATTTTTTAACAAACAAACGCACAGAAATCTATTCGATGCTTTACATTTCCAAATATTTCACATTTTTTTAATAATTAAAGCAAATTACAAACATTGAAAATGTTCGTTTTGTGTGCATATAAATTTCACTTACGCTACGGGTGTTACACAATTAGGGCCATAACTGAATTGTAACGAATTAAATACAGAAAGACATAATAAATGTTGCAAGGGACAAGGGAAAGTCAACATCAATTTAATTATCTGATGTGCAAAGCAGAACAGAATAGCTGTTTTCGAAGGCCACCGCGCTCAGTCATGAATATTGTGTCGAATTCTTCTGATCAGCATTAGTGCGTGGTCGTAATAGTTGTTGTCACCCTGTTTCAGTGATGAAGGCATAGAACTGGTCACTGAACAGTTATTTGGCAAAAAATTTTCCGGCGAAGTAAATAGTTGAAATAGGTACAAAATATACTCTAGGGGTTATCCCTTGAGGCCTGTATTACAAAAACTCTGTATTAAAAAAAAACAGCTGTTTTAGAAGACCGCTACACCTGCATCAGAAGTAATAACGCGTATTTTCGCACATACATATTATTAGGTGGCCTCATTTTATGTGTTGTTATATATCGAAATTTTTATTTATACAGATTTTATTATGAAATAGTACACGAGAATTGTATCAATATTAAATCATTAGCCTCACATTAAATCTTGCGCTATTTTATGAACACTTCTTTTCATTTCAATTAACTCAAAATACTATGGTTTAATATTTTTTTATTTTTAAGTATACAAGACATGTTTTATCATGCTTCTGGCAACGCTATAGACACCCCAGAGGACTCAAATTGAAGGAAAATGTACACACAGTCAGAAAATATATAAAGACAATGGACAACACAAAATAATTTAGGGAAAATGTCACCTAGCAGAAATCGTTGTTTTCATAAGCCAATTTTGACGTGGCATTTTGGAAAATTATATTTAAAATATAAAAAAGAATTCCTTTTAAGGAAAATGCGTTAATCACAATATTTGTCTTATTTCTTTACCCACTGTCTTTATAAGTATGTGCACGTTATGTCAGGATATTCTTGACAGATTTTTCTCTCTTTGCTATTTATTATTATTTCAAAAAGTGCCTGGAGACCGTGCTCGTATTTAGTCTGTTGGATGTATAATTCTTTTTCCTTTTTTTTATATTTATTATCCATTATCTAAAATTAAATAAATGGCCTGAGGACAATCAAATGATTTTCGAATAATGAAGAGAAGTGCATATGGTTGTTATATTTAATTAATATTGATTTAAATTTCATACAGCGGGCCATAAATAAACTGATAATTAAATAAATAATTTCAAATGTTTCCATGGCCACTGCTATAAATTGATATTTGCTGTTAATTAATTAGTGCAGAAATAGAATTATTTCAGTGTCGTTAAAATGAAGTGTATAATTTTTGTTTATTGAGATTCCTTCAAGTTCATATACCGTTCAAATATATATATATATATGTATATATATATATATATATATATATATATATATCATTGTAATTTTAAATAAATCAATTTTTATATTAAACTTCTTAAGTACGTTTAATATTAATGGTGTGTCAGTATTTTTCATTCCCTAAGGTAAAATAAAAAGTTCGCCTGGCAGGCGAAAGTTCGTGAGATCACGTAGGTCCTAAAGTGGGTCATCATTTTCACAGATAGCCAAAAGACAAAGAAGATGATTAATAAACTGCAACTGAAAGTATAACCATTTTAATATCCCTTAGAAATTATTGCTCTCAATGACATTTTGATAAATTATTTTTAAAAAAATACCCAATAATAATAATTTTCATATGAACTGCTACGATATGAGAAATAATTTTCTTATTTTATTTAGCCAGCTTTAGCCGTTTGTTAAATCGATTGACATGAAATCCTTTTCAGGCAACTGCATGTGCTGTCAGCAAATCACTGCAAATTCTAATCGCATTAAAAAGCAAAAATAAATTTAATTTATTTACCTTTCCTTCAAAAGACTATTTGAATGCATCATTGTGAAAATAGCAAAGAAGCATAAAAAGAAAAAAATTCAATTTGAATTATACAACAATTTCTTTGTTAAACGTTTAATCGCCAAAATTTCCATTACAAAAACAATTTTTTTATTTCCCCTTCATTGAGTCAATTGTTGCATAATAATAAGAAATAAAAATAAGCCCAAAATATAATTTAGAAATTTATTTGTTTGCTTTGCATAATTATGGATTTTGTGATATTTTTATTGAGGTCATGAGCAAGCATGTGATGAGTCATATCTTTGCTTATGAATTTTAAATGGATAAATTATTCTGTAGATATTTTTAATGATGTTAAACACATGAATATTTTCAAATATGGTCTTCATAACTCGTCATAATTTTTTCTTTTTCGCCAGCCAAAGGCTTTGGACTTTTTCCAAACATTCTCATGTGCGGAATATTCCAAAAAGTTGTAATAAACGGTTTATTTTAAAAGAATGTAAATAAGGACTATATTTAAATCAGCCCGTTCAGGAAAAAACTGGCTACACCATGAATATATAACTAGACTACAAATGTGCAAAGAAACGATAATACAAATTCCGAAAAATTTCTTTTTAGCGAAATCTCCAGAAATTGCAAAAAAGAAATAATCACCAATTCAATAATAAAATAAAAACTCCAAAACAAGTCAAAATACGTTATATTTAAAAGAAAAATAACACAAAAATAGAAATAATTCTAATAAAGAAATATAAAACACAAATTTAAAAATGCAACACAAATTGTAAAAACAACAGCAATATTTAGTAACGAAATCTAAACTCCGAAAAAAGAGTGCAAACATCCGGATGGGTTTTAAATATATAAATACTCTTTTAAAAAAGCAGATATACATAATATTTACTAACACAAGGAGGAAAAACGGTACTCCGAAAAAAGTTTATAACACTCCGAAAATTTATTTCTTTAAAAATTTTATTTCTACATATTTTGTAAAAACGTGAAATTTAAAAAAATAGCATAAAACTAGAAATACATAATTCTAATAAAGAAAAAATAAATAAATAAATTAGAAAATGCAACACAAATTGCCAAAAAAAATATCAGCAATATTAAGTAACGAAATCGAAACTCCAAAAAAAGAGTACAAACATCCGGATCGGTTTTAAATATATAAATACTCTTTTAAAAAAGCAGGTATACATAATATTTACTAACACAAAGAGGAAAAACGGTACTCCGAAAAAAGTTTATAACACTCCGAAAATTTATTTCTTCAAAAATTTTATTTCTACATATTTTGTAAAAACGTGAAATTTTAAAAAATAACATAAAAATAGAATCACATAATTCTAATATAGAAAAAATAAATAAATAAATTAGAAAATGCAACACAAATTGCCAAAAAAAATTCAGCAATATTAAGTAACGAAATCGAAACTCCGAAAAAAGAGTACAAACATCCGGATCGGTTTTAAATATATAAATACTCGTCTAAAAAAGCGGATGTACATATTATTTACTAACACAAGGAGGAAAAACTGTACTCCGAAAAAAGTATATAACACTCCGAAAATTTATTTATTCAAAAATGTTATTTCTACATATTTTGTAAAATACGTGAAATTTTAAAAAAAATAACATAAAAATAGAAATACGTAATTCTAATAAAGAAAAAATAAGTAAATAAATTAGAAAATGAAACACAAATTGCTAAAAAATCAGCAATATTTAATAACGAAATCTTAACTCCGAAAAACGAGTGCAACTATCCGCATCGGTTTTAAAAATATAAATACTCTTCTAAAACAGCAGAAATATGTACATAATGCTACTAACGCAAGGAGGAAAAAAGGTACTCCGAAATAAATTTACAACACTCCGAAAATTTATTTTTTAAAAAAATTTAATTTCTACATATTTTGTAAAAAAATCAACAATGAGATCTAAACTGCGAAAAAAATCTACAAGTATCCGAATATTTACATATACGAAATTTATTACAAACTGAAAAGAACCGAAAACACATAATTTATTAAGCCGAAGAGCAAAAAAGTACTCCGAAGAAATAAAATAAAAATTGCGAGAACTTTGAAAATGCATCACAAATTGCCAAAATTATATTATCAAATCCATAACTCCGAAAAATCTACTATACGAATATAATAATATAATATACGAATATATTATGAAGTTCTTTTTTATATGAATCACTCTGTTGTCTGACAGCTGTTTTGACAGTTTAAAGTGACGTCTCTACTCAGTATTGTTTGGCAAATCATCATGAACAGGTTAACTCCAGAACAACGCTTCCAAATCGTGGAAATTTATTTTCAAAAACAGTGTTCAATTAAAAATGTTTATCCGCTTTTTTCCCCAAAATTCTCTTCAGTGATGAGGCGCATTTTTGGTTGAATGGATATGTCAACAAGCAAAATTGCCGTATTTGGAGCAAAGATAATTCACACGTCGTCCAAGAATTACCAATGCATCCCGATAAATGTACTGTTAGTTGCGGTCCATGGGCTGGTGGAATCATCGGTCCTTATTTCTTTAAAAATTAGGAAGGACGACCGTGAATGGAAATCGATACAGAATCATGATCAATGAATTTTTGGTGCCAAAACTTTCAGATATGGATGTAAACGAAATGTGGTTTCAACAGGATGGTGCTGCCACTTGTCATACTGCGGGCGAAACAATGGACTTATTGAAAGAACATTTCAACGACAACATTATTTCGAGAAATGGACCGACCGGTGAATTGGCCTCCGCGTTCGTGTGATTTGACGCCACTCGATTATTTTTTTTTTTTGGGATACCTGAAATCATTGCTTTGCGTGGATAAACCAGCAACGATTGACGCTTTGGAAACCAGTATTCAACGTGTCGTTGGTGAAATACGCCCTCAAATGCTTGGAAAGGTGGTCGAAAATTGGACCTCCAGAATGACCTTTGTGCAAAATAGTCGTGGTGGCCATATGCCCGAAATTATATTTAAATGTTAAATGACAAGAAATTATCTACCAAATAAAAAACTTTTTTTGGCCATTTCATAATTTGGCATGTGTTTTATTTAAATTTCAAATCAGCAAGCTCTTATAAAAACACCCTTTACATATATGAAAGCTATTACAAACCGAAAAAAACTAAGAACATATAATCTACTAAGGTGAACAGAAAAAACAAGTACTCCGGATATATAAAAGAAAAAATTCGAATATACATATATTTCTTAACACAACTTTGAAAATGCACCACAAATTGCCAGAAAAAAGCACTAAATCCATAATAAAATCTACGCTGTGAAAAAGATCTACAACTACGTTCCGAATACACGAAAACTAGGAAAGACTAACAAAAAAATTTTTTTGGACACACCTAATTTTGCTTAACCCAGAAAAACATAGTACTCTGAAAAAGACAAAAACTCTCCGAAAATTTACTTTTACAAAAAAGCTTCGAAAATCCCCATAAAATTTCAGGATATCACAAATTTGTTAAGAATTTCAATATCCAAAAATATGTACAAAAATGGTTTCGAAACACGATATAATAGAAAATTTTAATTTTTTATGGCATCTACAAGTCCTGCATTTGATATAAAAAAAAATTCTTTGGCTGAGATTCTTAAAGTAATGAATTTCATAGGGAACTCACTGAATTGGATATGACAAAGTGCTAATATTAACTTAAACATCTGTGGTGTGCATGTAATCGTGAAGCCACGAAACACCCCCAGCCCTGTACTTCAAATATGGCAAACAGCCCCTTATTTTTTTTTTTTTGTCCCACTATAAATTGTAGTTATTCATTTCTGCAGGATCGAGTTTTATCACTTTATCAAAATCCTGAATGTATCAGTAATATTAAGTGAGAATTTAAATAGAAACGATGGCACTAGAATTAATGTTGGAAAAACCACACACACACACCACCACTTTGTCATTCAGACACAAGGAATATGTCAGCTAACATTTTGTTTTTATTTAATTTTTTTTTTTTGCCAACTATTTTCTATATCTATGAGTATTTCTCTATGCGTTATTTCTGACTATCTTTTGCTGCTAATGATTGTGACGCGATGCTGATGATGATTTCAATGTTGTTCTTTGTAAGATTGTGTTGGTTGGTTGTTGTTGATGAGCATGATGGCACAAGTGATGGGAACGATGGCAATGACGCTTTTGGTTCGAATGGTAGATGCTGTTGTGTTTTCTTGTTGGTTAATGGTTATTGGTTGGTTTTTTGAACTGTTTTTGTGCGAGTGCACTTGACACTGATTCATGACGCATTTGACACTTAGCACCAATCTATTTTCTTCATTCAGTTTTTTGTACTAGATTTTTTGCTATTATTTTTTTGTGTGCCTTTCTCTTAATATCACTTGTGTCCTTTATAACTTTCGCTTCAGTTTTATTTAGATTTAGTATGTTTTTTTTTTTTTTTAATTTTGCCTGTAGTTGCTTCTAGTTCATAGTATACAAATGGACAAGTAGTATGTGTGTGAGTGTATGGGTGATAAAGCAGATTATTACAGATTAACTTGTCCCGGGCATTTGTCATTGGTGTGCTTATAATGTGCCTACCCAGCAAACACACAGACATGTTCGAACATGATTTTGTTTTCAATTTTAAAGTTTGCATGCCATAAATGGTTTTATACTCAATGTTTTTATACTCAATGATAAAATGCTGATTAGGCCGGGAACGAAAATTTTTTTTTCAGAAAAATGGAACATGAACAAAAATAATCAAACGGTAACACGGGTATTATAACAATAACATGTTAACATCAGGTTGATACAGTTCTCGTATCCTTTTTCACAATAAAATTTGTGTATATAGGAACTGTTATCACATTCAACTAAGCCACCTAATAAGTGGTGACAAACACAATACACATAGGTATAAGCACCGATGATGAACGCGTTGCGTCTTTCGAAAACAGCTGTTCTGCTCTGCTGTGTAAGTTGAATAACAAAAACTGATGTTGACTTGCCTTTGTGCCTTGAATATTTATCATGTCTTTCTGAGATTTAAATTAAAATTTCGAGCAATTAGCCTATAGAATCTTAATTCAATTTAGAAAATACTTTTTTTTTGTGGTGAATTAATTTGAAATATTCACTATCACAAACAAACTCAAAAAAACGATTTCAGGGTTGGGAAATTGAAACTTTTTTTATTATATAACAGTAACCAACTAAAACAAAGTTTTCTTTATATATTAAACATATTTCAAGATGTTCTTGAAAGAAATTCATGGGATTTTGATATTCGGAAAGCTAAAAAGACATTTTCAGAGCTGGAAAATTGTAAAATTTTTTACAATATTAAATTATTTGTTATTAGTTTGGAAAAATAAAAATAAATTAATATTGAAAATAAGTAAGATAATAAAAAGTGGTTTCAGGGTTGGAAAATGTGCAGTTTCAGAGCTGGAAAATTGTAAAACTTTTTGCAATATTAAATTATTTGTTATTAGTTTGGAAATAAATAAATAAATTAATATTGAATATTAGGAAGATAAACAAAGTGGTTTCAGGGTTGGAAAGTGTGCATAGAGTCCAGACGTACGACGGTGTAGAGTATATGAAATTAGCAGAATTTATCAAATTGTGCCCAACAGATTTTAAGCTTTCAGCAACTAAAAAACACAACAAATGAGATAAAAAAGTTAAATTTAAATAGGAACTTTAACACGAAACTGCCGTCTATTTCTGGAAATGAAACTAAAAGTTAATTTAGACGACTTTCTGTTTATTGGGTACACTCTATCTCTATGGGAAGAAGCAAAATTTTAATAGATGAGTTAGTGGTTGTTCGCTTAAGCTTTCATTATTCAACATCGCAATCCTATTACCAGTTAAATCTATCAAACCATTTTCATAATTTAACTTCACATGAATACATTTATATAAAATTTCCAACATATTTATTAAACAAATCTTCGCATGTAGACATGTGGGTGGCAGTGTATGGAATATTGCCGGCTTGATGGTGGGTGTATTTTTATTTGTGTCATATGAAATAATACTCGTATGTCTTAGAATGTCATAAAGGTCATGACAATGCGTATAAATATTAAGCTTTAATGATAAGCAATTAGTCTTTCGAAGCCATACAACTTCTCTTTGTATTTACTGCTTTTCATCTTCGTCATCTTGAAGTAATTTTGCTTTTTATTTGTGCTTTAGTATTTCCATGTTAATGGAAATATTCTCTATAGCAGCAATTAATTAGAAAAATGCTGGGAAGTGGGATATTTTCAAGCATTTTAAATAGTTAAGAAGAAAAGCCGAGTTTTAAGTGGCATGAAAATTAAAACTGATAATACGAAACGGAAATGTTGTTGGAATGAAAACATTTTTTTTACAATCATTAATTTCTAAACTTCCGCAAGCTAAAAATGTTTCTTAAATGAACATCACGGCCTGTAAACAATTCTTGTATGAACAAAATACAGTACAGAACAAAATACAGTGTAGGCACTTAAGACGGGATCCATGATTTTCCATGAAATCGAAGGACAAATGGATAATTTGGCGTATTCTTTATTACCTCGCGCTACAGCAGCAGCAACGGGCTAATGAAGAATTCCTCGGCACCATCGTGTAATTTTGTTATATCCTCCAAAAAAGAATTGGAGAAATTCACTTTGCCATTTCAAGCGTAACGCAGCGAAATATTCATCTGAGACCCCATAAACTATATATATTCTTGATCAGTGATGAAATCTAACACGATCTAACGTTGCCTGTTCGTCGGTAAGCACGATTTAGTACAAACAAAAAGAGCCAGACCCTTGAAATTTGGTTTAAATAAAGGGTGTTTTTTTATGAAGTTTTTTTTTATACGAATCACTCTGTTGTCTGACAGCTGTTTTGACAGTTTAAAGTGACGTCTCTACTCAGTATTGTTTGGCAAATCATCACGAACAGGTTGACATCAGAACAACGCTTCCAAATCGTGGAAATTTATTTTCAAAAACAGTGTTCAATTAAAAATGTTTATCCGCTTTTTGACCGCAAAATTCTCTTCAGTGATGAGACGCATTTTTGGTTGAATGAATATGTCAACAAGCAAAATTGCCGTATTTGGAGCAAAGATAATCCACACGCCGTTCAAGAATTACCAATGCATCCCGATAAATGTACTGTTTGCTGCGGTCTATGGGCTGGTGGAATCATCGGTCCTTATTTCTTTAAAAATGAGGAAGGACGACACGTTACCGTGAATGGAAATCGATACAGAATCATGATCAATGAATTTTTGGTGCCAAAACTTCAAGATATGGATGTAAACGAAATGTGGTTTCAACAGGATGGTGTCACTTGTCATGCTGCGGGCGAAACAATGGACTTATTGAAAGAACATTTCAACGACAACATTATTTCGAGAAATGGACCGACCGGTGAATTGGCATCCGCGTTCGTGTGATTTGACGCCACTCGATTATTTTTTGTGGGGATACCTGAAATCATTGGTTTACGTGGATAAACCAGCAACGATTGACGCTTTGGAAACCAGTATTCAACGTGTCATTGCTGAAATACGCCCTCAAATGCTTGAAAAGGTGGTCGAAAATTGGACCTCCAGAATGACCTTTGTGCAAAATAGTCGTGGTGGCCATATTCCCGAAATTATATTTAAATGTTAAATGACAAGAAATTATCTACCAAATAAAAAATTGTTTTTGGCCATTTCATAATTTGGCATATGCTTTATTTAAATTTAAAATCAGCAAGCTCTTATAAAAACACCCTTTATATCTTGAAGAATAGCACATGCCAACTTCCTAAATGGGCTGAATCGGGCCAAAGGGAAAAAGTTCCCATAAGAGGAACTAAAACAACCTTTAAAAAACAACATAATTTTTAAAGTTTTTTTTTCGTAATTTTGTTAAGCAAATGATATGTTTTTCTATTAAATCAGGTCCAACGCGTTAAACTTGGGGCCATAAAATATAAAAAAAATTTTGGATCCCGCCTCCTTTAGTGGGCGTTATTATATGCAAAAATAGTGTAAAAATTTAACAATTGTTTTACTTAAGCCGACATTCTTTAAAAATAACATTTTTAAGCCTTAATGACGAAGCTGAGACGTAACCTGGTACTCCTCTGCCCTACCCCTCTTGTCCTTTGCCACCTAAATGACCATTTAAAAAAAAAGCAGTGTGAGTCCGATCACAGGAGAGATGTGTAAACATCTAGTAATGAAAAAGCTATTAATCAGCTGTTGACTGAAATGTAATCCATGTAGTTATTTTCCAGCAATTGTTTTCGAGCTGTACAGCGCTAGCACAATTATATGTTAACGAAACTTAGTAGCTACTATTGCACACTAGATGGTGTTTATAAGCAGCTGTTAAGTTTCTCTGTACTTCTTGTTGACCATATGAATGACAATCTCAAAGACGAAGAAGACTTTTAGTTTGGCAAGTTTAGTTTTTTTGTTTTCCTTATTTTGCTTTGTTTTAGTAAATTTCTTATTAAAAGTGCAAAAATTCTTTTTAAAAGTTATTAACATTAAATGTTTTTGTACTCATTTAATTAATTGCTTGTATTTGCCTACGATAACATAATGTACGACTACTTGTATTGCACACTAGACTTGTGTCCAACTAGCTCATTCGCTTAGTTTTGACAAGAACCTTTAACCAGACCTATGTAATTTGAATGGGTTTGATCAGAGGTTCTTGTCAAAACTGAGCGAAGAAGCTAGTTGGACACAAGTCTATTGCACACTAGATGGTGCTGAGTGTATTTCTATGTAGCTGTTAAGTTTCTCTCTACTTCCTGTTGTCCATATGATTACACTAATACACTCATATATAGCTCACACCTATTTGATCTTACTCTAAATTTGTGATTGTATTGTGAAAAATATTTTTACCCCCCAGCGTATAGATGTTAACACATCAAAAAAGTAATAAAATTAAAAATAAATTTATGTGCGTGAAGATAAATATGCCGAGTTAAATATGTTTTAACGTAAGCAGTTACGAAGTGAAGTTAACTATGTTATGACGTAAAGAAATGGCAATCAGTGAATTTTTTTTTGTCTGAAAATCCATATTGATATACAAAATTATTATGGGAGTGTCTTCTATCCCATACATCATTTTGTATATACTGGCAATGCATGCCAATTCCTTATTCGGCCACTAGGGGCAAAATCCCTCCAAGATCACACGCACTCTAATGGCCTGTAAATTGACCTTTCATGGCCTGTAAATATTTTTACAAACTCAATTCAGCTATTCCAATTGTTGTGTGTGATAGAAGACACTCCCATAATTTTTTATATACTGGCAACGCATGTCAACTCCTTCTTTGGCCACTGGGAACAAAATCACTCCAAGATCACACACTCTCATGGCCTGTAAATATTTTCAGAAAATGCTAAAAAAATTTATTGAATATGGATTTTGATAAAAAAAACTTCACTGTTTGCCATTTCGTTACGTCATAATATATTTAACTTAACAGCTAAATACGTTGTTTCGTAACTGCTTACGTCAAAACGTGTTTAATTCGGCTTATTTATCTTCACTCACATAATAAATTGTACATATAATTATTCCGAACATTTATTTTTGAAGTTTTGTGGCAAAGGTGAAATGTCTCTTCCACTGCCCTTGCCAGAGAGACCCCAAAATATACAGATTTAATGCTCTCCAAAAAGAGTTAGACCACATAAAGTATACATATTCTTGATCAGTGATGAAGTCTAAAACGGTCTAGCAATGCCCATAAGTTCATCTGTGGAAAACATGATGTAGTCTATTTTTGGACCCCGCCCCCAAACTCTGTCCCACCAAGTTAAACATTTCAATTTTACTTATTAAATATTTGGAGGGTATTTAAGATTCGACCCGGACGAATATAACGTTTTTTTTTTTTTTTTTTTTTTTTTTTTTTTTGTTAGGACCAGTGCTTAAGAGATGACACCTATATGTGCAGTGCATTGCATAGGAGTTAGTATTGGAAAGACAAATGAAGAAATATGAGAAGATATGAAAATTTCCTTAGTAGCTACAGGTTCGACGTAGGAGGTTACTCTCACTGTACTCTTTAGTTCCTATGGCCTTTCCATTTCATAGTCGGGTGTTAACTACTTCAGCCGACAGCACCCTCATGACTTATCTTTTTGTTTTATTTTAATCATAATATACATTTTTTGGATTTGTTTATATTATTTCATTGCATTGCAATTAGCTTATCTGGCTTGTTACGTCTGTAAATGTCATTGTGCATAATTGATTTTGTAAATAATTTACTACGACCACATAATTATAATGACACGTTGTTTAATTCCACTAAATTGTGGCTACGAAAAAAAATTTGTACAAACTTAATTCTTGTTATGAAACAAGATTGTAAAAATAGACATCAAATAGTTTGTGTAAAATTCTGATGAACACACACACACGTACACGCATATTATGCAACATAAATATATAAAAGTTATGAAACAAATCGAGGGTTTTGAATGCTTTGATACCCTCATCTATTTATAGCCTCACATATGAATAATTATTATTTGTTGTTAAATATTGTGTCATGTAAACAGCGTACAGCAGGGATCAAAATATATAGATTTTCATTGTTAGCTTTACTTTCAAATGACTCTTTAACATTAAATACTTTTAAAAAAAAGTCGACTTTATATGCATTTATGATATTCTGGGTGTCTAATAAGCCATTAAAATGCTGGTAAACATAAGAAATATTATTTAAAGCGGGCAACGACTGTATTTAGAGCAGTCTCCGGATTTTGATACGGGCAAGGGAGATTTTGCAAAGGCCGCCTTTTCCTTATTCGAAGTATGGAAATTGGATGTATAATCACAATACACATGAGCACTGATGATGAAGGTGTTGCGGCTTTCAAAAACAGCTGTTCTGCTCTGCTGTGTAAGTTGAATAAAACTGATGTTGACTTTCTTTTGTGCCTTGGAATATTTATCGTATCTTTCTGAGATTTAAAAAACAAATTTCGAACAATTAGCCTATGAAACTTAATTCAATTTAATATGGATGTATAATCTTTGCCAGTTACATTTAAAGCTGGAAATATTTTAAAATAATTAAACATATAGAAGATTAAACTTCCTCGTTCTGCATGAAAAAAAAATTACTATTCTATACGAGATTAAGAAGCCGAATATTTCGAGATCAATTCTGCACTCTGTCATGAATGTAGCATCGAATTTTTTGAATAGCCGCAACAAACTCTCTATCTTTCTTCCTCTGTCGTCTCAATACCTCCTCCTCCCTTTGTGGTGCAATGCACTGCATATGCAACAATCATCTCTAGAGTGCTGTGTCGAATTTCATATGGACTAGACGTACTAAAATCCTTTACGATCATTACGAGCAATTCTATTTCAGTCCATCGATTACTTGGCCTTAAACAAAATCAAAATTAATGAAAACTATTTTCTGTTGAATTGCTATATTCTTCAGCAGTATTATTGTCATGAGTGTACATGTTTGCAACACTTCTGTGATTTCAAACCGTGTTTGAGTTGAGTTTGATTCGCAAAACTTTTAATTAATATTTGCACAATTCCCTTTATTATTCATATCTTTGTTGTTCTAACCGCAATAATATTTATTATAAAATATTTTATTTGTAAAATATTATTTGAACTCATCAAATTATTAAAAATGCTAATCTGGGTTATATGTTGTTCACAAATGTGTGTGGAAATTAATTATTATCAAATATTGACTATTATTTAGGTGGGTATATTATTCAAATGTATTAAAAAGAGTTTTTATTTGCAGATATTCTCAGGAATTTATGATATAAGAATAGTGCTTATGCGAAATCATACGTTTGGGAAATTTCATACAAATTCACACTTCTGGATGTAATCTAGGAACAAACAAGTAAAAGCGCTATATCCGGCTGTGCCGAATCTCAAAAACCTTTCACATATGTTTTTCTCTTTTCTTTCTAAAACAGAAAATAGATTTTATTCACCAAAAAAATAATAAATCAATATAAGAAACTAATATGTTCATAAAAATTTCGATTTTCCACGACCCCTGGATTTTAATTTTGAGTTTTTTACACGAATGTAGTTCGTCCTGAAGTATCAAAAACATTTAATTCAATGAAAATAATATATTAAAAAAATATTAAAATAAAAATTAGGAACTTATACTTACTTGCATGTACAAAAAAAAATTCGATTTTTTTTTTAAGGAGTAGGACCAGCACTCAGGGGATAACCCCCACATATGCAACGGAAAATAGATTTTGGGAAGGAGGATAAAGGGAGTAGTGTCTGTGGATATTCGACTTGAACCCCCTCAAATTGTAAGTGGCGGGGAAGACATCTGCAGTCCACATACGGACTGTTCGGGCAAAAAACGAATTTTCTCTGTAATGCATAGTGCGATTCGTTGCAATATCGTCCACAAACGCATGCGCTCTTGATGAAAAACGCGTTGAGCGTAAGAAAGAATGGGTTTCAGGAACAAGTTCCCTAATTTCACCAGAGCACCTGCCATTGTAGTAACAATAGAACAACGATACGCACCCCACATTGCGACGATGCTCAAGAGAGTCAATAGAGTTGGCTACCCTACTGTTTCCTATGAGTTTCATTGCCCTCTCCAGTACGCGGTTGAGTAACTTCAAAATAGACTTTGAAGCACCGGCCCAAACATGAGAGTTGTGGTGTAAATATTAAGACGATCAGAAGGGGTGAAGTATCTCTTGCACCGTCTTAAGAAGCCAAGGCACTTGAATACTTGAAAGACATGTTCCGTCCATCTGACATCACACTGCACTTTCATGCACAGAACATCAAGAGCCCCCGACTCCATAATACTGACACCACCCATAGAAACAGATGAAGCAGCTTGGTCATACGTATGTCGATGCGTAAGCATACAACACTGGGTCTTACGGGCATTAAAATCGACCCTGTTCGCCTGACCCCATTCGGAAATCTTTCCAGAACGTCATTCATAAACTGCCTCCTCGTCTCGATTTCAGACGTTGACGGCCTGCAGTTAAATGAATAAGAATGCGAAAGGCTGCTATCATCTGCGAAATAGTGAATAGGACAGGAAGTTTGGGAAAGTAGATCGTTAAGAAAAATTAGAAACAGAGTAGGAGAAAGAACGGAGCCCTGCGGTACCCTTGAGTTGACTCTGAACTCATCGGATGAGATCCCATCTATAACAACTCGTATAGAGCGATCCCTGAGGAAGCTCGATATAAACCAAAAGAAGGTGGTAAGTTTGGACTTTCCACCCTTGGGTAGAATTTTTAATTTTTGTTTTGTTTTTAATATCAATTTAATTCTTTCTGAACTATAAAATAGCTATAGTTCACTAAAAAAATCAAAATTGGGCACTTATATGGCTACTTTTACATACCAACAAGTTTCGATTTTCCAACCCTGGAATCGAATATGTCATTTTTTATGGTTTTCAGTACCAATTTAATTCTCCCTGAAGTACAAAATGGGTTTAGTTCACTAAAATAACTAAATTAGGAACTTATATGACAATTTTTATATAACAAACATATATAGATTTTCGTACCCTGGAATGGAATTTTAAATTTTATTTATTTACTTAACGAATATAATTCTTCCTAAACTATAAATAAGGTTTAATGCACTGAAGCAACCAAAATTATAAACTTAAATGGCTGCTTTTATGTACTGAAAAACTTTCAAAATTTCCGAACCCTGATATATAGAAATATGCAGCTTAGTCTAAAATAAGCAAAAGTATGCAAAAATATGCAAAAATAAGCAATTGCAAATTGGTTTTAAAATCCCAAAAAGCCAAAGGAAAGATCGATCAATTTTCAGGCCGATGATCGATCAATCCCAAGTTTTTATACCCTCCAAAGAGAATATTGTGGGTCATTCCGTTTGTAACGCAGTGAAATATACATCTGAGACCATATAAAGTATATATATATATATATATATATATATATATATATATATATATATATATATATATATTCTTGATCAGTGATAAAATCTAAGACGATCTGAGCATGTCCGTCTGTCTATCTGTGGAAATCACGATTCAGTCCAAACGAAAAGAGCCAGACTATTGAAATTTGGTACAAATATATCTTGAAGGATAGCACAAATTATGTTCGGAAATGGACTAAATCGGGCAAGAGGGAAAAAAGTTCTCCTAAGAAGAACTAAACCAACCTCCAAAAAACAACATAATCTTTACATTTTTTTTGTAATTTTGTTAAGCAAATGATATATTTCTATGCCATAAAATTAAAATAAAAATTTTTTGGACCCGAAAAATTTTTTATGCGAAAATAGTGGAAATATTGAACAATTTTTATTAGTTTAGGCTATAAGCAGCTGAGATGAAAAGTCTCTCCCACGGCCCTTTCCGGAATGACTCTGTCAAAATAGAGATTTAAAATTGGGCACAGAGATGTCTTAAAGGAACTCTGTCCCGCCAAATTAAACATTTTAAATTTACTTACCAAATATTTGGAGGGTATTTAAGATTCGACCCGAACGAGTATAACGTTTTTACTTGCTTCAATTAGTTTATTCAAAGCAAAATACATTTGGGGTATTCACACTTCGCTATTTGCTATTTACTCATATTGTCTTAAAGTCATAATATTTTAGACCAGTTTAAAAAAGTTGTTGTTGTGCTGCATACAAAAAAGTCATAAAATAATAGCACTCTTTCTAGTATGTTTTTGTTTTGTCATAAAATAGCTCTAGAGATCTAAGTCGAACGGATGAAAATCTCTAGGCGAGACGGCGAAAGTATATGTTTGCCGCCGTTACTTATGCATGATTCACGACTAAAAAACGGCTAAAAAATTATCCATACCTATATGTCTGTACATTAAATTACATTTTTTTAACATAAAAATATCAAAAGAGAACTAAATCCCAAAAACTAAATATATACAAGTGAAAAGTTTTTCTCGTTTAACTTATGTAGCTGGCAGCCACTGAACGTTTTTCCGTATGGCGCCGCAAAAAAAATTTACTCAGCTCATATCAAGGCAGCAGCTCTTTTAGTTTATACATACAAATTCATTTATATATTCTTGTGCACCAGAAGACAAATTTAATAATTTTAAATAGAAATGGAGTTTTTCTCATATTCAAACAACTTTATTACAATTATCTTAATTATATTTTGCTTTGATAACATCTAATTACAAATGTGTTGTTTTGTTATCAGCTGATCGATGTTTGATATAGCATACTAAGTTATGACAGGTTGTTCACACTAGTCATAAATATAATTTTTCGTGCTATTATTTTATGACTACAGTGTGAATCCCCCAATTGTATTTCAGTCATGAAATAATTTTTGCGTATACGAGAACTAACTTTTAAAATTTTTTATAAATATATAATAGAACTTTTTCCGAAGTAAAAGTTTGCTTTGAAGTGCCGCTGTTCCTGGTGGATAGCAATACTAGCCTGTCAGTCCAATAGTCGTGAGTTCGATTACCGCTGGAGACTCTGTTTTCAAATATTTTTTAATACGATAAGAAAAACGAAACAGCACGATTAAAATCAAATACACAAAATTCCGACTATTAAACAACATTTGGCAAAAATATTAATTTAATAATAACAATTTCTCTATTCGATGCGACGACAGCATTTCGTAAAAATTGTCTTTCAGATTATGGGAATGCATAATAATTGCCAGAGGCTATAATGTGATGTATACTGATGACCATTTGTGCCACTACAAACATTTAGGAAGGCACAACTGCCTTGAAGTCATCCATCCTTCAAGACCTGTCTAGTGTCTCAAGGCTGCTGTTTAGTTTGTTTTCCTAAAATATGGTTAAAATATAAAAATAAGTTTCCTTCCATTTCATACTCTGCAGCAATTTTCCTAAAACAAACACATCTGTTAACAAAACAACCCAAAGTCGTATGAAATATTTCAACTTCTTCCAACAAGGAACACAATAATTTTGTGACAGAAATATATTAAGCCAACAGCAAAACTTTCATTGTGTTTCGAAATGGATTGTGTGGGAACGCTAGCGTCCAAGAGAAATTAAATAGAGTCCTAAGACAAATTCTAAACACTTGTAAAGGTAGAGGCGTTGACACTTGATTTATAATACAAGGTTTTTGTTCAATTATTGCAATTTGTCTTCAAAATATGTGTACCAGTCTAATAAAGGATTTTGCTCGTTGCAGCTCAATTCAATATTCATTTCAAATTACACTCGTAGCCTACACCCACTACACGCACACCAAACACTGCGATAATCTAATTTCGTAGCTTAATTATTATTAATTGCTGTAGTCACTTAAACTGTTCAGACTATAAAAACTAAACTTTATTATCCCTGCAAATTGTCTCCAAAAGCTAATTTCAATATACTCCACCGATACGCCACCTTTAGGAAATTGTCTTTTGCGAACGAGAGGTAAGAGAAATGAAAGTAGCAGCAGCAGCAGCAACAATTGGCAACTTTAGATTGCTTTTAGTGCTCACATCTCTGGCTTTCACCCATTCAATAGCATCGACGACGTAATTGCGACAACAGCAAAATTTTACATTTCGAGCAGAAAACAGCACAATTTACTCCTTTAAGCCATTACAGGGGAGGTATAATTGTAGGATATCAAATAACCCAGAAAAAAATAAAATAAAAAGGAAAAAAACAAAAAAGTTAAACCTCTTAAAGACAGAATATGTAGAAGATGATACAAGGCAGCAGAGTAGCTGCTGATGAGTAGGTTGCAAACAGTGTTGCTAACGCCCTGAAAAAAAATCTTACATCAAAACAGCATAACATTTTTCTGATCTTTATTAAACTCAATAAAGATTGCTAACCTACTGTTTGGAACATAATAAATGTAAGAAGACATGATAAATAATTCAGAGACCTACAATTTTGATTACAAAATCCTGATCACTTGGGTCCCAGTATTTCCCATTGTGGTGCTTGAAAATATCACAAAATACCCAAGACCTTTCACTGGAATGGCACCTTTTCCGTAGTTATAGGCTAGCATCGCCACAACGCCACTCAAGTCCAAGAGAAAGTCATCAACAATTTAATTGCCCAACTTACACAGCAGAGCAGAACAGCTGTTTTCGAAAGCCGCTGCACTTTCATCATCAGCACTCGTGTGTGATGATAGCAGCTTTTATTGATACAAATTTAATAACGAAAAATCATACGAGAATTGTATCACGGTGTTGCCGTTTAAGTACTTTCATCGTATCCCAATTTCTGTATGTGTTATACCATTTTACTTAAGCCAAAGTTATATTATATGTAAGGGCATGTGAAATTTTTTATACCCTGCAAAATAGAATTGGACTGTACATTCACTTTGGCATGCTGTATGTAACGCAGCGAAATATCCCTCTAAGACCCCATAAAGTATATGTATATTCTTGATCCGTGGTGAAATTTAAGACGATCTAGCCATGTCCGTCAGTCCGTCTATAGAAATCCTGATACAGTCCAAACGCAAAGACCCAGATCCTTGAAATGTGATATAGACAAGTATAGGTCCAGTTCGTAAATTGGCTAAATCGGACTAGGGTTAAAAAAGTTCCCCATAATTCTTTAAGGTTTTTTTTTTTGTAATTTTGTTATGCAAATGATATATTTTTATATGACAAAAGGTCCAGACCTTTGGACTTCGAGTCAAAAAATCAGAAAAATAAATTTCCTGGCTCCGCTTCCTTTAGTGGGCGTTGGAGTAACATATTACATGGAAAAATAGTGTAAAGAGTTAATAAATTGTTTCCTTAAGCCAACATTCCTCAAAAATAAAATTTTTTTTTTTTAGGGGATGACCCCTACATATGCAGTGCATTGCGCTGGAACTAGGAAAATGGATTTTGGGAAGGAGGATAAAGGGAGTAGTGCCTGTGGATATTCGACTTGAACCCCCTCAAATTGTAAGTGGCGGGGAAGACATCTGCAGTCCACATACGGACTGTTCGGCCAAAAAAACGAATTTTCTCTGTAATGCGTAGTGCGATTCTTTGAAATATTGACCACAAACGCATGCGCTCTTGATGAAAAACGCGTTGAGCGTAAGAAAGGATGTGTTTCAGGAACAAGTTCCCTAATTTCAGCAGACCACCTGCCATTATAGTAACGATAGAACAACGATACGCACCCCACATTGCGACGATGCTCAAGAGAGTCAATAGACTTGGCTACCCTACTGTCTCCGATGAGTTTTATCGCCCTCTCCTGTACGCGGTCGAGTAACTTCAAAATAGACTTTGAAGCACCGGCCCAAACATGAGAGTTGTATTCCATCTTCGGTCGGATGTAAGTGGTGTAAATATTAAGAAGATCGGAAGGGGGGTGAAATATCTCTTGCACCGTCTTAAGAAGCCAAGGCACTTGAATGCTTCTTTTGCGACCTGAAAGACATGTTCCGTCCATCTGACATCACAGTGCACTTTCATGCCCAGAACATCAAGAGCCCCTGACTCCATAATACTTACACCACCCATAGAAACAGATGAAGCAGGATGGTCATACGTACGTCGATGCGTAAGCATACAACACTGGGTCTTACGGGCATTAAAATCTATCCTGTTCGCCTGACCCCATTCGGAAATCTTCGCGAGGTCGCTATCCAGAACGTTATACTGCCTCCTCGTCTCGATTTCAGACGTTGACGGCCTGCATTTAAATGAATAAGAATGCGAAAGGCTGCTATCATCTGCGAAAGAGTGATTAGGACAGGAAGTTTGGGAAAGTAGAATGTTAAAGAGAATTAGAAATAGAGTAGGAGAAAGAGCGGAGCCCTGCGGTACCCCTGAGTTGACTCTGACCTCATCGGATGAGATCCCATGTATAACAACTCGTATAGAGCGATCCCTGAGCTGGCTCGATATAAACCGAGAGAAGGTGTCTCCGACACCAAATGCAATAAGTTTGGACAGGAGTGCTCCATGCCACACTCTATCGAACGCCTTAGAAATATCTGGAGCTACCACTTTACTTTCGCCAAAACGGTGTATGGAACTACACCAGTTTTCCGAAAGAAGGGCCAAGAGGTCACCCGTAGAGCGGCCTCTGCGGAAACCATACTGGCTGTCGTTTAGTAAACTGTTGGACTCCAGATATTTCACAAGACGGAAGTTAAGCATAGTTTCCATCACCTTCGATATAGCAGAACATATTGCAATCGGGCGGTAATTTTTAGGGTTATTAGCCACTCCCTTTTTGGGGATTGGCGTTACATTAGCAACCTTCCACCACATTGGAAATCTGCCGGAGTGGTATGGTGTACTGAAAAGTTTGGCTAATGGACGTGCTAACGTCGAAGAACACTGCTTCAGGACCAGTGCATGGATTCCATCCGGCCCAGGAGACTTTCTTGTGCTGAGATCCGCAAGAACCCTTTTAACTGCACGTGCTCGAAAAAATATCTCTGGCATAGTTACGGATACTCTCTCGAGCGCGGGGAGTGGTTGAGAGCTATCAGGCAAGTGAGAGTTACTTGAAAATATTTCAGCCAATATTTTAGCTTTACTAACCGGGTCAGTAAATATTTGGTCATTCCTCAAAAGAGTCGGAATTGAGGAACTAGCACTTACCTTAACACTTTTGTCGAATGACCAAAAACTCTTACTACCCCTGGGGGCAGTGAGAATTCTAGTGCGAATACGCTGCTTGTATAACGCCTTTTCGCGTCTTAACACTTTGGCACACGAAGATCTTGCCTTCTTGCGTAGCAAATCAGTATAGGCATTGCTAGTTGTAGCACCGAATAGGCCAGACTGGCAACACTGAGCACAAGTAATCTCTTAATATACCCTTTTAGCTTTAAAGACAAACACTTGTGGGATTTGGCATGCTTCAAACATGTGTCGAGAGCAAACCCTCCTCACTTTAATGCCAATAATACCAACTTACTTAAGCCCACAAAAAGTGAACCGAGCAAAAGAAAACGAGCTTTAGAAGTGACATTAAAGGAAACAATCCTGCTGCCACCTCTGCCTGCCAGGCCACGTCAGGCCAGGCGACGATGAAGTAATTGTAACAATATTATGGTAAAAATAAGAAAAAGAAATGAACGAGATAACAGGGGATTTTATATGGTTGTAATAAGAGTTTATTACCCACAAATATGTGTGTGAATGTTAAATTCCACAATTGTTGACTGACTAACTTAAAAAGAGTGTGTGTGTGTATGTTGTTTGTATTGGTGTTGTAGAAAACAAAATGTATATTATTATCATCTTGCTGTTGTTGTTTTTCTTTCTATTGTTTTCTTTTAATTTAACAAATGCAAAATAGCACACGCTCTGACATTCTATACAAACACATGCATACGTGTTCCGAGTATTTTTACTTGCGTACAAGAAATATTTCCCAGTCAGCATGTGAACGATGCTTTCAATAAAAATACTCGCTAACTGGTTGCCGGATCAAAATCTGATTGATGAAATCCTCGAAGCCAACTTAATCCCATGCGATCAATCAAATTCAGCCTAATGGAAAATTGGGAATTTCGAATGCGCTTCACCCACAGGGTTGATGCCATTTCGAAGCAATAAAATATGTCGATGATATCCCACGCACATTTTCTTTCATTTAATTTTTTTTTAGGAGCAGGACCGTTGCATATCCCCTAGATATGCAATGCATTGAAGCAGAATTGAAAACGAGGGGATAGTGGTTTAAGTTTATTTTAAGGTGATAATTAAAAAAAAAAAACAAGTAAAAACGTTATATTCGACCGGGTCGAATCTTAAATACCCTCCAAATATTTAGTAAGTGAATTTAAAATATTTAACTTGGTGGGACAGATTTCCTTTATATAATATCGTAGGAAAACGCCCACTAAAGGGGGCGGGGTTCAAATATATACAATATCATGTTTTCCACAGACGAACGTATGGGCATTGCTAGACCGTCTTAGACTTCATCACAATTCTCTTTGGAGGGTATAAGAACTGTATTTTGGCGGGGTCGCTCTAGCAAGGGCTGTGGGGGAAACATTTCACCTTTGTCATAAAACTCTAAAAATAAATGTTTGGGATAATTATATACAATTATAAAAATTCTTTTTTTTGATAGGGTCATTTAGAGGACAAAGGGGGAGAGGGGGTAGGGCAGAAACAGGTAGACATAAAACTCTAAAAATAAATGCTTGGGATGATTATAGACAAAATTAAAAAAAAAATTTATTTATTTTTAATAGGGTCATTTAGCGGGCATAGGGGGAGGAGGGGGTAGGGCAGCAACAGGCAGTCATAAAACTCTAAAGATAAATGCTTGGGATGATTATATACAAAATTTAAAAAAAAAATTATTTTTGGCAGGGTCATTTAGGGGGCAAAGGAAGAGCGGAAGAGATCCCAAACATTTATCTCTAAAGATAAATGTTTGAGATGATTATATAAAAAAATTAAAAAAAAATTTTTTTGGTAGGGTCATTTAGGGGGCGACGGGGAAGGAGGGGGTAGGGCAGAGTAGTACCAGGTTTCGTCTCAGCTTCGTCATTAAAGCTTAAAAGTGTTATTTTTAAGGAATGTAGGCTTAAGTAAAACAATTTGTTTAATTTTTATGCTATTTTTGCCTATAATAACGCCCACTGAAGTGGGCGGGGTCAAAAAATATTTTAATTTTATTTAATGGCTCCAAGTATAAGGCGTTGGACCGTATTTGACATAAAAATATATCAGTTGCTTAACAAAATAACCAAAAAACTTTAAAAATTATGTTGCTTTTTTTCTGGGTTGGTTTAGTTCTTCTTAGGGGAACTTTTTTCCCCCTAGCCCGATTTAGCCCATCTTCAAACTTAACCTGCTCTAAGCTTCAAAATATATTTACGCCAAATTTCAAGAGTCTAGTTCTTTTCGGTTGGACTGAATCGTGATTTCCACAGACGGACGGACGGACGGACATGCTCAGTTCGTCTTAGATTTCATCACTGATCAAGAATATATATACTTTAGGGGGTCTGAGATGGATATTTCGATGCGTTACAAACGGAATGACAAAGTGAGTATACCCTCCAAATTCTTTTTTGGAGGGTATAAAAAGACAATTACACTTGCCAAAATAAAAGTGGTTTCAATCCGACAAAATTCTTGGTTTTTTGGTTTCTGGTAAAAAGAGACACGGAATTAGTTCCACTTTCGATTGGAATTGGTCTTTGTGACATGGCTGATAATATGACTCACAAAAGTCTCATAAATGTCTAATAATTGATTATAAATACCAGAGTCAATTATTTCCAAGACGAGTAGTAATTGATTTGAAACGCGACACACAAACGACGTCTTCAGAAGAAGGGTCCGCTAAGGCAATACCTGTTTAGCCGGTAACACATTATGGCATTTTGTGCCATTGCAACAAAAAATAGTTTATCTGTAAGGGTTTTGTATCGCACTTTTTACATACAATTAAAACTGTTAGGCTAACAGTTTTGGAAAATTTCTTTTTAAATACAGAAATACATGATATATATTCCAAGAAACAAGGGAAATTGAACATCAGCTTTTCATTATGATAATATTGTACATAAAAAGCAGAACAGCTGTTTTCGAAGGCCACTACACTTTAATCATCAGCTGTCATGTGCAGTTTTGTTTGTCACCTCTTATTAGTTGGCCTAGTTGAATATGAGAGCACATTTTATTTATGAGGACGCCCTCTTATAATGACCCAATTATGACAACTAATACTCACTAAAATTGATGTTATTCGAGTTCCAAAAGTATTTCAGACATGAGAATTTTTGTGCAAGAAAGAGGGCGTCCTCAGCCACAATTTGTGCACAGTGGAGTATGTGCACGCAGCCCAGTTCTTTTATAATGACCAAATTACGACAACCCCCTTTTTGTTATAATGACCCAATTCTTATAATGACTCAATTTCATTAGGAAATTGCATATGAGAATTGTATTAAACCGATTGTAACAAAATTTTTGAATTCTTTTACACTTCACATGTACTGAGAACGTTTCATTTTTAATGTTAGCCCAAGCCTTTATTTCGCTGTGTGCTGGCACAAATGTGATGTCAGCAACGCATTTGTGCTGCCTACGACTAATCTAAAACGTGTACAAGCAAAGATGAGAGTGCAGCCAATTGTTTCTTAAAATATTAACTGGGTTGCACATGTTGTTGTGTGTGTTTTGTGCGTTCATAAAGGATTTACACTAAAAACTCATGCTAATATGTTCTATATATTCGAATTTTTTCATTTTCTGATTCGTTCTAAAAATGGCTGATGCATGAAGCGACATCGAAAAGTTCTTCTGCAAGATCTTGCAGCGTTGTACTTTCAAATCAGTACAATATTGTTAATTTTTTATATTGTCATGCTTTCAAAATTCAGCAATTCGTAAAAAAAAATTGTACTCCATTTTGTTAGCGAAGCATTTGTTTCTGACAATTAGGAACCTTCCAATATGCTAAGTCCACTTTATATGGAATTTCTCGTTTGTGGAACTAGTGTCTGTTTTCATGCTCCTCTAATGGGGTGTTTCAGTAGGCCGCCATTTCAGCAGCTGTCAGAACGTTACCTGCGATTACTTGATAGATGATGGTGCTGCTGGCTGAAATAGTTAATTCCTAGACTGTGGATCAAAAGATCTCAGTCACAAATATGATTTCGCCCTGTACTAAGAAACTGATTATGGCACTCTCCTTCATCCGTGCGGTAGCAAAAATTCACCGGTGAAATGAAGAGTCAATTAGTTGCAAGCAATTCTTCTCATATCTCTGTCTCTCTGTCTCCCTCTCTCTCTATGTCTCTCTCTCTCTCCCTCTCTCTCTGATGGCATGCCTGTCAACACTGCATTATTTTTCATATTTGCGGCATCATGTGTTCCATGAGTAGCACTCATTCCTTTTATATGATGACCCGCCGGCCCAACTAAAATATATAAATTGTGTTTCCTACACAGCAATTTTATTTATATAGGGTATTCGAAATTCGGTGCAGCCAAAGGCAAAAGTTTCCTAATGCCCTCAGTCAGTGTTGTTTCATAAGGATGTTATATGTTGCCTGATAAAATTTGCATTTTGAGGGATTTTTGTGTAATTCCTTAAATGACTTTAATTTATTTTATTACACTGAAGACGGTAGTTGAAACAATTCGGTTTATTTTCTTCAATTCTTTCATTTCAATGGATGTGCACGAGTGTCTGTGAGAACAATAAAATATTCGCTTTAGCATTTAGTCGTTTGCAAAAAATAGTGGCATAGGATTTTGGAAAATTTTTTTGATGAGTTGTTATAATTTTTAAAGTTGCGTAAAATAATGATCTTTTACTTTTTGTGATACATAATATTTTTTTATATTTATTTATTATTATTTTTATACCCTTCACAAAAAAGTGAAAGGGTAGGTTTGTCATTCCGTGTGTAATTTCTTCAATATGTAAATGGGACCCCATAAAGTATATATATTCTGGATCCTTATGAATAGCGATGACGATTGAGCGATGTCCGTCTGTCCGTCCGTCTGTACGTGAAACGGTTTTCCCAAGCCCTCAGAAGAGCTAGAGACTTCGTTCTTGGACCGTTGGATTGGAAATGAACTTAAATAGAGTGCTATTGAAATTCAGAAAGATACGAAGTATGGTTGCAGAGCTGGGAAGCTTACATCTATTTCTCGACGCAAAAATTATACCAAAAATCAATTATTTTTTTTATGTTTGTAAATTAAACCTAAGCCTCAAAGGTCTATTAAAAATTAAAAATATAAAAAAAATTTTCCAGGGATGGAAAATTAAAAATTTTTTTCGGCCCATTCCGTATTTTGTAGTACATGTAGTAACTAAAATTGTTAAAAATTTAAAGTTTTTCTTTTACAAAACCTCTTTATACATCATGAAGATTTGCATTGATAAAAAACATTTTAAAAATTAAAATTTCGCTTCCAGGGTTGGGAAATTGAAATTTTTTTATATATAAAAGTAACCAAAAATGCAATTGACGTTGTTTTTTTTTTGTGCTATTTAAAACTTTTTTTATATTTTAAGAAGAACAAAACTGATATCAAAAATTTCCAAAAAAAAAAATCAAAATTTCGAATCCAGGTTCATGAAGGTGACCAAAATGGTTCAAAATTTTAAATTTTTCTTAAATAATACTACTTTATTCCTCATGAAGAGTTGCATTGGTTAAAAATAAAACGAACAAAATTTTAATTTCACTTCCAGGGTTGGGAATTTTAAAGTTTTTTTGGTACATGCAATATATTGTAGTACATGAAAGTGACCAAAATGGTTGCAAATTTTAAGTTTTTCTTAAATAAAACGGCTTTATACCTAATGAAGACTAGGGTTGGTAAAAACAATTTTAATTTTGCTTCCAGGGATGGGAAATTGAATTTTTTTTTTTATACCAAAAAGGCAACTAACGTCGGTTATTTACTAATTAAATCTATTTTTTAGTTCAGGAAAACATAATTGGTATCAAAAATTAAACAAACAAAAATCAAAATTAAATTCCAGAGTCGGATAACTGCAATATTTTGTGATACATGAAAGTGACCAAAATGGTTACAAATATTAAGTTTTTCTTAAATAAAACTATTTCATGCCACATTAAGAGTTGCATTGGTAAAAAAAAAATTTAATTTCGTTTCCAGGGTTGGGAAATTGAAATATATAAAAGTAACCAAATAGGCAATTGACGTTGTTGTTTTTGCTAGTTAAAACTATTTTATAGTTCAGGAAAAACAAAATTGGTATTAAAATCTTAAAAAACCAAAATTTCGACTCCAGGGTTGAACAAATAAAATATTTTATGGTACATGAAAGTGACCAAAAAGTTTAAAAATTTAAATTTTTTTGTCAAGTAACATCTTTTAATTAAACCTACTTCCTGTTTTAGCAAGAAAGAAAAAAGAATTACATCTGTGAAGGATATTTAAGATTCGGCACAGCCGAATATAGCAATTTTCCTTGTTTTTTCTTGTCTTGGAGCAGCACTTAGGGGATGGAACTAGTTAAATTGGAGGTGTTTTGTGGGCATTCAATTTGAGTTTCGCAAAATTTTTTGTAATCTTTAAATTTAACGGCTATGCACTTTTTTATAAGTGCATCATTAGGTTGTACCGACATATAGAGATTGGCACCTATAATTAAAAAGGCACTGCAAGCATTTCTCTTTAATTTGCATGTATAAATTTGGTGAAGTATTTTTTTTTTTTAACTTTTCTTTCTCACTTCTTTTCGCGTATCTGTAATTAAATCGTGTTTTTATATTTTTGTTTAATGCTGGCTGCTGTGGCGACACAAAAAAATTGTGCGTTAAATACACTTATTTCACTTTTTGTTTTAAATGCTTGTGTTGGTGCTTTCACATGTTGTTACAGTTTTGCCACCGTGATTCCCTAAGTAGACAATGTAAGGATCCACATAACCCAGCAAAGCGAAACTGAAATCCGTGGCAAAATCGCTATTTTTGAATTTTTGACAGAGAAAACAAATTTCGGAGAGCATCCTGGATGTTGCTAAAAGTAAAGGCCGATAAATGTACACACTTTCAGGACTTTATTATTTTCTTTTTTATAGCCACAAACTATCCAAAGTGTTGAACAACGCAGAAAACAGTTTGACTCTCTCGCTCTCTTTTGAAAGTAATCTTAAACACGTTCCACATCTTTCTGAAACTTCGCTCCTGTGATGTGAACTTTTTTATTTCGATTTCCGTACAGCCCTAAAAAAAGTTACCGTTTTTTAGGTAAAACTACCGCACGCAAAGTCTGATACAAAATTAAAATAAGAAACGTATAGAATTTAACTACAATAGGCATTATTTTGCATAGTTGTAATGAAACCGTACTTTTTTGATTTTTTACTGAGAAATATGTAGTCGCAAGAGAATTTGCAGAGAATAATTTACATTTGGGCTGTCACAAAACTGATCTATTAATACAGTTATGAATTCGCCCTGGTAGACACATTATGAAGAAAAATTTTTGGGTTCTAATAATTAAAAATTAAAACTTTTTAAAATTACCGTACAAATATAGAAATTACCTAAATTACCGTACAATACGGTAATTACCGTAGAGTTAACATCACTGGTTCGCTCTTACAAGTCGCAGATGGCTTTGGTACTTTTTTGTTACTATTAACTTACATATACGAGTATGTACATGTACATGCATTTGAAAACAATTTTGACTTTCTGTAGTCTAGTAGAAGGCGCGGTAATAAAATGTGTATTTTTTTCGAAAGGAGAAGAAAAAATATTAATACGGAGAAAAGATAAATAAATTGAAATATAAATCTGAGTTAAATATTATTAACTGATGTAGTGAATTTACCTAAGGGTTACTTTATACATAAAATTGGAACCGTTTGAGTACTTTTTTAAAAATATTTTTTAGTACTCTGTGTGGAAATTTTTAGATAGTGCAATACTGAAAAATAATTGTTTTTTCCTTATTAATTTTTTTTTTGCAATTGGTACTTTTGTGAAATGGCAATTTTTTGTTTGAATACAATTGTTGAATACGTATTTTTAGGATATGAAAACTTTTTGAAAACATATCGTTTTAAGAATGGTACTGATAAAATAAGTACTCACATAATACGAGTATTTTTATGAAAAGCTATTTACTCAAAAGAGTTTTTTTCTTGGAAAATTAATTAAGAAAATCATTATTGCAAAAGTACTTTTCAGAAAAGGTACTTTTTTTTAAAAAGGACTTTATTGAAAAGGTACTTTTTTCAAAAAACTACTTAATTATAAAGGTACTTTTTCTAAAAAAGTACTTTTTTCAAAAAGGACTTTATTAAAAAGGTACTTTTTTCAAAAAAACTACTTTATTGTAAAGGTACTTTTTTTAATTATTTTTTTAAAAAAGGACTTTATTACAAACGTACTTTTTTAAAAAAAAATACTTTATTGAGAAGGTACTTTTTTCAAAAAAGTACTTTATTGAATAAGTACTTTTTTCAAAAAAGTACATTATTGAGAAGTTTGTTTGCTTAAATATAATTTTTTAAATGAGGTACTTTTTCCATAAAGTACTTTTTCAATAAGGTACTTTTTCAAAAAAGTGCTTTTTAAAAAAATGTACTTTTTGTGAAAAAAGCCTTTAAAAAAATTAGTTTAACAAGTATTTTATTATTTCATCTTTTTTCATCTGTCCATACTATCCCTTCCTTTGTAGTTCCGGCTCAATGCACTGCATACGTAGGGGTCATCCCTTAAGTGCTGTTTCGAATTAAACAAAAACAAAATAAATTGTCAATTGCTAAAACAATAGTAAAATGTAGACTTTTCTATATATTACTAAATTTTCAAATATGCTGATTTATACGTGCTCTTTAATGATGTCAGCCAACGAACATTTAACTCTTACATTCAATGCTGTGAAAATAAGAATTTTCTAAATGGAAGTGCTGCAGAAGTTTCGGGACCCCTGATTTAAGCCAAGACAACAACCATTTGTAAATTTTAAGGTACGAGAATGAATACACAAAATTTGATTCCGTCAAACAAACTGTACACACAAGTGTAAATACTCCCCAGTTTTTTTATTTTTTTGAGTCCTAGAATAAAATCCTTGATTTTATTTACATTTCAGCGAAACAACAACATTTTTGTTTCATTGTCTGCATTAAGATACAAAAATATTAGTAACACGTGCACACCGTGTGCATTTTTTTATACAAACGGTGTCAGGATGACTTCCGTTAGCTCCTAAGTGATCAGAAAAATTGTGTTCTTAATAACCCTCTTAGAGTGCTTATTAAAGACAAATAACTGTATCCTACATCTATACAAACAAGAATATAAAATCAGATTACATTTTGCTGCTCCATTAACATAAATATATTTTTTTTCGATACCCATCTTAAAATCCTACTATAATGGCGCCTCCTCAATAGAAATTGCAGAACTATATATTTCCTTTTTTATTTACTTCAAAATCCTTTACCGCGTTTGTTACAAATAACTTCTCAATATTTTGTTTAGGTAAATTTTAAATTGTTTACATACACTTCGTGTGAACACAACTCAACCGATAGGAAAATAAAAATGTGGTGAATTACACAGACACAATTTATATGTAAATTTGGTAGATGAAAATAAAAAGTATTTCTTTTTTTTTTTTTAATTTTAACTATTCGTTGTCTTTCATTTATTTTTTCCACTCAGTCAGACCGCTTGTCAACTCGTATTTATTTGCTGCTGGTAAATTTGTTGCTTTTTAAATTGTTGTTTCTTGAGTTGCACATGTTTACCAAGTGTTGAAATATTAATTTAAATTTTTTCAAATAAAAGCGCGTAAGGGAAAATAGCTTTTATTGTTGTATATGTGTGTGCTTGAATAGGTTGGCAACGTAGTTAAAGCCTCCTTTAAATTTTTGTTGTTTTTTAAGTTTTCACACTTTTAGCAATTTCATAAAAAACCCTAAAAGTATGTCTCCAAAAAATAAATGGCTCTAATTGTTTCCAATCAAAATTTTTCCGGTGCTCACAGAACATTGTTGTATAGTTTTAGGAAAAGATTAGCTGGAAATTATTTCTACTTAATATTTGGAGGTGTTCACATTGTAGTCGTAAAGTTATAAGTCATAAAACAACAGAACCTTGATATTTGGTATAAATAAATTTTGATGGATAGCACAGGTCTAGGTTGTAACTGGACTGAATCGGGCCAGAGGGAAAAAAGTTCCCCTAAGAAGCACTAAACCAACCTCTAAAAAACAACATAATTTTTAAAGTTTATTTGTTATTGCCGTTAGAAGATCCAAAACGTCGAATTTGGAGCCCGAAAATCAGAAAAATCAATTTTAAGGCTTTTATGACGAAGCTGAGATGTACCGTGATCTCCCTATGCCTTACCCTCCCCCCACCTCTGCCCCCTAAATGGCACTATAAAAAAAAATTTTTTTTTACACTTAACCTCAAATATTGACTTTTTAAGTTTTTATGACAAATGTGAGATATTTCCTCCATGGCCCTTCCCGGAGTGACCCTGTCAAAATAGAGTTTTAAAATTGGACACAGAAATGACTTAAAAGAACTCTGACACAAGAGGCTAAACATTTTTAATTTATTTACTAAATATTTGGAGGGTATTTAAGATTCGACGTGATTGTTTTTTTTTTTTTTTTTTTTTAATTTAAATTAGGTCAATATGTATCTTTGCTGTTTACCCTTTACACAGATCTTGTCACCCACCACAAGTCTTAGCAGATTAGCTACCGTCGAAAATTAATCTCTGATATAAACTTTAAAACAACCGAAACACGTGCATTTGCCTATAACTACTTGCACGAGAATTACCCCCTTTTTCATAAAAATTATGAGAGCCTAATAACAGCGTAATAAAACAAAATTTCATAGGAAATTTGCTCTATCACACTCTTATAAGCCTCTCATAATTTTTATGAATAAGAAGCTTAGTCATTAGAAACTGAGTAGTTAATTGCGCACTGTACAGTGAGTGTTACTTATAAAAAAATTGTAGGAACTTATAAAATTATTGTATTCTAATATTTTTAAGCTTAAGGTCTCTTTACATATTTTAATTTAACTTTTAATTTCAATATTTCGTCACTCCTTTGTGTGACTTCTTCAAGAAGTTAATTATTTTTTTTTTATTAATTTCCTGAAGAAGTCTCACAAAGGAGTGACGAAATATTGAAATTAAAAATTATATTAAAATAAAGAGATTTTAAGCTTAAAAATATTAGAATACAATAATAATTAAAAAGAGGTCAAGAAACCAGAAGAATTTAGGAACTTATAAAAAATTAATAATAATAATAAAATAAAAATCAAAACCAAAATTTCAATAATTTTTCAGTGAACTTCAATTGAGGAAAAAAAATTCTTCAACATAAAACAACAATTTATTTTATGACACAAATTAATATTCAAATTTTTGTTATTCATTTATCTTCAAAATTTGTATGCATATTAATAACATAAAAAAGATAAGCAAACTTTATCTAACCCCATTTTTTTTTCTCGTAGCAACAAATGACAGCAATTACAACAAAAAAAAAACAGCAAAAAAAAGACTTTAAACATTTACATAAATTTAATGGCTAAGTACTTTCCAAATGGTATTGTTGACAAACGAGCTTAACTGTTTATCAAATTTAACAGAACAAAACACTCACACTCATTCAAAGCCGAACTCATTTTCCTCTACAGCATCAGCTCCTGTTAAAGAACAAGTCGAAATGCTTCAGCTGGAAGAATGTAGCAACTTCCTAATATCTGCGAGATACAACAATTTCTTTTCTTATTCATGCAGTGTTTACTGTAAGTTTGTGCGTCTGTGTGCATATTTATATTCTGAGTTGGAGGAATGTACATATACTTAATAAATTAATGTGTCTAGTTGCAATGTATGTGTATGTAGTACGGGACCCATGTGTAAATGTTTCCTATAGTAAAATGATCACGCACATACGAGTTCCTACTTAAAAAAATATTATGTAAATGTTAGGGTATTCATTCGGTTAACCGCTGTAACAAAATTTTTATTTTCTGTAGTATTAAATCACATTTTGTGTTGTTATACTCTCCAAAAAAGAATTGGATGATAAATATACCTCTAAGAACATATAAATATATATATTCTTGATCAGTGATGAATCCGTCTGTTGAAATCACGATTCAGTCCAAACAAAAAAGCCAGACCCTTGATATTTGGTTTAAATACATTTTGGAGGATAGCAAAGGACAAGTTCGTAATATGTGCTGAATCGGGCCAGAGGGGAAAAAAGCTCCCCTAAGAAGTACTAAGCCATCCTCTAAAAAGCAACCAAACAGTATCAGTGTTTAAAATGTCAACCTTTAAGAAGTTATTATTGGAAGAATTATCTCGAAATATGAAACGTTAATTGCTTAAATGGCTGTGAATCGTTAGACAAAATTTTTGTTTAAATTATCATATTGTTTTATAACATTTAACACTCTACACTGAATGACGATGATAAGTACGAAAGTGCGTCAATGGACATTGAAAGTATTGTATAGCGACGTGTGCAGAAGTTCTCCGAATGTACTACACTCCCTTCGTGTCTGGTGCAGGAAAGGCGTGGCTTCTCTCTGCGTTTTTGCAGCTGAACAACTCCTTTGTAGGGACGATCGAATTCAAGGGCATGAGTAGGACTAGTTCTCATGTAGCACAATTGAGTCAACTGGTACCAAAACAGGCTGGATGAGTTTTTAAACTTCCTACCAGTTCAAGCGATTTTTTGCCCATCTGGCCGGACATGGTTTTTTTATACCCTTCACAAAAAAGTGAAAGGGTATATATAGGTTTGTCATTCCGTGTGTAATTTCTTCGATATGCACATGGGACCCCATAAAGTATATATATTTTGGATCCTTATGAATAGCGATGACGATTGAGTGATGTCCCTCTGTTTGTACGTGAAATTGGTTTTCCCAAGCCCCCAGAAGAGCTAAAGACTTCATTCTTGGACCGTTGGATTGGAAATGAATTTATATAGAGTGCAATGTGTGAAATTCAGAAAGATCGGAAGTGTAGTTCCTGAGTTGGGAAGCTTACACCTATTTCTCGAAGCAAAATTTATACCAAATATCAATTATTTTTTTTAATGTTTGTAAATTAAACCTATTTCTTGCTTTGGGAACCCTGAATGGTCTATTAAAAACTAACAAAAAAAAATTTTTTTCCAGGGATGGGAAATTAAAATTTTTTTTTCGGCCCATTCCATATTTTGTAGTACATGTAGTAACTAAATTTGTTAAAAATTTAAAGTTTTTGTTTAACAAAACCTCTTTATACGTCATGAAGATTTGCATTGGCCAAAAAAGTTTTTTTAAATTCAAATTTTGCTTCCAGGTGTGGGAAATTGCATTTTTTTTATACGTGAAAGTAATCAAACAGCCAACTGGTGTTGTTTTTTTTTTGCTAACTAAGCCTGTCTTATAATTTAGGAAGAACAAAATTGGTATCAAAAATTCAAAAATTAAATTTCGAATCCAGGGATGGACAAGTGCAATATTTAATAGTACATGAAAATTACCAAAATGGTTAAAAATTTGAAATATTTCTTTAAAAAAATTGCTTTATACCTCATGAAGCGTTGCACCGATTAACAAAAAATTAAAATTTCGCTTCCAGGGTTGGGAAAATGAACGTTTTTTTGGTACATGCAATATTTTGTAGTACATGTAATAATCAAACTGGTTACAAAATTTTAGTTTTTCTTAAACAAAACTACTTTATACCTCATGAAGATTTGCATTGATAAAAAAATTTCAAAATTAAAATTTTGCTCCCAAGGTTGGAAATTGAATTTTTTATTATACATAAAAGTAACCAAAAAGGCAATTGACGTTTTTTTTTTGCTATCTAAAACTATTTTATATTTTAGGAAGAACGCTTTTTTTTAATCTAAACGCAGAGATTTGAAACTCTTTGGCGCTTTATAAAATTTTCAGGATCGTAATGGCCTTCAGTTTTAGAAACCTTTTTAATTTAAATTTTTTTACAAAAATTATTAACAAAAATAGCCTTTTTTTAATTCGCACAAATTATTATTATAATTTATTATTTTTTTTTTTGCATCAAAATTTAAACATTAAAATTTTTCTAAAAATCACTATAAGCAGTTCTCTGTATGAGTACAGTATTTCACAGAAAAAATAAATCACCGTAAAATCTTTATTCGTTTAACCATAAAAAAAATTCCCTTTATTCTGTAACCGGTTGTCAACGTCACATCAAGACAATTTCTAAAACGGGACACTTTTCACACTTCGTGGACAAGAATAAACTACTTCTGGCAACCTGAAGCCACTTTCTAAGGCCTTGAAACAAGTTGTTTGCTGAAGAAATGCAGTACAAAAGTATCCAATTTTTTAAATTGTCTTGGCGTGACTGTGAAAATTAGTTACAGAATAAGGGCGAATATGAAACTCTGAAAATCGTAAAAACGTCTACGATTTCTCCAACTTTTCCGCATTTAACAGGCGACTGTTAGAACGCCAAATCTTAAATTAAAGCTGTGAGAATTAAACATTGATGCAGATTTTTATTGTCTGCCAATCTTAAGTTTAATTTTTGTTCGAATGTCCGGCTAGATTGGCAGAAATTCTCCATCCAAATTTTACCGTAATCTCTGAGCCATCAGATACCCAGTAATTTGTGTTGCTGATTTTTAAAGCTCCAATAAAATAATAATTCTTCTTCCACTGTATAACTATTGCCTATAAAATTATAATCTGCACAGTAGATGTTTAAACATGTTGCATAGAAGCAGGCCACAACAGTAGATTGTCATATACATACATATAGAATTTCTAATGAATTACATAAAATCCAACTTACACACATACACATACACACACATACTTATACACACTTATATCTATTAATATAAATCATGATATTTGATAAGGAAACAGATTAAAGTATTAAAAATTTCCATTATATTTATGTCAAATATTTCACAATGATGCACAATTATGTAAAATTGACAGATTACTTCATCATGGACAGTTTTAGTTGAAAATGAGATATGGAGCCAGAATTGCCATGCCTAAATCTGTGGTACGTTTACGGAGCATGCCAAAGAGACACAAGTAATTTGATTAACTAATTTAATATATAGAGCAGTTCCAATACACAAGACAACTCTATAACTTCATCAATTCTTTTATTTAGTTTGTCAAACTAGACTATGGAAAAATCGAAAAAAGTGAATTTCTTGAGATTCAAAAATGTTTATGTGTTGGCGTAAAAAAACAACCATCGCTGAAACGTAGGAGATAGTTTGTAAGTACAATGGGAACTCTGCACTATCAACTTCAATGGTGAACAAGTAAAAACGTAATATTCGACCGAGTCGAATTTTAAATACCCTCCCAATATTTAGTAAGAAAACCTGCTGGGTCAGAGTTCCCTTAAGATATTTCTGTGCCCAATTTTAAAACTCTATTTTGACGGGGTCACACATGGCAAAGACATGTCCCCTTTGCCGTAAAAACTTAAAGTCAATTTTTGAGGTTAAGTGTAAGAAAAAAAATTATAGGGCCATTTAGGGGCAAGGGGGGGGGTATAGCAGAGGAAGATCACAGAACATCTCGGCTTCGTCATAAAAGCTTTAAATTAAATTTTTAAGGAATCTAGGCTAAATGACAACAATTTGTTAGATATTTACACTATTTTTCCCATTACTTCAGCGCCCTCTACAGGGGAGGAGTCCAAAAATGAGTTTTTCTGGTTTTCGGGCTCCAAGTTTAACGCTTTGGACAGTTTTTGACATAAAAATATATCATTGGCTTAACATAATTAAAAAAAAAAGTTAAAAAATCATATTGTTTTTTAGAGGCTGGTTTAGTTCTTCTTAGGGGAACTTTTTTCCCTTTGTCCCGATTCAGTCCATTTACGAATTCGACTTGTGCTATCATCCAAAATATATTTATACCAAATTTTAAGCGTCTAAGTGTAAGTTCCACAGAGGCACGGACCATGGCTAGATCGTCTCAGATTTCACCACTGACCAATAATATTTACTTTATGGGGTCTCAGTTGGATATTTCGCTGCGTTACACAATTCAAAAAATAATATGGAGGGTATATTCACTTTGTCATTCCGTTTGTAACGCAGCAAATTATTCATCTGAGACCCCATAAAGTATATAAGCCGATCTGAGCATGTCCGTCCGTCCATCTGTAGAGATCACGATTCAGTCCAAACGAAAAGAGCCAGAGTCTTGAAATTTAGTATAAATATGTCTTGAAGGATAGCACAGGTTAAGTTCGGAAATGGGCTAAATCGGGCATAGGGGAAAAAAGGTCCCCTAAGAAGAACTAAAACAACCTCTAAAAACAACATAATTTTTAAAGTTTTTTATTTTAAATTGTTAATTTTATCAACGGGCTTAAGTTCGAATCTGCAAGACTGCAAACCATTTTTTATTATTTTATTAATATAAATTAATAAAAATAGAATTTGATAAAATAATAAAAAATGGTTTGCAGTCTTGCAGATTCGAACTTAAGCCCGTTGATAAAATTAACAATTTACATAAGAAAGTTCGACTAATAAAAATTCATACATAATTTAAAAAAAGTTTTTTATTTTTGTAATTTTGTTAAGCGAATGACATATCTGTATGTCAAAGAAGGTCCAACGCGTTTATCTTGAAGCCCCGCCCTCTTTAGAGGGCGTTTTTATATACAAATATAGTGTAAAAATTTAACAAATTGTTTTACTTAAGCCTACATTCCTTAAAAATTACATTTTTAATATTTAATGACGAAGCTGAGACGTAACCTGGCACTCCTCTGCCCTAACATGCTCCCCTTTGCCCCGTAAAGTATATATATTCTTGATCAGTGATCAAGATATCATGTTTTCTGTGGAAAACATGATATAGTCTATTTTTGGACCCCGCCCTCTTTAGTGGGCATAGACGTACGATATTATATGCAAAAATAGTGCAAATATTGAAAAATTTTTATTCCTTAAGCCTATAAGAAGCTGACATGTTATCTGATCTTGCAGAGGTGAAACGTCTCCCCCACGGCCCTTCCCGGAATGACTCTGTCAAAATAGAGGTTTAAAATTGGGTACAGAGATGTCTTAAAGGAACTCTGTCCCATCAAGTTAAACATTTTAAATTTACTTACTAAATATTTGGAGGGTATTTAAGATACCACCCGGTCGAATATAACGTTCTTATTTGTTGGTTTTTTTGTTGTTGTTGTGTAATCGAATTCTGCCTAAAATGATGTCACTCTAATAAACGGCTGCATATAAAAAATTCATTTCAAAATAGTTATTAATTTTAATTAATCAACTCGAATGACTTGGCAACTGGTTAAATAGCATACAAACGATATGACCGACAGACAGCCAGACAGACAATTTTGATGGCAATTCTCGTAACTATAGTGGAAACGTTTGGTTATGCTATTGTTGCCATGTGCCGTCCATTTGTTTGAATAGAGATAGACAAAATCATGATTGAGGCATGTGGCATGACTGAAATACAAAAATGACAGCATAAATATGAAAAAGGATTTGTATTTTGTACACAATCGTATGTTTAACTGGGCCTTATTATAAAATTAGACACATTTCAATGTTGTTTATGGGTTTATTGAAAATCGCCCCCTACATTCGAGCTATAACTTTAATTATTATGCAAATGAAGAACAATTTGGATTGTGTGATGCTGTTATACGCAACAACACGTAATAATAATATTTAGCAATTCTGTTCTGAAACTTGAATAAAGAATAGTGGTTTCAGTTAACACAAACACACACACACACACTCAGTTGATTGAATACATGTAGAGTGTGTTGAGTAAAATTTATTTTAAATTGCTGCAACTGTTATATAAAATTTAATAGTTTGAATTTGGAAACCGTAATTTTTGACCTCAAAAGCCATACAAAGAACTTACAAGTTGTCAATTAGAAAACCTAAAGAATATGTGTGTGTGTGTGTGTGTTTTTTTTTTTTGCTGCATATTGTTCCTTTTCCCTTTCCGAAGAAGTTGGTTTGTGTATGAATTCAAGTTGAATGTAGCAAATGCTCTTATCGTGTCCACCTGTTACCACAGAAAACAAAAATGCAAAGCAAATGGTACTAACGACAGGAAGAAAAAAAAAGCAGAAGCAAGACAGCAAACGAGAAAGAGCAAAAAAAAAAAAAAGGAACAAATAGAAACCAGCAAGTTTAAGGAAATGATAAATGGTTTTTCAGGCTGCCAGGTGCTTTAAGTCCCCAATAGTTAGTTGGGTTTGGCTGTCAGCTTGAAGCTTGGACAGTTTGTTGGCTGGCTGCTAGCCCCTTTACATACAACAGACTCTGATGCAATGCGACAAATGCACTTCTCCGGTGGCAAACAGTATAATAATGCCATTGCAAATTTCAATACAGTTGCCTGCGGTTACCGACTCTGACCTCCACACTACGGTAGTGCTGACTATAAAAAGGGAATCATTGAAAAAACATTATCCGTAACAGGAATTGTGTGTGAGTGTGTTTAGCTCTTGTAGTCGTTTTTTTTTTTTTTTTTTTTTTTTGTTCTGAACGAAATGTAAGTGCTGGGCGGTAAAATGAGAAATTAACTTGGCAACAAGTTAACATGGCCAAAATGTAGTTCATTTACCAATAAAATATAAGTTTAGGGATTGAAACTTTTTTTATATGTTTCCTAATTGTCAGCAAGAAAGGAAAGATATATTTTTTTACAGCTGAATACTTCAATAAAATTTTTTGTTTTCATTTTCGTTATAATTTTAAGGTTTACTTTTTTAACGACTAATGGAATCTAAAAAAAAAAAAGAATTATTATTTACGTAAGATATATTCCAGGCATTAAGGGAAAAGTAGCGTCCATTGTTTACGGCAGATTATGAAGGATGTGCTATCTAGGACCTTTAAACCTCTTGACATTTTGTTGTAGTTACATCTGCCAAATTAGTTGTCATTTCTTCAGCTATAGCATTCAATAATAAGTGCAAGGAATAAATTGTGGTTTTACCCGAAAGGTTGTTCTGTTCTCCCATTTGACGGTCTCCTACCGAGAGGGCGGCTATATTTAAGTCCACTGCTGCAGTATGTAGACGAAATGCAAGATCTGTCGAAATCATCGCTACTGTTCGTAGAATTCGAAGCCGTCGATTTCACAGCCAGTTTTACATCGTGGCTTGGTCCTGTACTTAAAGGATAGAGGTAGAGCTGTTAACAATTGGCCCTAATTTTCGTCGAAAAATAATCTGCTGTGATTGGGCCCACTTCTGGAAGATCGAGTACGTGAATAAAATAAATTGCGGAATTTGAGACGATACGAATACACATGAGGATGCTATTGGCTGTAGTAGTTAACACGAGACTATGAAGCTCAACTTTCAGTCGTTAATATTGTGTCGAATTCTTCTGATCTGCACTAATGCATGATTGTGCATGTTTCAGTGATGACCACATAGCACTGACCACTGAACGTAACTAGCAGCGATTGACACTATCCAAGAGCAGGGGAACAGCACCCTCCTTCGTCATTCCTGTAGCAAAAAATTAGACGGCGAAATAAAAGATTGAAATAACTACAAAAATATTCTCTATGTTCTCGTCTGTCCTCTCAATACTATCCCCTCTTTTCTAGTTGCACTCAGGCGCAAAAAAAACAGAGTCCAATGCATTCCAAAAATGTCACTGTTTCTCTAATAACGGCCTCTGTTAACAGTGAGCTGTATAGGTCGATCATTACCAACTAGTTTTAATGCTAATTGGACGATCTGGACACCAACGACAAGTGCTTTCAATAGGATCTCCCATGGAGGTGAAGTGAATTGGCTACCAAGATTAGACATCGACAATCGATCGAGATTTAAAGGTCGCACGTGTATGAGAGTAAGAATTAATAATGAATTACATTAAGCGCTACGAAGAACCTATCACATTAAAAATATTTTAAAATTGCAAAAAAAAAAAAACAAAATTATTCTGGACGTTCCCAGAAACTGATTTCCTTAACACTTAAAAACATTTTAAAGTCCAAGGAAAAAGCGCAAAAAAAATATATAAAAAATATATATAACAAAATGAGTTCAATTGAAATGAGAGTTAAAGTAGTGGCTTTTTCGCTTTATTTTGCCACAAACACAAAATCTTCTAAATACAGCAAAAGAAAGTCCAGGGAAACTACAATAAGCCATTGTAAGTCATTTTCTTGGAAAGTGTAATATGTTCTCCCTCCTCTTTCCGGTTGCAACTTGGCTTGGTTGCATTATAGTTGTAATTTATTTTTTGTATTATTTATGTTAACGTCCGTGTGCTTCCCTCTGTGCTAACAAAACACATTTTCTAGCGCATTTTATTACACCTACTTTGCCATAAGGAATTGCAGCCAGTCCTGGTGACTGCACTAGCGAGCGAGCGAGTGGGTGATAATATACGTACACTACGTACAACATAGATGGCTTTTTTATGGCGTTGCTTTTTTCCTTTTATTTGCTCTCGTCATGCTTAAAACTCTTTCTATGCAACTGATTTGCATATATATTGTTCTGACCAATAACGGAGAAATACTTTTAAGTTTTGTTAACCCTTGACAAAGACATTGTACTAACTAGTTAACAGACTATTCGCATATAGAGATTGCTATTTGTAACAGTGAATTTCAATTTCAGAAAACACGAAAACGAAAATCAAACTATTTTGTCGAATTTATATCATAAAATAAATATACTGGAAAACTTGAGGTTCGAAGGACCAAAGAAATAACAATTTAAAAAATATTATCAAGACGCACTTTTTAACACAAATCAAATTATTTTGTCGAAATTATATCATAAAATAAATCTATTGGATAACGTGAGGTTCGAAGGGCCAGAGAAATAACCACTATTAAAAAATGATCAAGAGACGCGTTTTAGCTCGGATAAAATCATTCTGATACAAGTCAAACTGTTTTGTCGAGGTTCGAAGGACCAGAGAAATAACAACTATTAGAAAATGATGAAGAGACACGTTTTAGTTCGAATAAAATTTTTTTTTATCTTGGATCAGCAACCCTATATATGCAATGCATTGCGTTGGAACTGAAAACGAGGGGATAGTATTGGGGGGACAGATTAGGAAAGATGAGAAGATAGACAGTTTTTTTAGCTATTTCAACATTCTACTTCGCCGGCTAATTTTTGCTACAAGGTCAACGAAGGTGGGTGCTGCTACTCTGCTTTTAGTACATGATAGTGTCAGCCGCTGCCAATTACGTTCAGTGACCAGTGACTATGCCTTCATCATTGAAACAGGCTGACAACAACTAACACACAACCATGCACTAATGCTGATCAGAAGAATTCAGCACAATATTTCATGACGCAGCGCTGGCTCGAACTCAGGACCCTCCGCTTCATAGTCTCGTGTTCTACTACTTCAGCCAATAGCACCCACAATTATTTTGCTACAAATCAAATTGTTTTGTCGAGGTTCGAAAGAGCAGAGGAATAACAAATTTAAAAAATTATCAAGGGGCACGTCTTAAAACACATCAAATTATTTTAACACAAATCAAATTATTTTGTCAAAATTACATCATAAAATAAATCTACTGGATAACTTGAGGTTCGAAGGACCAGAGAATTAACAATTTTAAAAAATGTATTAAAAGCCATGTTTTAACACAAATCAAATTATTTCGACACAAATGAAATTATTTTGTCGAAACTATATCAAAAAATATATATCTACTGGATACCTTGAGGTTCGAAGGACCAGAAAAAAATATTTAAAAAAATATCTAGAGGCACATTTTAAAATTCGAATTGACAAGAGCCATTAGAGATTATAGCAAAGCTAAAATATTTTGCATTTGGGCTTTCGCAAAATCGGCGGAGCCACAAATAAGGAATAGCTAAATTCAATAAAAAACATTTAATTTTTTAATGCAAGTGCAACCACCACTCAGAGTATGACAACTACATATGCAGTGCATTGCGCTGGAAATAGACAGAATGCGATAGTGTTGCCAAGACAGATGAAGAAAGATTACACGACTAAGTATTTCATCAGTGAATTTTGCTACAACACCGGCTAAGGAGAGTGCTGTAATACGCGCTTTAGCACACCAAACTGTCCATCGCAGTCGGCACTGCTCAACGACCACTGACTGTGAAATGCGAGCATTAGAATGTTGTAATTATGTAACTGTTTTTTTTTCTTATATTCAGCCCAATATCATTACCAATTCCATTATATTATTATATTTAGAAGTCATTGAATGCTATTTAACGCTAGGATGTGGTCTTAGCCCTGCATGCCTTAAAAGGGTTAAAAGCTATAATAACAACATTTAATTTTTATTGTAGTTTATTTAAAAATTGAGATTTTTAGCTTCAGCTAGAGCCAAGTAGAAGCAATAACTTTTTTAAATTCATTACGGACATTATTAAACGACGTGTAAAAAATATTTTTAATTTTATATACAATTTAATGCTTTTGCCGATAAGCAATAGAGGGGACAACTCAGGCGATATTTAATTTTCACAGCCAATTTAACAAGCAGATGTGGCCGAAAATGTAGTAGATATTATATAAATTTCCTATTGCAATATTGCAAAATTTTTACCAAAATTAACTAAAGTGATGAGCAATTTTCTTCACGCTCTTAAGGATTTTTGTGTGCCAATCAATAAATGGAAATCAAATATTTTCCATAACCAAATCGAACATGCTTTGTTTTGTTGCGTTCTGTAATTCTTTTAATATTTCCCCAAGTAATAACAATTGCAAAAGTAACATGCATTCACAATAACTACTCCATTAACATTTCAGTACTCTTAAGAGCCTTTAAATAGAACAACATTGTCATCATCTGTAAAATAATAATAAAAAAAAAACATCCGTCCAACCTTTTAATATAAAGCCAGCCAAAAAAAAAGTCCATAAAGAAGAGCTGGGAGAATGTGCAAAATTGTTGCCCTAACATTAGTTACACATGGCAGCACCAAATGACATGAAAATGCGTAACGTAATTGTGATTAAAAGCAAATAAAACCGAAAGGAGACAACAAATAAAATTAAGCAATTTGTTAAGTAAGTTTTGTTGGAAAACAAAATTGCTTTTTATACCCTTCCATACAGTGGGGAAGGCGAATAAGCGATGCTAGTCTGTCCATCTGACTGTACGTGAAATCGGTTTTCGAAAGCCTTAAGAAAAGTTGAAGGCTGCTTAAGATCACAAATATTCAATATACAGTGCCAGAGCTGGAATACTTGAACTTATTTTCGGTAAACAAAAGTGACTAGATAAAACTAAATTTTTTTTTTGTTAATTAAACTTATTTTATACTTCAGGAAGAACTAAATTTGGTATTACGAGTCAAACAAAATCAACCGCCTGATTCCAGGGATGGAAAATTGAAACTTTTTTGGTATATAAAACTCCATTTTTATTTTTTGCTAATTAAATCTATTTGATACTTCTTATTAAAAATAAAACAAACTCAAAGGTAATAATAATAAAACAAAGTCAAAAAGATTATTTCAGAGTTGGATAATTGCATTTTTTCATAGAAAAGTAACCAACTATAACATTTTGTTTTTCATTTTTTTATAAATTACACATATTTGATGTTTTTTTTTAGGAGTAGGACCAGCACTCAGTGGATGACCCCTACATATGCAGTGCATAGCGCTGGAACAAGGAAAATAGATTTTGGGAAGGACGATAAAGGGAGTAGTGTCTGTGGATATTCGCTTGAACCCACTCAAATTGTAAGTGGCGGGGAAGACATCTGCAGGTAGTCTGTTCCACATACGCACTGTTCGGCCACAAAACGAATTTTCTCTGTAATGCGTAGTGCGATTCGTTGGAATATCGACCACAAACGCATGCGCTCTTGATGAAAACCGCGTTGAGCGTAAGAAAGAATGGGTTTCAGGAACAAGTACCCTAATTTCAGAAGAGCACCTGCCATTGTAAAAACGATAAAACAACGATACGCCCCCACATTGCGTCGATGCTCAAGAGAGTCAATAGAGTTGGCTACCCTACTGTCTCCGATGAGTTTTATCGCCCTCTCCTGTACGCGGTCGAGTAACTTCAAAATAGACTTTGAAGCACCGGCCCAAACATGAGAGTTGTATTCCATCTTCGGTCGGATGTAAGTGGTGTAAATATTAAGAAGATCAGAAGGGGTGAAGTATCTCTTGCACCGTCTTAAGAAGCCAAGGCACTTGAATGCTTCTTTTGCGACCTGAAAGACATGTTCCGTCCACCTGACATCACACTGGACTTTCATTCCCAGATCATCAAGAGCCCCTGACTCCATAATACTTACACCACCCATAGAAACAGATGAAGCAGCTTGGTCATACGCACGTCGATGCGTAAGCATACAACACTGGGTCGTACGGGCATTAAAATCAACCCTGTTCGCCTGACCCCATTCGGAAATCTTCGCGAGGTCACTATCCAGAGCGTCATTCATAAACTGCCTCCTCGTCTCGATTTCAGACGTTTACGGCCTGCAGTTAAATGAATAAGAATGCGAAAGGCTGCTGTCATCTGCAAAAGAGTGAATAGGACAGGAAGTTTGGGAAAGCAGATCATTAAGAAAAATTAGAAATAGAGTAGGAGAAAGAACTGAGCCCTGCGGTACCCCTGAGTTGACTCTGAACTCATCGGATGAGATTCCATATATAACAACCCGTATAGGGCGATCCCTGAGGAAGCTCGCTATAAACCGAGAGAAGGTATCTCCGACACCAAATACAATAAGTTTGGACAGGAGTGCTCCATGCCACACTCTATCGAACGCCCTAGAAATATCTAGAGCCACCACTTTACTTTCGCCAAAACGGTGTATGGAACTACACCAGTTTTCCGAAAGAATACTGGCGGTTGTTTTGTCATAAATTCGTTGGTACTAGAAGTCAGAAAAGCCAAAACGACATTTCCCGAGTTGGAAAATTTAAAATTTTTTGAAATATCAAAATAAATAAATAAAATAATTTTTTTTTGTTGGTTGGTAATCAAAAATACATTTTATTTTAGAAAGAAATAAACTAGTATTGAAAATTGAAAACATCAAAAAGATAAATCCAGGGTGGGAATGAATGTATTCATTTGCTGCAGACCTACGTCGCACATAAGGATATTTCACCAATCTAGCCAGAAATTAATTTTATATATTTTTTTGTGTTTATTGAGAGCCCCTAAATTGATGAAACTTGGCAGAAATATGTGTTATGGTAAGCTTGAAAATAGAAAAAATCGGACCAAGGGGAAAAAGTTCCCCTTAGAAGAACTAATCCTACTTCTGAAAAATGAAATTTTGTTTTAAGTTTTCCCGAACTTTTTTTTTTTTTTTTAGGAGTAGGACCAGCACTCAGGGGTGACCCCTACATATGCAATTCATTATGCCAGAACTGAAAACGAGGCGATAGTATTGAGGGGACAGATAGGGAAAGGTGAGAAGATAGATTGTTTTTTTGTAGCTTTTAACCTTTTGTACTTCGCCGGCTAATTTTTGCTACAGGGCCGACGAAGGCGGGTGCTGTTACTCTGCTTTTAGTACATGATCGTGTCAGTCTCTGCCAATTATGTTCAGTGACCAGTGACTATGCCTTCGTCATTGAAACAGGCTGGCAACAACTGATACAACCACGCACTGATGCTGTTCAGAAGAATTCCACACAATATCTTCATGACTCAGCGCGGGCTCGAACTCAGGACCCTCCGCTTCATAGTCTCGTGTTCTACTACTTCAGCCAACAGCACCCACATGTTTAGAAAATGGAACTGTTAACATCAGCAAAAGTTCAAAAACATATAAGTGGACTTACATTTTTACATTTCTTAATTTTAAATTCTAGCCTAATGTGCGGCTAGAGTGGCCAAATGCCCTTATGCGTATCGGTGAAAGTTATATCAGATTCGACACTTTTACTAGTTCTTTTTTTATGATTTGTGCAATGTTGACAAACTTTTGTAAAAGCCTGCTCCACATGTCTGTAGCTGGAGCCTTGCAAAAAGGGTCTAGTTTTCTTGCGGCAAGTCAACATGTCATCAAAGACCTGATGACTTTTATCAGAAAACAAAAGGCAAATTTGTAAAACTATAACACTTAATTGGTTTACGCTTGATTTCCTCATGGAAATTTAATCAAATAAATACTTTGAAAATTCCTTCTGCTCGCAGGTACGTGCAATAATGATGCCAACACGTTGATAATAGCAAAAGGAAAAAAAATAGTTGATAAAAATGTTCCTGATTTTTGTTTTTCTTCGAATTACTAAAAATTCAAATAACTACTGTTTTCCTTAATTAATGGTTTTTTCTTCTAGAACTTAATGGCAGTGTTAATTTATACTTTCACCACCATCCAACAAGTGTGTTAATAATAAAGAAAATGCTCTATGTTAGCTTTTAATTAAAATTTTAATTAAATGTGAACCGGTTAATTAAACAATAATAATGCTAACGTAATTTAAACGTTTGAAATAAGTTTTACGAAGGTTTAATGACCAAATTGGAAATTAATAAAATAAACAACAACTCAAGCAGAATATAGACACTCACGCACACACACACACACATAGCCATACGCACACAAACGCAAACACACATATTGTAATCAAACCCACATGAAAAGTTTTTAATAGCCTTGTAGTTCTTTGAATGTGCCCTACCCCAATCATCATGCCATTTTATTTTAGTGTCTCTTTTCAAAAACTTTAACGAATTTAGCAGAAATTTGTGAATAAGTTTTAAATTTCTCGAAGCAAATTATTTAAAAATTAGAAGAATATGGGATATTAAATATTTTTGTATAGCGAAATAGATTTAATTATTTAAAATAAAAATATATGACAATTCGTTTTAGCGCAAATAGAAAATTTCAGATATAGGAAACTGAAATTAGAGAAAATAAAACCCCTCAATAACAATTTTGCTTTTCGAATAGGACTAGCACTCAGGGGATTAGCCCTGCATAGTGAATTGAGGCGGAACTTTTTTTTCGTTATCGTGTTACTCTTGTAAACTCTTAAAAATCACTGTGCCTTTAAAGTTTTAACTAATCCCCCGAATGATGGTCTGCGGACTCAGTGTGCGATGTTTCGAATAAGTTTAATATGCAATATTAATTATTGGCAAACACGCCACGCCAAGAATTATATATTCACTTTGTCATTCCATTTGCAACGCAGTAAACTATCCCTCTAAGACCCCATAAAGTATATATGTATATTCTGGACCAGTGATGAAATCTAAGACGAGCTAACGATGCCTGTCCGTCCATCCGTCCGTTTGTGGAAATCACGATTCAGTTCAAACGAAAAAAGCCAGACCCTTGAAACTTGGCATAAATATACATTGAAAGATATCACAGTTCAAGTTCGTAAATGGGCTGAAACGGGCTAAAGGGAAAAAAGTTCCCCCAAGAGGAACTAAACCAAGCTCTAAAAAACAATATAATTTTTAAAATTGTTTTGTAATTTTGTTAAGCACATGTTATATTTTTATGTCAAAGAAAGTCCAATGCGTTAAACTTGGAGCCATAAAATTATAAAATAAAATTTTTGGACCTCGCCCCCTTAAAAGGGCGTTATTATGTGCAAAAATGATGTATAAATTTAATAAATTGTATTACTTAAGCCTACATTCCTTAAAAATAAAATTTTTTAGCTTCAATGACGAAGCTGAGACGTAACCTGGTACTCCTCTGCCCTACCCGCTCCTCCTCCTTTGTCACCTAAATGACCCTATCAAAAAAAATAAAAAATAAAAATAAATTGTACATTTAATTATTCCAAAAATTTATTTTTAGTTTTTTATGGCAAAGGTGAAATGTCTCCCCACGGGTCTTGCCAGAGCGACCCCGACAATATGCAGTTTTAATACACTCCAAAAATAATTGGACCTCATGTATATACATATATTCATGATCAGTGATGCAGTCAAAGACGATCTAGCAATGCCCCTAAGTCCGTATGTAGAAAACATGATATAGTCTATTTTTGGACCCCGCCCCCTTTAGTGGGCATTGAAGTTATATATTATATAAAAATATAAGTCTACATTCCTTAAAAATTTAATTTATAAGCTTTTACTGCAAAGGTAATATGTTCTCGGATCTTCCTCTATCCTACCCCTCCACCGCTCTTTGCCCCTTAATGACTTTATAAAAAAAAAATAAAACTTGTTTTCTACTCTAAACTACCCCGAAAATTTAGTGTTTAACTTTTAACGATTTAGATGAGATGCCTCCCCCAAGGCCTTTCTCGGGATGACCCTGTTTAGAGTTGTTAAAATTGGGCACAGAAACGTCTTAAAGGAACTATGACCCCCAGCAGTTTAAATATTTTTAACTTATCTCAGCCTCTTTTTTGCACGTTGAAAGAAAATATTAAGACATAAGTTCTTATGCTGACGTTTCCTATGTGTTGGGAGGTGCAAAAATGTGTATGTATGTATACATTTTCATACAGAATACAAAAATATTTTACGATTTTCACAACACACAATAGGCCGATAACAATTACAGCCCCACACGCTCATACAGAGAAAAAGCCTCATCTCATATAGACTGATTGCGAAATCAGGATAACTTACCGCTGAAGCGTGCAATACACAGCTATGAATTCTCCAAACAGAGCTGGTTTTTGTGTTTTACGAACCATTGATAGCAGTTTACAATATATATATTTATTCAGTTGTCATACGTACCTGCAAAGAAATAAATAAGAAAGGATTGCTTAAAATATTTGTCAAAACAAGCAGAATTTGAAAAGTAGGAATTATTTGACTGAAAAGTGATATATACCGATGTTGTCTGCAGATTCGTAGCTTATGCGTTAACTAGTTTAACCAACAGCACTTTTTATTACTTAGCTAAGAATTATCAACCAGACTTAAGTTCAAATCCACGAATCTACAAATTATTTTCTATCTAAAAATTCTTATCAAAATTTGTTTTAAAATTCTTATAAAAAAAATAATTTGTAGAGTCTTGGATTTGAACTTGAGCCTGTTTATCTAATAGTGCCTGCCTAAGCTGTTTCAATCGTTATTCGTACAGTTGTAATAGTTAGTCGTGTAGCAATTAATCGTTTAACCTAATAATTATTAGGTTAACTAGTCATATAAGTTGATAAGGTGTTGCAATATAATTTTTTTAAGTCGAATTTTATTTTAAAATAAAAAAAAAAAATTTTTAGTAAAAAAATTACTGGCCTCTCGATAGATGAAGTGGCTTGATGTTATGACCTAATGAACTAACGGGATTGAAAAGCCAAACACACACAAACATAAACAATTATGTATGTGTGTATGTGTATGTGCTGTGTATCTGTATGTAAAGAACAAGGGATCGCTTAGTCATGTCTGCCACAGGACATTTTCACTAAACGAGCACAATTAAAGAGAGAAGTCAAACGTATGAAATCACACACATACATACATTTGCAGGCATGCCTTGGACACACTTCGATATAATAACATTATCTTTTTGGCAAAGCTTTAACACAGTTCAACACATACACATACACTCATTATAAAGGGTGTTTTTTTATGAAGTTTTTTTTTTATACGAATCACTCTGTTGTCTGACAGCTGTTTTGACAGTTCAAAGTGACGTCTCTACTCAGTATTGTTTGGCAAATCATCATGAACAGGTTAACTCCAGAACAACGCTTCCAAATCGTAGAATTTTATTTTCAAAAACAGTGTTCAATTAAAAAAGTTTATCCAATTTTTTACCGCAAAATTCTCTTCAGTGATGAGGCGCATTTCTGGTTGAATGGATATGTCAACAAGCAAAATTGCCGTATTTGGAACAAAGATAATCCACACGCCGTTCAATAATTACCAATGCATCCCGATAAATGTACTGTTTGGTGCGGTCTATGGGCTGGTGGAATCATCGGTCCTTATTTCTTTAAAAATGAGGAAGGACGACGTGTTACCGCGAATGGAAATCGATACAGAATCATGATCAATGAATTTTTGGTGCCAAAACTTCAAGATATGGATGTAAACGAAATGTGGTTTCAACAGGATGGTGCCACTTGTCATACTGCGGGCGAAACAATGGACTTATTGAAAGAACATTTCAACAACAACATTATTTCGAGAAATGGACCGGTGAATTGGCCTCCGCGTTCGTGTGGTTTGACGCCACTCGATTATTTTTTGTGGGGATACCTGAAATCATTGGTTTACGTGGATAAACCAGCAACGATTGACGCTTTGGAAACCAGTATTCAACGTGTCATTGCTGAAATACGCCCTCAAATGCTTGAAAAGGTGGTCGAAAATGGGACCTCCAGAATGACCTTTGTGCAAAATAGTCGTGGTGGCCATATGCCCGAAATTATATTTAAATGTTAAATTACAAGAAACTTTCGTTTCATAATTTGGCATGTGTTTTATTTAAATTTCAAATCAACTAGCTCTTTTAAAAACACCCTTTATATACGTGCATTCATGTCGTCGGCTTAGAGTGAAAACCTGCCAGGTCTACATTTTAGAATATGCAATGAGTGCAGCATTAAGTGGCTAAGATTTTCACTTCAATGTGAATTGCCACAATTCGCACAAACAAATTTTTTTTTCATTTAGTTTATTGTCAAGATGCAGAAATTATTAAAAGAAAAATTCGGCTGAAGTGCTGTTAGCATATTTACACTCTAAGCCGACGTTATACCGTCCTACAGATGCATTAACAGTTAAATTGTATTTATAGTTGTGTACATAGACGATTATATAGTAGATGGATATACGAATGCATATCATTGCAAAATATCTGCGGTGAAAATTTTAAATGAGTCAAAACAACAGCAACAACAACAACAACAAGAATAACAACAATTTAAACGAGCAATGCACAAATAGGGAATATCTAGAGTACGACTATCAAATGAAAAATGTAGTTTAGATGCTTTGGGACTTTTTATTATGATTTCTACCGTTTTTACTGCTGTTTCCCAACTGCTTTGGCTCATGTTGACTCATTTATTCTATATTCGTTTTGTTGACTTTAGCCAGCACAAAAACACACACATGCAGGCGTACACACACGCGCGCGCGGGCACACAAACGTAGTTACATTGTTGTATTGGCCTTTTGTTTATGGGCGCATGTGTGTGCTATTACAAATCCCTATATAACATTTTTAACAGCAGTATCCCACTGACATGGTCAATGGCTCGTAATAACAGCGACCCAAGCAACAAAACTCAAATTCCAATTCATCACGATAATCGCATTTCAGAACTTTATCTACATACAAGCTTTACGTGTGAAGCACAGTCATACATACTGGCTTCTATTCATGTGTGTGTGCGTGTGTGTGTGTGTAAAATAACACACATCCAAACACACTTTAATGTGCATATTGTTAAAATAATATTTCATATTAAACACAAACACAGTGCCGCACAATACGAACATACATATACAGTATGTGCACATGTAGATGTAAAGGGTGGCCTTTTAGCAACTTGCTTTCTGGCAACACTGGTTTTAGCAGCTTCGCTGTATTTGTGTAACATGTTCAGTTTGGTCTATAATTTAACGGAGTTACCAACGAACAAAACAAAGGGAATATTCACTTTGTCATTCCGTGTGTAACGTAGCGAAATATTCTTCTCAGACCCCATAAATTGTATATACTCTTGATTCGGTTAGGTTAGGTTAGGTTGAAGAGAGGGGCGTAAGCGAGGGCTATCCCAATCCATTCAGGAGTTCCCATCCTATTATAGGGAGCCTCCATTAATACCATGGAAACCTTTGGATTTGATTACGATAAGAACCTAGTTTCTTCAATGTATCCTCTTAAGTCTCTCCAATTAGAACCCCTAAGAAATTCCATCTCCTGTATAATCTCCTGATTAAATGTTTGTCTCCTAACTTGACCAAAAGCTGGACAGTAGCACAAGTAGTGCTCTAGTGTTTCGTCATCTTTCTGACAGGCCCTGCATGTTGTATCGTCAACGATACCCTGCGTGCCAGGTGAGTCCTTAACTCTGTATGTCCTGTTATTAAATAAACCAACCTCCGTAGTGTTGGCCTACTCAATGTTAGGACCTCCCTTGTCCTACTGGGGGGGACCCAGCCCCCATAGAATTCTAGTCACCCTACCTATGGTAGAGTGCTGCCTATCTCTTGTATGCAATTCTATAGCCCATCGCTTTAGTTCGTTCTTAAAAACCTGAAATGGCTTCGGACTATCTAGTGTGATGTTCGCCCTTAATGCTCCCATCTTTGCTAGCCTATCTGCCTCAACATTTCCAGGTATCCCCTGATGTCCTGGGATCCATATTATCTCTATGCCCCCGCAGTGCGTGTATGAGTTAATCTCATCCTTGCACTGTAGTACACACCGAGATTGAACCACATGATTCCTCAGGGCCTCGATGGCCTTCCTACTATCCGTGAATATACGAATCGGTAGTCTGTTATCGATTTCCTTCAACCACTTTATCCCTTCCGTAATAGCCACGATCTCACTCTGAAATACCGTGCTATGATCCGGCAGGCAGAAGTATTTGCTAAAGTTACGACCCATGTCACAGAAACCTCCACCCGATCGGTCACCAATCCTCGACCCGTCCGTATATAGTTATTCAAGTTACACAGCAGAGCAGAACAGCTGTTTTCGAAAGCCGCAATGCTTTCATAATCAGTGCTCATGTGTATTATGTTTTCAACAATTATTAGGTGCCTTAGTTTAATATGATAATAGTTCTTATTTAAACCAATTTTATTAGGAAATTGCATACGAGAACTGTATCAACCTGATGTTAATATTTTTTTTTTTTGTAAATCAAGTTCAAAAGCTGTTAAAAAAATCAACCATTATAAAGCATAACACGCTACATACACCATAGAGAAATAGTTATTTTCGAATTATAAGATTTACTAATAAATTGTAGCATACACTTAGGGGGGGAGAAATCAGACAACCGTCTTACATTAGGCTTTAATAAAGGCCTACTTATAGTTAATTGAAAATTCAACGAAAAATACGAAAATATTGTTGCTAAAATATTTGCCACCTGAAATAGACTTGAATTCAATGATGAATTTCGTCCCTCAAAATTATGAAAAATCGTTAAAACGTCATGACTGAGTGCGGAGTCGAACCGGTAATTTTTTTGGCTTCTTAGTCTCTGGTTAAATATTTCAACCGGTAGCCGGAGTCTGATTTCAGTAAAAGTTGAAATCTTCGGCTTCGGTTATTAAATTGTTGATTCCTAGGGTAAGTTTTGGTCCACACTGCATAAAGGAACTCACCATATGAGGTATTACATGCTCTTAAATGAAACAAAAAAATAATAATGATTGTGTGTTGTGTATGTACTCATATCTATTTCCACAGGGACTCTTTATTTAGTCTACATTCATTCTGTAACCTCTATAAGCGATTGTTTTTTTTTTTGCCTGCGTTTGCTTGTTTGTTTGTTAATGACTTTGTTTTCTCATATCTGAAAATATTTATATGTACAAGAGTTTAGCAACTATTTTATATCATTTTGAACTTTTACCAAAAGCAAGGACACATTTTTTTTCGAATGTTTCCGTACCACCTTTGACTCCGCATTCCCCAATATAATGTTTTTTTTTGGGTCAATTATTATTTATAATGAAGCCAAAGGATTGTGTGTTGGAGCATATTTAAAAATAAAAGAATTATTGTTTCTAGATTTTCTTTGGCCAAGTGCATAAATTTCAATACGTGAAGAATCTTTTTGAGCTAATCAGCTCACGTATTAAAAGAATTATTGTCCATATTTAATACCTTTGACGGTCAGTTTATAAACCAGAATCAAAAATATATGTCACTGATCATAATCGAGCTTTATAAAGAAATTGAAGCCGCTCCACGAAATGGTTTGGTTTTAGTTGCTTAAATAGAGTTTTAATTTTTATTTTATTATTTAACTTAATCGATAAAACGTTCCAAGGTATTCGAATAAAACTATAACTTTGTCTTTCATAAAGTTAACTCCAGCAAACATTTTTTCGTTGAAATTCCTAATGTCTTTACAATGATCATCCACATACACCGAAACATTTAAATACCCTTAAGCAACGCTACATCATTGTCTCTCTCACTCTCCAACATTTACCAAACGGATGTTAAAGAAAAACTGGCATAAGAAAAATATTAAATAAAAGCAGAAAAAAGCTAACAGGAAAGCAATTTCCTCATGCAAAGGAGGTAAGTTAAATATTAAATAAGAATGTGTGTGTGTGTGTAGTTGTAAATGCATGTATTATATGAGCAATAAAAGTCATAAGATGGAGTTTTAGATTTACAACTCTACATATGACGACAGAACTTAAGACTATTTATTTATAACACAGCAACACACACATACACACATTCCCTCAAAAAAAAAAAAAAAAAAAAAAAAAAAAAAAAAACTTATATTCGACCGGGTCGAATCTTAAATACCCTCCAAATATTTATTAAGTAAATTTAAATGTTTATCTAAGTGGGACAGAGTTCCTTTAAGACATCTCTGTACCCAATCTTAAATCTCTCTTTTCACAGAGTCATTCCGGAAGCGCAGGGGGGGGGGGGGGGTAGACGTTTTACCTCTGCAAGATCACACAACATCTCAAGTTCTTATAGACTTGAGTTATACAAATTGTTCGATATTTACACTGTTTATGCATATATCGTACGTCAACGCCCAGTGAAGGGGGCGGGGTGCAAAAGTAGACTATATCGTGTTTTCCGCGGACGAACGTATGGGCAATGCTAGATCGTCTCAGACTTCATCACTGATCAGGAATATATGCATATACTTTATAGGGTCCAATTCTTTTTGGAGGGTATTAAAACTGGATTTTGTCGGGGTCTTTTTGGCAAGGGCCATGGGGGAGACATTTCACCTTTGCCATAAAACTCTAAAAATAAATTTAAAATTTAATTAAAAATTTTTTTTAAGGGTCATTTGGAAGGCAAAGGAGAGGAGGGGGAGGGGCTAGGGCAGAGGAGTACCAGGTTACGTCTCAGCTTCGTCATTAAAGCTTAAAAATGTTATTTTTGAGGAATGTAGTCTTAAGTAAAACAATTTGTTAAATTTTTCCACAATTTTCGCATATAATAACACCCACTAAAGGGGGCGGGGTCCAAAAATTAGTATTTTATGACTCCAAGTTTAACGCTTTCGACCTTCTTTCACATAGAAATATATCATTTGGTTAACAATATTACAAAAATAATATAAAAATTATGTTGTTTCTTTGGAACTTTTCTGCGTCTGACCCGATTCAGACCATTTACGAACTATCCTTGAAGGATAGCACAGGACAAGTTGTACCAAGTTTCTGACTCTTTTGGCTTGGACTGATTTCCATAGACGGACGGACGAACGGACATGCTCAGATTGTCTTAGATTTCATCACTGATCAAGAATATATATACTTTATGGGGACTCAGATGGCTATTTCGCGGCGTTACAAACGGAATGACAAAATTAATGTGCCCTTCAATTGTTGAGGGTATAAAAACACTAACTTTAGCATGGAATAGAGAGCGGCATTACAAAATATGAATTCAATTTGTTGCAAGCAGAAAAGAAACAAAATATGTAACTTGGCATATTAAATAAAACATTTTCTACAATTCTTATGAGTTTTAAATAAGACGAAATAGGATGAAGAAAGAGTCAAATAAAAAACAAGAAATTGTAAAGTAAATGGTAGAGAAAAAATAGCAAAAGAAACACATGCATTCCGGGAAATTATTTCTTAATCATTAAATAAATTTTATAATAAAAAATATGGACGTATGAAACAGGAGCTGTTTGTTAGCTTCTCGCAATCTTAGCTTGTGCATTACACATCATGTGTATTTGCTTAAACAAAAGAAGTGATTCACTAGGAGGTACTTTTTTTTTTTTTTTTTTTTTGAATAGCGAAAACATGTTAGTGTCATTTCGTTGACCTATTCTGATTATACACTAGTATTTACTGGAACATTTTTTCTGCCATGGCAAATAGTAGTCAATAAGTTCAGTGACCTTTTGAAGTTTCGGCCTCTTAATAGAAATGGCAACACTGTCAACAAGCAACTGGCAGTTGACTACTGTCAAAATTTGGACAAGCAGCGAAAATTAGTTTTGCTCGTTTTGAAAAGAAAACGGATAAAGGCAATTTTGTGTGCTCATTAGGCATTTTTTTTCGCGTAAAGGAACCATTATTCAAACCAAGGCTCAGCGCGATAAATATTATGGCGACTCCGCACCATCCATTTCTGTGGGAAAGAAATGCTTTACTTTATCGATGTGGCCGTACAATCATAGAAAATGTCATGTTAATGCTTAACAGAGCTATGTGAACATGCTAACAGAGCTCTGTTAATATGCTTGGTTTGTGTCTAGGGTTATAAATTTCGATATTTATCTTCACACGGTTGATATTTTTTTAGACGATATGAGATTAATATTGAGGGAGATTGGCTTCAATTTTGAATGATCACTTGAGCAAGAGGGAGAGAGAAAGAGAGAGGGAGAGAGAGATTCCCTAAGTGCCTGGTTTGCTCAGCATCTACCATAAAACGCAACTGGATGCATAATGCACGACTTATTGCTCCCTTTCACAGCCGTGGACAAAACGGCGATTCACCTAAACACACTGTAGGCCAAACCAGCGGCCATTTTTTGGGATACACGCGGTATAAAAGCTCAATAACGAATTATATACAACTCTATTGGGTCAATTTAATGAGCAATTGTAAAAACAACGAACGCGTTGGAGCAAGAAAATAGTTCCTCGCCTCATCACAGCACAATACAGGCGTGCAAATATGAGCAGTTTCCATGGCAAAAGTCCATGAATTGGGTTACGAATTACTCCCTCATCTGACCTATGCTGCAGATTTCGCACCGAGTGAATATTTCTTGTTCCCAAACTTGAAGAAAAAGCTCGGCAGAAAGAGATTTTTTTTTTGTTAAATTCAAAAATAACGAACACAACCCAAGAACCGATTTGCTTGTCTGCGGAAAACATCCCGAGTCTCCGGCGGGAATCGAACCCACGACCATTGGACTGACAGGCTAGCTTTGGCACCCATCACCCACAGAGGCAGCCAAATTGACTCCCACCACGAAATCATCTCACACACAAATGCCTATTTTAATGACCTCTACAAATCATATTTTTCGGAAGGGATTAAAAAACTTGAGGGACGTTGGACTAAGTGTATTGAACTCAAAGTATATAAAAACCTGTGTTTCATTGATAGCAGTCACGGTGGGCCAAAAACCACCTTTTAACCTATCATACGCGGCATATTTTTACCTCTGAATTGTTACACTTGCGCTTGTGTATATGTCGCTTGTGTAACTTGCAAACAGAAAAAATAGTTCGATAACCAGCAATGAATCGATTAACATTCTAAACGCTCTTTAAAATATTTTTTTCCTTTAGAATAATAATTTCAATTAAAATATATCAAAATGTGATAACACCTCATATACGCGATAATGTTTCGCCGGGCCAAGAAATTGCTATTAAAGAAGACATCTCGCGAGAAATCTCTCTGTATAAAAAAAAAAAAACAATATAAAAGAAAAATACAAATCAAATAAACTCACAGTTTATAGAAAATTTTGTCTAGTCTGCGACAGAAATAAGAAAAAAAAAATCCTACACATTTATAGTAAATAAATATTTTATGAGTGTCAACGTATGGCTGTATAAATGAACAAAAAATAAAATAATAATAATAAATAAAATTGAAAATCTAATAAAAAAATATAGATTGTATATATTGATAACAGTTAATAAAGTCTCAATGGTAGTGAGACAAATACTTACAAAACGGCAAGGAAGACACGAGGACGGACAGAAAGTTCAAAAAAAACAAAAAGTTAAGTTCAACAGTCATTATAGAAGCACATAAATATGCAAGTAGCATATAAGTGTGCATGTGAATGTGCGGCTGAATATATTTTCATCTCTAAAACTGTATTTCGATATATTCAAATAATGATGCATGCAACATTGATGGTATTGCAGCAGCATGTACTTATGAGCCAGACATTTTTACGATGCTTATGTCAGGTTAAGGAAAACAAGAGAAGGCAAAAAAAATAAAACAACTTTTGAAACGATTCAAAGTAATTGCTGAAACGATCTTAAATGGAAAATAAATATCTTCTTTCCAAAAATTTCTGTACATAAATTATATAGCAAATATATTATTGATATAACGCGTTATCCAGTTAGCGATTTCGAAACCGCCGGTCTGGCAAGGTTGTCAGCTGTTGATTTGTTGTAAGAACCAATAAAATGCAGGCATATAGACATACTTGACCACATAACAAACTAATAAAATAAATAATATTAAAAAATAAGTAAATAATATTAAAAATAAAAGCCGAGAAGGAACGCAAAGAAAATTAATAAATAAATATTACAAAATAATTTGTATTATTGAAAGGGCTATTAAATTTTTTTTATTTTTAACAATTTTCATATTCTTAACCAGTTTGAAAATATTTTTAAACGCTTATTTATTTAAGATGTTTCACTGCTTTGGCAGCACTAATGTATTTATTGTCGCCTATGAAAATAGAAATAATTTAATTTGACGACAACCACAAAAATAGCACGGACAACAACCTGCCGTGTAGCCGTTAAGGGGTCCACAGACATCGTTCTTTTTGCATAGTTTGAACCGTACAGTTCAAACTGTACGATTAAAACTGCTATTGTGTGGGCAAAACCGACGTTTTTTTGGAACGTGCCAAAAATCTGTAGCGTCTTGATTTTAACCGTCGGTTTTCACACGTGTTCATTCAAAACAGGTTGTGTGCGAGACAAACAATAATGCAGGACAACTTTTTCCTGTGTAAAATACTGAAAATGTAAACATTGCTGATTCGAGTGTTTACTTACATTTGCATACATTTTTATACCCTCCAAAAAAGAACTTTGTCATTCCGTTTGTAACGCATCGAAATATCCATCTCTGATCATGTCCGTCCGTCCGTCCGTCCGTCTGTGGAAATAACGATTCAGTCCAAACGAAAAGAGCTAGACCCTTAAAATTTGGTATAAATATATTTTGAAGCTCAGAGCAGGTTAAGTTCGAAGATGGGCAAAATCGGGCAAGAAGGAAAAAAGTTCCCCTAAGAAGAACTAAACCAACCCAGAAAAAACAACATAATTTTTAAAGTTTTTTGGTTATTATGTTTAGCAAATGATATATTTTTATGTCAAATACGGTCCAACGCCTTAAATTTGGAGCCATAAAATAAAAAAAAAAATTTTGGTCCCCGCCCACTTTAGTGGGCTTTATTATGAGCAAAAATAGCATAAAAATTTAACAAATTATTTTACTTAAGCCTACATTCTTTAAAAATAACATTTTTAAGCCTTAATGACGAAGCTGAGACGTAACCTGGTACTACTCTGCCCTACCCCTTCCTCCCCCTTCACCCTCTAAGTGACCCTATAAAAAAAAAAAAAATTTTTTAATTTTGTATATAATCATCCCAAGCATTTATTTTTAGAGCTTAATGACTGCCGATTTCTGCCCTGCCCCCTCCTCCCCCTTTCTCCGCTATATGACCTTTGATCAGTGATGAAGTCTAAGACGGTCTAGCAATGCCCATACGTTCGTCTGTGGAAAACATGATATTTCCTATTTTTGAACCCCGCCCCCTTTAGTGGGCATTGACGGACGATATTATATAAAGGAACTCTGTTCCACCAAGTTAAACATTTTAAATTCACTTACTAAATATTTAGAGGGTATTTAAGATTCGACCCGGTCGAATATAACGTTTTTACTTGTTTTGTTTTGATTTTAGCGAAGAAGAAAAGAACGTATAGTGTGTGTGCATGGTCGTTGTACGTGTTAAGCCGTACAGTTTTACCCATTCGGTTAAAACTGTTCAAAAGAACGAAGTGTGTGCCCACCTTTAAAATAATCATTCCATATAAAAAATACGTGTATTCTATTTCTGACAGCTTGTAGTCGGTAGCCTGCTGTCGTGAATGTGTTTAATGCGTACATACACTGAAATATTAATTATATTTCAGTTTTCGATTTTAAGAACCAAAGCAGCTCATATTCGCTTTATTTGTAATGGAACATTTTCTTTTTATACAAAAATTTGAGGATGCTTTTGGCTGAAGTAGTAGAACACGAGACTATGAAGTGGAGGGTCCTGAGTTCAACCCCACGCTGAGTTATGAATATTGTGTTGAATTCTTCTGATCAGCATTAGTGCGTGGTTGTGTTAGTTGTTGCCCGCCTGTTTCAGTGATGATGGCATAGCACTGGTCACTGAACATAATTGGCAGCGAGTGACACTATCATGTACTAAAAAGCAGAGTAACAGCAGCATCCTCCTTCGTCGGTCCGGTAGCAAAAATCAGCCGGCGAAGTAAAAAAGGTTGAAATAGCTACAAAAATTTCTCTATCTCCTCATCTTTCTTCATCTATCCCCTCCTTTTTAGTTCCGGCGCAATGCACTGCATATGTAGGGGTCATCCCCTGAGTGCTGGTCCAAGATTAAAAAATAAAAATTTAAAAGTCAAAATTCGTTTAACCGAAGCTAAGCTTAACTCTGCCCAAAAGACTTCTTATTGAAAATATAAGAACTAAAGTCCTGTAATTTCATCGCTACTATAAGCAAATATTTTATATACATATGTGGCCAAGAAATAGCCTGCTTCTATGGCAGGGGGGCACTCTATTCGATAAGAGTTGCAGTTTCAAAAATTTTTAGAACTTAAATCAGCATGACGCTCTTCATTAATCCCAAAAAGTACCAAGTCACTACTGTTGTATACGTGCAACAGCTGGATCTTATCAAACCACCTGGGAAAAAAAATCAACTAGGCAGTCGTAGAGATGGTCGTCCAAAACAAACTTGGAAACGACACTCCCAAAATAAATTAACCCGGCTTAAATCTGTGATGTAACGAAGGTTTAAAGGTTAACAGCCGTAACCCACTGGAGGCAGTTTGTAGCACCCCCAACACTAATTCCTATAGCATAAAATTTTCTTTTCTTTTACACTTCTAACATTTCCTACGGACAGTGTAATACTTACTGGCACCAAAACCTATAAATTATTTAATACAACACATATTTATGATAAAATCTTAAAAATCGTTTTTATTTACTTTAAATAATCATTGCAGAAGAAACAGAATAAATACAATTTCTTTTTATTAAGCAATTCATCACCATCCACGCGACGCATACAATTTGTAATATCCTTAAACTTCGCTCTCAATTTGTACTCGGCCTCAACTGCACCAACGGCCTGACATTCTCTGCTATTATACCAATCCGGCAAAACACACTCTTCGTATTCCGTATACATATCGTCAATGATATTGTCCAGATCTATTCTGTGTTGATCAGTTAAACACACATGTTTGTTAATCGTGCTGACGCAGCTGTTCTTCACATTCGCAATATCTCGAAGAGTTAAGCGCATCCTGCTTTCAGAAATGGCAGCCACCAAACACAAAATGAAAATAGTAAAAATAAATTTCATATTTAAGAGATTTTTGTAACCTGCACGCAACACTTTCACTGAAACACTGAAACGAACTTTGAAATTTTTGGAATCTTTTTGCATTCTAAAACTATATGGAAACCGAATGACTGCCTTAAATATATATATATTTTTTGTGGATCTTCGTTAAACACTACAAATCTACATTTCGTCAACTTATATGCAAACGGACGTAGCCACGCTTCCATTTTTTTCTACAAGGGAAGCAAAAAGCCTTAAAAGAATAAATAATTTTTTTTTTTTTTTTTTTTTTTTAGGAGTAGGACCAGCACTCAGGGGATGACCCCTATATATGCAATGCATTGCGCCGGAACTGAAAACGAGGGGATAGTATTGAGGAGACAGATTAGGAAAGATGAGAAGATAGACAGTTTTTTTTTTTTTTTTTTTTTTTTAGCTATTTCAACCTTTTACTTCGCCGGCTAATTTTTGCTACCGGACCGACGAAGGAGGAGGGTGCTGTTACTCTGCTTTTTAGTGCATGATAGTGTCAGTCGCTGCCAATTATGTTTAGTGACAGGTGACTATGCCTTCATCATTGAAACAGGCTGGCAACAACTAACACAACCACGCACTAATGCTGATCAGAAGAATTCAACACAATATTTCATGACTCAGAGCGGGCTCGAACTCACGACCCTCTGTTTCATAGTCTCGTGTTCTACTACTTCAGCCAACAGCACCCACAAGGCTTTATAAAGGATATAAATATATAAGAATAAATTATTATTCGCATTTAAGTCCGTTTGAATTTTTTAAAAGTGTTGCCATTTTTGATGGCAGTTTGATGCAAAGAACAATAGGCAATCAGAAACTCGATTTCGAATATTCGTGTAGTTACGTCCGTTTGCATTTAAGCTGACGATACATTTTGTCAGTCTTATATAAAATCTAAACAAACTATGATATGTTTCCCAAAAACAACGTTAACCAAACAGTACCAGTGCTTATCATAACTATTCTTACGAAGTTATTATTAGAAGAATTATCTCAAAATATAAAAAAAGGTTAATTGCGTAAATGGCTGTGAATCGTTAGACAAAATTTTTGTTTAAATTATCCTATTGTTTTATAACATTTAACACTCTACACTGAATGACGATGATAAGTACGAAAGTGCGTCACTGGACATTGAAAGTATTGTATAGCGACGTGTGCAGAAGTTGTTCGAATGTACTACACTACCTTCGTGTCTGGTGCAGGAAAGGAGTGGCTTCTCTCTGCGTTTTTGCAGCTGAACAACTCCTTTGTAGGGACGATCGAATTCAAGGGCATGAGTAGGACTAGTTCTCATTTAGCACAATTGAGTCAACTGGTACCAAAGCGGTTTGCATGTGTTTTTAAATTCTCTGCCAGTTTAAGCGATTTTTCCCCCATCTGATCGGACATTGTTTTTTACCTGTGTGAAGTTAAATTTCGAAATATAGAACCCTAGACACAAACCAAGTATGATAACAGAGCTCTGTTAGCATGTTAACATAGCGCTGTTAAGCATGAAAAATCCGAGTGTTTGTATTCCAAATGGAATACTGGCCACATTTTTAGACCAACTGTGAAAAAAATTAACGAAACAGACAATCAGATCCACAGCTTTCATAATATATTAATACTTTGGTATAGCTATGCCGATAAGCTTTGATTTTGCGTATACAAATATTATCAAATTCTAGACAGGATCAGCCAGGATCCTGGAAAAACGGTAACATGTGTGCGACTAGAGTCTGTTTTATTTTGTAGCTCTTGTAGTCCTCTATCACCTCCAATGGCCATAAGCCTTCAGAGTTGGATTTTTAATAGAGAAATATGGATTTTAGTGAAATTTCACTAACCTTTACCCTGATGATCTGCATTAGCCCCAGTGAAATGCGCATAGGAACTAAAGGGTGTTTTTATAAGAGCTTGCTGATTTGAAATTTAAGTAAAACACGTGCCAAATTATGAAATGGCCAAAAAAAGTTCTATATTTGGTAGATAATTTCTTGTCATTTAACATTTAAATATAATTTCGGGCATATGGCCACCACGACTATTTTGCACAAAGGTCATTCTGGAGGTCCAATTTTCGACCACCTTTTCAAGCATTTGAGGGCGTATTTCAGCAATGACACGTTGAATACTGGTTTCCAAAGCGTCAATCGTTGCTGGTTTATCCACCTAAACCAATGATTTCAGGTATCCCCACAAAAAATAATCGAGTGGCGTCAAACCACACGAACGCGGAGGCCAATTCACCGGTCCATTTCTCGAAATAATGTTGTTGTTGAAATATTCTTTCAATAAGTCCATTGTTTCGCCCGCAGTATGACAAGTGGCACCATCCTGTTGAAACCACATCTCGTTCACATCCATATCTTGAAGTTTTGGCACCAAAAACTCATTGATCATGATTCTGTATCGATTTCCATTCACGGTAACGCGTCGTCCTTCCTCATTTTTAAAGAAATAAGGAGAGATGATTCCACCAGCCCATAGACCGCACCAAACAGTACATTTATCGGGATGCATTGGTAATTCTTGAACGGCGTGTGGATTATCTTTGCTCCAAATACGGCAATTTTGCTTGTTGACATATCCATTCAACCAAAAATGCGCCTCATCACTGAAGAGAATTTTTGCGGTAAAAAAGAGGATAAACATTTTTAATTGAACACTGTTTTTGAAAAAAAAATTTCCACAATTTGGAAGCGTTGCTCTGGAGTTAACCTGTTCATGATGATTTGCCAAACAATACTGAGTAGAGACGTCACTTTTAACTGTCAAAACAGCTGTCAGAGAACAGAGTGATTCGTATAAAAAAAACTTCATAAAAAACACTATTTAGCTAAAACCCCTCAATAATCAATTTTGAACTTTTTTTTTGTAAATTTGGGAAAAGAATCAGCAGGAATAATATTTTCTGAAAAACAACAAGTACCCAAATATATAAAATTAACTATGCGTTTCTCTTTTTCGAACTAACTCATTCAATGGAGTCTGGAATTTTTTTATGATGTTTTTATAATTTTGATATGATTTTAGCAAATAATTAAATTTTTTTGGCATTTTCAATTTCAACCAAAATTTAATTTAATCCTAAGAACACCTCCTGCTCCAGTTACTTTCACATATTGTAGATGATGTTGCTACATACTACAGTTTTACCGTGTAGGTATCATATAATTAGGGATAAATCAATATTGATGCTTCATAAGTATCAATTGCATTAACAGTTGATGGTTCTTTATATTTTTGTTAGTGAATCCTGTGTGTGTTTGTGTGTGTGTGTTGTCTAGTAAAACTTTTACATTACGAAAACTAAAATTAGATTAATTACCGAAAAGCAGAAACCAAAAAAGTTTATACTCTAGTTGAGCAAGTTGACAGACAGTTGACGAGGTGCCAGAGAAGGTATACCATTTGTGATAAATGAAAACCGAATTGTAAAAAAATATTTTCTTTGCATACTTTAATTAAGGACTATTTTAATTTTACAACTTTGTTAAAAAGATTAAGATTTTGGAATTAAGCATGACTGTGTGGTTGTTCTCAATTACGTCAGAAATTGTTTAACGAAAATTGTTTCAAAATTATTTGCCATTTTCATGTCGGGATACATTCACAATCTGCACACTGAGAGGGTGCTTTTTGTTTACAATCCATGTTTATAGGTGTCCACAAACACTGACGTGGTTCAGTATAGAAATAGGAAACCAAATAAAATTCTATCAAAAACTTATTATCACAAACTTTTTAAGGGTACACAAAACAGATATATTTTCTGATTTGAATTTTCTAGATAAGAGGACTGTTTAAAAAACATTTTTAAAGTCTTAACTAAAAACAAAACAATTAAAAATATTATACTCGCCTGTGCCGATTTTCACTAGCCCTAAATATTTCTGTTTCAAATGTAAAATATGTTTGATTATCTACCAAATTTTTATTTTTTTTTTTTTTTTTTTTTTTTGCCAGGACCAGCTCTCATGGCATGACTGACTTCCGTATATACAGTGCATTACAAGGGGAATAGATATTGAGAAGGTAGAAGGCTTTTCTGATTTCCTATTCCAATAACTTTCTTAAAAGCAAATAAAAAAAATCCTTTTTTACTTTAAAGTATTAAAAAATACTTCACTTGTCCAACCCTGGAAACGTGTTATTGATTCTGTTTGATTTTTAATGCCAATTTATTCCACCTTAGAGTATAAAATTAGTTTAACAAAAAAAAAAATAAAATAAATAAGTAAATTAAAGAATATATTGGAAAAAAAAATTATTTTTTAACAAGGCCGAAAACGGCGGCTTCGGAAAACCGAATTCAGATACAGACAGACGGACAGTTGGGACAGTTCTTATTTAACTCCTTGTTTCCTAAGGACCCAGAATATCTACGCGTTAGATATGGGAAAGCATATTAATATGGTGGAAATTATACACGGATTGAGAAATCTTTCACCATTTTAGAGTGAAAAAAAAAATAATTAAATAAACTTTTTGTTCCATAGGGATTTTGTTCCCTAATTTGGGAAAATCGACTAAAAACATCTGGCAACCTTGTGTTCAGTTAACTCAGTAGCTCCTTTTAAAGCATAGACTTGCATGTGAATCTTCTTTTGTGTCTTCAATGAAAGATAATTTTGACAAAAAGTTAATTTTAAATATGCTTCACTATTCTGCAATTGATAAAACCAAATGTGTTTCACTATTAATGGCAGCAAAATTTAATTCAAATCAATTCCTCGCTTTTTAAAAGAATCAACTGAGAACAACCAGTGCAAAACTGTTTCATAGTAACAAATAAAGTTGTACGAGGTGTTAAAAATTATTTGTGCACGTTGATGTAAACTATTAATACGTACATTAAATTGAATTAAAATTCTATGGGCTAATAGTTCGAAATTTTAATTTAAATCTCAGAAAGACATGATAAATATTTCAAGGCACAAAGGCAAGTCAACATCAGCTTTTTTTTTGTTATTCAACTTACGCAGCAGAGCAGAACAGCTGTTTTCGAAAGACGCAACCCTTTCATCATCAGTGCTCATGTGTATTGTGTTTGTCACCACTTATTAGGTGGCTTAGTTGAATGTGATAACAGTTCCTATTTACGCAAATTTTATTGTGAAAAAGAATACGAGAACTGTATCAACCTGATGTTAACATGTTATTGTTTTAATACCCGTGTTACCGTTTGATTATTTTTCTTCTTGTCCCATTTTTCTGAATTTTTTGCTCCATCATAACTAAGTCAAACTTTATTGGTTTGAATTTTATACAATTTATATAAGTGGTGACAAACACAATACACATGAGTACTGATGATGAAAGTGTTGCGTCTTTCGAAAACCACTGTTCTGCTCTGCTGTGTAAGTTGAATAACTAAAAACTGATGATGACTTTCCTTTGTGCCTTAGAATATTTATCAAGTCTTTCTGAGATTTAAATTAAAATTTCGAACAATTAGCCTATAGAATCTTAATTCAATATTAATACGTACGTTTTTATGCTGACGGAAAGGTGTCTCAGTCATGCACATTGGAAACGACAGTATTAAAATAATTTTTTTCTTGTTTACTTAAGCCAAATACCATAAATATGTACCATTTTTAGTTGTTTATCCAACTGTTAAGACTGTTAACATTTGGGCGCCATAAAGTAAAATATGGGTGCTTTTGGCTGAAGTAGTAGAACACGAGACTATGAAGCGGAGGGCCCTGAGTTCGATCCCGCGCTGAGTCATGTAATATTCTGTTCCATTCTTCTGATCAGCATTAGTGCATGGTTGTGTGTTAGTTATTGCCAGCCTGTTTCAATGATGAAGGCATAGTCACCGGTCACTGAACATAATTGGCAGCGACTGACACTATCATGTACTAAAAGCAGAGTAACAGCACCCTCCTTCTTCGGCCCTATAGCACAAACTAGCCGGCAAAGTAAAAAAGGTTTAAATAGCTACAAAAAAATAATAATAAAAAAAATAAATCTGCCTATCGTCTCATCTTTCCTAATCTGTCCTCTCAATACTATCCCCTCGTTTTCAGTTCCGGCGCAATGCATTACATATGTAGGGGTCATCTCTGAGCGCAGGTCCTACTCCTAAAAAAAAAAAGTAGCATAACGTCTACCCACTTCAATAATTTTTTTATCGCCCAGATATTTTTGTTTTCAATATTTTTAAACCAAATTAAATTATTATCTTAAGAGGCCCGCTAACAGAGCTCTGTTAGCGGGCCTATTTAGATGTATTATTATACATTTTTTTTCTTAATGTCTGTTATTATAATTTTTAGAAACGTGCGTCATGATCACTATATTGTTACTTGTATTTTTTATTAGCTTAAAATTACTATGAAAGAACTGAATAATTAAACTATTACTTTTTAGTACTCGTATCTCTAGTACATTTTACGATCTAGAAATAAAAAATTAGATATAACATCTATTCACATATATATGTATATATATATATATATATATATATATATATATATATATATATATATATATATATATAAATATATACACACATATATATATATATATATATATAAATATACATATATATATATATATATATATATATATATATATATATATATATATATATAGGATCTTGCAATAAAGGCAGGTCGAGGCTGGCAGAAGAGCTTATAACTGAATTAAAAGAATATTTTTAACAGCTTGAATTACTGTGTGAATGCCCGCAATTAAAGAAAACGGTTCCATATCGTGACAATAAATTGGATGTTGGTTCAAGCAAAAGTACAGTTTCAAACAAATGCTTGGAAATTTATGAATTAAGTATTATCTGAAATTGGAACCGTTTTGTTTAACTTCTTAATTATTTTTTATTTCTAGCAATCATTACGGAACGACACAAGCTTAACAATGACAGGCAATGCAAATCATCTCAAATATAAATTGATTTATTTATTTGAAATATTCCAAATAAAGTATTCAGACAAGCATTTTTAGTTGAATCAATACTCGCTCAATATAAAATTATAAGCTACAACATATATTTTAAATTTTTTTTTTCTTTTTTTTTTTGCTATCATTTTGCTTCATAGGTGTTTCATGTTAATTCAATTAAAATGTTAATTTTGAAATGCAAATGGTATTGAGGTATTAAAATAACTTTGAATCATGTAAGTATTTTTTTTTAATTTTTTTAAATTGTTTGAAATTTTGTTTTAAATTTAGAAAGACATTATAAATATTTCAAGGCACAAAGGAAAGTCAACATCAGTTCTCGTATGCAATTTCCTAATGAAATTTTTATAAATAAGAACTGTTATCATATTCAACTAAGCCACCTAATAAGTGGTGATATACACAATACACATGAACACTGATGATGAAGGTGTTACGGCTTTCGAAAACAGCTGTTCTGCTCTGCTGTGTAAGTTGAATAAAACTGATGTTGACTTGCCTTTGTGCCTTGGAATATTTATCATGTCTTTCTGAGATTTAAAAACAAATTTCGAACAATTAGCCTATAGAACTTAATTGAATTTAAACTTTGATTCATGTTAATTTAAAATGCGGCAGTAGTTGAATCAAAATGAAATTGCTATAGAAATAAAAATTTTTTTCTACAACTCAGATAAATCACTAAAAAATATAACTATTAGTAAAAACAACTAAGTTTTTCTTTTTCTTGATTTTCTTCTATTGATGCAATTCATTTATCGCATGACAATTAAAAAAACTGTTACATTCATGAGGGTCTCAAGTTCAAATCTGGGATTTTTTTTTTTAAATGTTAATAAGTAATAAGTTTAATATCACAGAACGTATCTACAATTAGACTCTATATAAGGCAAGTCGAGCTGCATATTTAATTTTGTGCACCTTAATTGAGATTTCCATAACCATTATTGAGCTCAATTAACCATTTAAAACTTTAGGTGTGTAATTGCTCAATTAGCCCTTAATTGTGATAATACTGAGTAAAATTACATATGTGTGTGTTTAATTTTTTAAGAATGTAGGCTTAAGGAATACAATTTGTTAAATATTTACGCTGTTTTTGCATATAATAGCTTACGTCAACGCCCACTAAAAGAGGCAGGGTACAAAAATGGAATTTTCTGATTTTGTGGCTCCAAGTTCATTGACATAAAAATATATCAATTGCCTAGCAAAATTGCAAAAAAAAAATATATATAACAAATTATATTGTCTTCTAGAGGTTGGTTTAGTTCTTCTTAGGGGAACTTTTTCCCCTCTGTCCCGATTAAGAACATTTACGAATTTGACTCGTGCTATCCTTCAAATTATATCCATACCAAATTTCAAGGGTCTGCCTCTTTTCGTTTGGACTGAATCGTGATTTCCACAGACGGACGGACGTATGGACTTGGCTAGATCGTCAGAGATTTCCTCACTGATCAAGAATATGCATATATTCTTTTTGGGGTCTTAGAGCGACATTTTGCTGCGTTACACACGGAATGATAAAGTGATTATACCCTGCAACTCTCTTTTGGAGGGTATAAGAAAGATATCAGATTTGAAGAAACAATTTTGCTTTAATTGGTCATACGATAATTGAATTGACTAATTTTGGTATATGTGATGATAATTACGTCAATAAAGTGAATATTGACTCAATTAAAAATGCATATCTGAACACCATATTATTACTGCATATTATAACGATTAAGTGTTAATTGAGCAATTACTTGACTAAAATTTTATCTGGTTAATTGAGCTCAATAATGGCATTAATTGCGAAAAACACAATTAAGTTGCATATCCGAACACCGTATTATATCTATGGAGAATCTGGCAATTGCAAACTTCCCTTATTGGATTTTGCTTTGCTGTTGTCATGATTTAGAAAAGTGCGTGATGATTTAGAGAATCGTTATCATTTAATATCGTAAAATATATGTTGCTCGTGTAGTTGTTTTATCAAAGCACTTCATGCTATTGATATGAGCATTCTGATGTGGTAGTGCGAAATTTGTCAGGAAATATATATAGGACTAGAAATGAGTTGTCAGTGCTTAATTGAAAGCGCTATAGAACGTTTTAAAAAATTATTGAAATAATTAAACTAGTTCTTTAAGCTTAATTCCTTAAAAACAAAAGTTGAAAAAGTAGAAAAACAAATAATTAAAAATTTAATAATGAAATTTATTTTGACTATTTTCGCTTTGTGCTTGATGACTGCAGCCAATTGCGAGAGCGAAATATCCTTTAAACGTATTGAGGAAAGAATCGATAATTGCTTTGCAATTGTTAACAATCCTGTTTGCCTAAATTACGAAACGAGAGAAATTATCGACAAAGTCATTGCAGATGGGAAAGATATATAACGAATGTTATAATATAACAAACGATGAGAACGATTGTCTTGAGTCGGCTATCCATATCACCCCAACCAAATTGAGAAAAACGTTTGCAGCTGTTGCAAATTGCCTTAGATCAATGGACGGTAGCCTATTCAATGAAAATAAATTTTATGAAAATTGTCTAAATTTTGAATAAATAAATCGAGTAAATTGAAAAAAAAAAATGTGCAAGTTTATACTTATTTTTTATTATACCCTCCAAAAAAGAGTTGGAGGGTATATTCACTTTATCATTCCGTTTATAACGCCAGACCCTTGAAATTTGGTAAAAATATATTTTCAAGGATGGTACAGGTCAAGTTTGTAAATGGGCTAAATCGGACCAGAGGGAAAAAATTTCCCCTAAGAAGAACTAAGCCAAACTCTAAAAAGAATATATATGTATTTTTAGCTTTATTTTTCTTCTAATTTTGTTAAACCAATAATATATTTTTATGTCAAAGAAGGTTCAATATTTAAAATTTGGAGCCATAAAATAAACAAAAAAATTTTTGGACACCGCCCTCTTTAGTGGGCGTTATTATATGCGAAAATAGTGGAAAAATTTAACAAATTGTTTTACTTAAGCCTACATTCCTTAAAAATAACATTTTAAAACGTTAATGACGAAGCTGAGACGTAACCTGATACTACCCTGCCCTATCCCCTCCTCCGCCTTTGCCCCTAAATGACCCCATAAAAAAAATTTTTTTTTGAATTCTGTATTTAATTATCCCAAGCATTTATTTTTAGAGATTTATGGCAAAGGTGAAATATCTCCACCACACCCCATGCCAGAGCGACACCGCCAAAATACAGTTTTAATACACTCCAAAGATAATTGGACCCCATAAAGTATATATGCTCTCTATCACTGATGAAGTCTGAGACGATGTAGCAATGACCATACGTTCGTCTGTGAAAAGCATGATATAGTCCATCTTTGGACTCCGCCCCTTTAGTGGGCGCTGACATACGATATTATATGCAAAAATAGTGCAAATATTGAACAATTTGTATTCCTTATATAAAGCTGAGATGTTCTCTGATCTTGTAGAGGTGAAACGTATCTCTCTCTCTCTCTCTCTCTCGCCCTTCCCGGAATGACTGACTCAAAATAGAGATTTAAGATTGGCTACAGAGATGTCTTAAAGGAACTCTGTCCCACCAAGTTAAACATTTTAAATTTACTTACTAAATATTTGGAGGGTATTTAAGATTCGACCCGGTCGAATATAACGTTTTTACTTGCTTATAATCATCAATGAAGAATGGTTGTGCTCGAAAAGGTGCTGCAAAATTATACTGCGCCATGCAGCCCATATGGCGCAAAATATTTTAAAACATCATATGCTAGAAACCCAAATTCTGGTCATTCTACTGAATTTCTTGTGTATTATGCGTCAAGAAAAAAACCCCCCATCCTCACAATCCCCTAAATCGTAAAACAGTATAGATTTAAAACTTTGAAATTTTACTAAAAACTTTTTTAAATTTTGTGAAGAAATTTCTTTTATTATTTCCTAGCTGCTTTTACGCGGCATTGCCCGGGTTCCTCAACTACGCGACATTGTACAATAGGTTTTCATTTAATGCTTTGTATCCACATTCTAGAAAACTAAAAACTGTTTTGATGTATTTTTGGTATAAATATTTTTATTTGTATTCCTTTACTTTCAGAAACTAAAATTTGAGATGAAAAAATATTTTCGTGTTATATATTTGGCGATGGACATGGCGGATTTCCACGAAACTTTCCAGATATTTCAACTCCGTAATACTGATTACTTGTGCCAAATTCAGAGCTCAGATTCACTCGATTTTACTCGCGAGTGAAAAATACTCGCGAAGAAGAGTACTCGAAGATTACGAGTGTTACAAAAAGTTTACTCTCCACTCGTTTGTTTTAGGTGGGAGTATTCGCGAGTACTCCTTTTTAAAAAATAAGAGTGGGAGTAAAAATCTTCGAAATAGAGTGAGAGTGAGAGTGAAAGAGTACTCTGCAAGAGTATAATCTGCTCGATTTCGAGCGTATTTTACTCGCACTCGAAATCGAGCAAAGCATATGCGCTCTTATTCGAGTGGCATAGAAAAATAGAGTACACTCGATATTTTTTTTTTCACTCGCAGGAGTACTCGCGCTCGAATTCGAGCGAGTTTCACTCTCTACTCGAATTCGAGCGAAGATTTCGGAACTCTGGCCAAATTTAATAACGTTTGGTAAAGGAACAAATATTTGGGATTAAAGAACATTTGTGGGGCTATATGGGCTGGGTTCGATGGGCGTGGCAGATTTCCATTAAACTTTCAAAATATTTCAACTTTATAATAGTGATAACTTGTACCAAGTTTCGTAACTTTTGGTGAAGGAAGAAAAATTTAGGACTAAAAAATATTTGCAAGGTTATATGGGCGCGGTGCGATGGGCGTGGCCTACTTCTATGATACTATCTTGATATGTCCATTTCATAATACTGATAGCTTTTGCCAAGTTTCGTAACTTTCGGTGAAGAAACAAAGATTTGGGGAGGAAAAATATATTCAGGTTGTATGGGCGGGATGCGATGGGCATGGTCATCTGTGATAAAACTTAAAATAAAAATAATAAAGGATCTGTGCAAAATTTCAGCATTGTACGACTTCTTGTTATACTTTTTACCATGAAATGCCATGGGATGTATGCAGAAATCCCACTGTGTGCCACACCTACTTGAGATATCAAAAATAAAATTAGCCTTTTTTTATCCCCAAGATATGCCGTAATGTATTGTCAAAATTTCAGAAAAATCCGCTGGCTAGTCAAGGCGTCCATAAATAACAATTCCACAAACAAACAGACAGACACGGAATGATTTTTATATAGGTACTTATACAGATAAGCTCCCCACTGTGCACTCGCAAGCAAACACAATAGTGTGTACTTATAAAGATGCGTGGAACTTTTTTATAATTTATTAAATTGAATTGTGATTGGATTTGCATTAAAATCTGCAGATTTCTAAATTAGTTACTAATCTTATGATTTTGTCTTAATTAAAATTTAATTTTTTTTTTCAAGTTCGGAATATTTAAAATACATTTTATAATCATATTCTCTTAAATCCTCTGCAGTTGTTATATAAATCTTAATTAACTGCTTGATAATTTAGAAATAAACAAATTCTAAGATCGTAAAATGTACTGCCGAAGTGATAGTTTAACTGCTGCTGTCATATTAAATTATTTTATGATATTTTCATGTTAGTGAAAAAAATACAGATAAGGAAATAGTTATCATGACTATATTTTTATTGCCCAACTTAGGTCACATTCGTGTAGTGGAATATAAATGTTTATGCTTTTTTTAATTTTATGGCCACTTTGTTTGCTAATATGTATTTTTAATATTATTTATCTGTTTAAGAAACAAATAAAACTGAGTTGCTCTGACGTCTTCATGAGATATTTTATAATTAAGAGACTTTAAATAGAATCAAACTAAAAAAGCTCGCTGAACTTCATTTGTCAGATTGTTGTAATGGCATATTATATTTTGGTGTTGTCTTTTTAGTAAATCGATTTTTTAATGCGTTGTCTATCTAGTATTTTAACTCCTTTGAAATCTATTTTATTACATTCATTTTCTTCGCTGGTTAAGCACAAGTTGTTCTGTACTTTCCTCTTTTAAAAATATCTGCTTCAAGATGTTCTCTTCTGGAATGGAGTTCCCGCTTTGTTCATGTGCTTTTGCTTCCTTATAAAATTCAAGTCAACATTTTACTGCATATGAGAACCGAACATTTCAAAAAAATAAATAAATAAATAAAAGAATGCTTAAGAGCGATACTTTAAACATTAAGTTACAAAATTAAAAATAATGCGTGTTTTTTTCAGGGACCTTTGACTTTTATCAAAAAAATCAAGAAATAAGAGTTATTTTTGATTTTAATATTTTTAGATAGAAAATAAGAGTTATTTTTGATATTTATTATTTTAAATGATATATAAAAGTTATTTTTGATTTTTATAATTTTAAATGAAAAATAAAAGTTATTTTTGATTCATATATTTTTAAATGAAAAATGAAAGTTATTTTTGATTTTTATAATTTTAAATGAAAAATAAAAGTTATTTTTGATTCATATATTTTTAAATGAAAAATGAAAGTTATTTTCGATTTTTATATTTTTATATTAATAATAAAAGTTATTTCTGATTTTTATAATTTTATATCAATAATAAAAGTTATTTTTGATTTTTATATTTTTATATCAATAATAAAAATCAATTCAAAATTCGTGACATAGGTAATATGTTTGTGTTTCCATGGCTTCGAAAATTAGCTTTAATTGTTCATTCTGTACCTGCCACTCAAGTCAGTGTAGAAAGGTCATTTTCAGCACTCAGATTAATATTGGGAGAGTTGAGATATAATTTATCTGAGGAACATTCAAAATCAATTATGATGGTAAAATTGAACACCTGAAAACGACCTTTTAACACTGACTTGAATGCCAGCCAAAACTTTTAAACTATTTCTATGCATTCATGTTTTTATAGCTGATAATGGATAAGTCACATAATATATTATATTCATATAGAAATTTGAATGAAGCAGCATATTATAATACATACGGCATCAACAAATAAATAAGAGTTTTGAATTGATTTTTATTATTGATATAAAAATATAAAAATCAAAAATAACTCTAATTTTTCATTTAAAAAAAACTAAAATCAAAAATAACTCTTATTTTTCATTTAAAAAAATTAAAGTCAAAAATAACTCTTATTTTTCATTTAAAAAAATTAAAATCAAAAATAACTCTTATTTTTCATTTAAAAAAATTAATACCAAAAATAAGTCTTATTTTTCATTTAAAAAAATTAATATCAAAAATAACTCTTATTTTTCATTTAAAAAAATTAAAATCAAAAGTAACTCTTATTTTTCATTTAAAAAAATTAAAATCAAAAGTAACTCTTATTTTTCATTTGAAAAAATTAAAATCAAAAATAACTCTTATTTTTCATTTAAAAAAATTAATATCAAAAATAACTCTTATTTTTCATTTAAAAAAATTAAAATCAAAAATAACTCTTATTTTTCATTTAAAAAAATTAAAATCAAAAATAACTCTTATTTTTCATTTAAAAAAATAAAAGTCAAAAATAACTCTTATTTTTCATTTAAAAAAATTAAAATCAAAAATAACTCTTATTTTTCATTTAAAAAAATTAAAATCAAAAATAAGTCTTATTTTTCATTTAAAAAAATTAAAATCAAAAATAACTCTTACTTTTGATTGTTAAAATAAAAATCAAAAATTTAAAAATCATGCAATATGTTGGATGCATTTCGCCTAAAAATCATGATGGTGTAATTAAAAGTTTTTTCTAAGATTTCTTCAAAAATTGAAAAATAACTCTTATTTCCGGTCCCTGGTTTTTTTAGTGTCACAACACTAGAACAACGCGTGCAAATTATTGAAATAAATAATCAAAATAATTGTTCTATTCTATTCTATTATGGCTAACATAATCGTCCTTCAGAGCGGCTAATTCGAAGAACAAATATGTCATTGATTTACGTCAGCTCCTGCCTTGCGGCCTAACCTGATGATGCTCTTAACATCGGGTGAAATTGGGTGTCACCACACGAAGGCGACCTCGGCTCGCCCAGGTGGCAATTTCTAGAACATGATTTGGTAAGCCCCATGATCTAACAGCTTGCTAGAGTGCCGATCCTATCTAGAATAAAAATATATCATTTGCTAAACAAAATTACAAAAAAAAAAACAACTTTAAAAATTATATTGTTTTTTAGAGGATGGTTTAGTTCTTCTTAGGGTCACTTTATCCCTCTGGCCCGATTCAGTGCATTTACGAACTTAACCTGTGCTATCCTTCAAGATATATTTGTACCAAATTTGAAGAGTGGCTTTATTCGTTTGGACTGAACCGTGATTTCCACAGACGGACGGACGGTCGTGCTCAGACCGTCTTAGATTTCATCATTGATCAAGAATATATACACTTTATGGGGTCTCAGATGGATATTTCGCTGCGTTACAAACGGAATGATAATATTTAGTGCACTAATTTGGTCTCTTATCTGTCGACATCGTGGAGTTAACCGTCGCATGACAAAATCCCAGTTTGCATAGAAGCAACGTTCCAACAGCACATTTTTTTTTTGTGAGGTTCTAAGCAAATAAAACCAAAAAACCATTTCACATATTAATCTTTTGCTTTAGAACAAATTCAGTTGTAATATTTTTGGCTTTTGTTTCTAACCATTTTTGTTTTTTGTTCGTATTCCCTCAGCACTAATAAATTCATATAAAAATATTTTATTTTTCATGCGATTATGTGTGAGTGTGTGTGTGTTTGTAAAATATTTTATTCGAGTTTAATGGTATTTATTTTCGTGTGTATCTGTGTTGGTTTATCACTTTTGATCTTAATTCTTTTTGGCAATTTGTTAGCTGTTTTATTGCTGCAGTGTATTGTTTATTCAGTTTGAAATGGGTTAAAGGCAGTAAAGAAAAAGAGAAAAACCGCTAAACAAATTTAAGAGTAAAAAAAAAGAAAGAAAAAACCTGCTGAGAGGCTGTTCAGTTTTGTTGGTAAGCTTTCCGTTTGGCTTTGCTACTTCATTCATTCATTTGGTGTATTGCCATCAAATTAATAGGATATAAAAATCGTTTCTTTTTTTTTGTATATGTGTGTGTGTGCACAATGTTTTGCGAAAGAACAGCATGAGCTGCCTCTTAAGTGTTTATCAACAAGATAATTTGTCACAGTTATTGCCAATGGATGCTAAAAAGGCCAACGTTTTTCTACGCTGAAAAATGTTCACGTTGGTAGACTTTTATACATTTTTATTTAAAAAAAAAAATGCTGTACCTTAATGTTATAAAAATTAAATAATACTTTGGAGATTTAATTGTTAGGTCCTTTCAGAATAACAGTTTTTAAAAGTAAAGATAATGAAATTTTTTAATCACCTCGAAATATACGAGTATATGAAGTGATTAAAGTCCTTGAGTGAAGAGCCAAAGAAGTTGTTTTATAAATAAGAGAGTCACTAAATTGTTTTGCAAACTATTACAGGCGTTGTGAAGGCCTTTCAATGAGGATTTGAAATAAAAATTTTTTTTTAACAAATATACATATTGCTATATTAAATTTAATTACGATTTATAGGCTAATTGCTTGAAATTTTTGTTTTTAAATTCAACAAAAAGACATGATGAACAACATTCCAAGGCACAAAAGAAAGTCAATATCAGTTTTAAATTATTCAACTTACACAGCAGAGAAGAACAGCTGTTTTCAAAAGCCACAACGCTTTCATTATCAGTGCTCATGTGTATTATGTTTGTCACCAATTATTAGGTGCCTTAGTTTAATACGATAATAGTTCTTATTTAAACGAATTTTATTAGGAAATTGCATACGAGAACTGTATCAACCTGATGTTAATAATTTTTTTTTTTTTTTTTGTAAATCAAGTTCAAAAGCTGTTAAAAAAAATTAACCATTATTATAAAGCATAACACGCTACATACACCATAGAGAAATAGTTATTTTCGAATTATAAGATTTACTAATAAATTGAAGCATACACTTAGGAGGGGGGACAACTCAGACAACCGTCTTACATTAGGCTTTAATAAAGGCCTACTTGTAGTTAATTGAATCCAGCGAAAATTCAACGAAAAATACGAAAATATTGTTGCTAAAATATTTGCCACCTGAAATAGGCTTGAATTCAATGATGAATTTCGTCCCTCAAAAGTATGTGTATTTTATTTGTTTGAGGAGCATAGGAATGTGTAATGGAGTGTTTGATTTTCGATACAGTAGAACGTTTGTTTGGCAAGCTCAAGTTCAGTCGTGCAAGAACTACAAGAAGAATTTCAAACTTTCTTTTTTGTATTTTTTTTTTGTGAAAATTCCAATTTTTCTTTGTTAATGTTCTCACTTTATTATATTATTTTTACTTCTTTCTTAAGAAAATTTAAATATTTGCAGCAGGATATAATTTTTATCAGAATCTAGAGGATATCATTTTTGATATAAAAATGAAACTATTATATGTCTTTAAGTACAAAAGACTTAAGTGCAACGAAACAAAAAAGAATCCAAAACTGCGACTTGCAAAATGTAATCAAACGGCAACACGGGAACTAAAAGTGTGCTACCATCAGTTTAATAGAATTCTCGCATGCAATTTCCTAATAAAAATTGTTGGATAAATAAATAATGGTATCATATACAACATCGAATAAGTGGTGGTAAATAAAAATCCAACAACGGATTATGATGAGAGTGTAGCGGCTTCCCAAAACAGCTGTTCTGCTCTTTTATATAAGTTGGAAAATTAAAAATTAATGTTGACTTTTCTTTGTGTCTTGGAATATTTATCATGTCTTTCTAAATCTAAAAACAACATTTTCGCACAATTAGCTAATCAATCTTAACTGAATTTAATTGAGCAATGAAAAGTTCGATACAAAGCAGTTATACAGGGTGGCTCAGAAAGACCGAAGTGGTGTGAATTCCTTATAACTTTTTTATTATAATTTTTCTTTTCTTTTCAGTATTTTGTAAAGAAGACTTGGACAATTTATAATGGAGCAATACACTACTGAACAACGTGCCCAAATCGTTGAAATTTACTTTTCAAATCAACGGTACATTGTGTTGACTCAGCGTGAATACTATCGTTTCGAGTAGAAGCAATTTTAATTGGCCTCCGCGTTCCCCGGATGTAACCGCTCCAGACTGTTTCCTTTGGGGTTATTTAAAATGGAAAGTTTATGTTAATAAGCCTAGGACTATTGACGAATTAAAAACCAATATTCGAGACGAAATTAACAACATAACACCGGAAGTTTTGCGAAAGGTCATGGAAAATGTGTTGGAAAGAGCACATTTGTGCGAAGCAGAAAATGGCCACCACTTGCAGGATATCATTTTTAATAACTAATCTAAAAATATTCCCTATAAATTTACGGTATTTAAAAAACAAAAAATTTAAAAAAATATGTCTTAAATAAAAAGTTATAAGGAATTCACACCACTTCGGTCATTCTGAGCCACCCTGTATTATCATATGGGCCAGCAAAACCGTCAGTGTTGCTCTAGTTTCACATGAAATTATTTTAATCTGTGAATCTTTTTATGTTAAGGGAAAATATAACATCCGTTATACTCTTTTATTTCTAGATGCTTTTGTTTCGAATAGTGAATACGATATTCTCCCAGATAACGACTGACACTATCATGTACTAAAAGGAAAGTAACCCCCTTCCTCGGTCCTGTAGCAAAAAATTAGCCGGCGAAGTAAAAAGGTTGAAATGGTTACAAAAAAATTCTCTATTTTTTCAATTTTCTTCATTTGTTCCCTCAATACTATCCCCACCTTTCTAGTTCCGGCGCAATGTACTGCATAAGTAGGACACATACCATGAGGGCTGGTCCGAGTTAAAAAAAAAAAAAACAAGTAAAAACGTTGTATTCGACCGGGTCGAATCTTAAATACCCTCTAAATATTTAGTAAGTGAATTTAAAATGTTTAACTTGGTGGGATAGAGTTCCTTTATATAATATCGTACGTCAACGCCCACTAAAGAGGGCGGGGTTCAAAAATGGAAAATATCCTGTTTTCCGCAGACGAACGTATGGGCACTGCTAGACCGACTTAGACTTCATCACTGATCAAGAATATATATATTTTATGGGGTCTAAAATGCATATTTCTATGCGTTACAAACGGAATGACAAAGTGAATATACCCACCAAATTATTTTTTGGAGGGTATAAAAACATGCGGTCCGAAAGTATTTCTTTTCTGCGTGTGTGAATATTTCTCGAAACATTTTTACAATTTCCAAAATGAAATAATAACTCGAGATTTTTTTACACAATCTCCAGCGTCAGGTAATGCTCTGTCATAGTGTCATTGGACATTGTGACATACAAGAAGTTTAACACATTAAATTTACGTGATATATTCAATGCCCATAAATCTTTTCAATCTATAACTTGCAATTTATAATTTTGCACACTTACAAGACAAGTTCAACAACCTTCAGAAGATTTGAAATTTCACCCTCAAAATTTCTTAATTTTATTTCATATTTACGCTTTACACCTCCTCCGTCACCCACAAATATTTATATTAGAAAACATTGCATTTGATTGTTGTATGTATTGTTGGGTAGAAAGATAAAATGTTATCAGCATGTTAATAATGTCATATTTATTTTGGCCACAAACAAGGAATTCTTACCCTTCTCACGGTTGCTCTTCTTGGGCGACAGCCACACAAATGTCCTTTAGTTACCGTCTCTTTGGCTGTTAGTCTATTTGTGTGTATGATTTTATACTTAACTAACGTGTCATGGTAGAAACGTGACCGAAATCTTAAAAAAATCTTATCTTAACTCTTTGCTCGTTTACGGCAATAAATATAAAATACGAGATATAGCAAACCTTAACATGGGAGCAGTTCCCTTTGAACTATTTGTATTCTTATTTTGTGCTTTTTGTTTTCTTGTCTTTTCGGAGACAATCAAACACCTACTTATTTCAGACACGTTCAACACATTATAACCTCCCGAATCTGATTTCAAGTATGTTTGTCGGTATTAGTTTTATTGTTAATGTGCTCTATAAATTTGTATTTGGTATTATTTAACTTTTTAGGGTTGAGCGTTTCGTTTGACGTGAGCACTGCCATTTTGTATGAAAATAAAATAGTGTGAGTGAATCAGTTCTTAGTTAGCAGCATCACATGTTCAATTGCACTTAAATATTTTGAAATGATAATAATTATATATTTAATTAATTTGTGTTTTCTTGGACACGCATTCAGGATGTAAAACCTATAGCGATTAATACCGGCTTCCTTCTTCTCGTGGGTAAAGTAAATAAAGATAAATTAATACAACAAATTCTCTATTTCAACCTCTATACTCCTCGCAAAGCTAGTGGTAGGATCCATACCCTGAATGCCGGTTCATGTGCAAAAAAAAAAATATAAAATTCATATGAGACTATAGTTTGAACCACTGTATGCATGAACGTGCATGCACCCACAAGGGCATATCTCCGCTTAAAACTAAAAGAGACCTTATTATCACTGAAAGCAAGGAAAGTGTTGATTAAAACTATTTGAGCTCTGTACTATCAATTTTAATGGAAAAGATGTGATTTCCTGAGTTCCGTTGTGCTGATGTACTTTCACGTCACCCAAAAGAGCTCATCACGAGTGAGTTCATCATATTTTACATCTGCTAGATGGCTGCAGCAATCCAAACAATTTGTCCATAAATTGATCCACAAACTGCCGCCACATCCAGCATATTTGCCAGATTTAGTATCTTGCTACAATTTGCTATTTCCAAAACTGAAGAAATTACTGGATGGCAAAAGATTTGGGTCGATTGAAGAGGTCACAACCGAGGCATTCGGGTATCTCAAGGGTCTAAAGAAAACCTAATATTCGAAAGGAATAAAAAAATTTAAGAAAAAAACCAAAATGTTATATTCGACCAGGGGCCAAAGTACTGCATTCGATACCGAGTGAAATTTCCATACAATTTAAATACAAATTCCGTTCGATATCGAGTGCCGTAAATTGCCCCCAGGTCGAATCTTAAATACCCTCCAAGTATTTAGTAAATAAAAACTGTATTCTGTCGGGGTCACTAAGGGAGGGGCCGCGGGGGCGACATCTCACCTTTGCCATAAAACATTAAGAAGTACATTTTTGGCGTTTTTAAGTGTAATTTTTTTTATAGGGTGATTTAGGAAGATCAGAGGACATCCCAGCTTCGTCATGAAAGCTTTAATGTTAAATGTTTAAGGAACAAGTAATACAATTTGATAAATATTTAAACTATTTTTGCATATAATATCTTACGTCAATGCCCACTAAAAAGGGCGGGGTCCCAAGTGTATTTTTCTGATTTTCTGACTGCAAGTTCAACGCTTGGGGCATTCTTTGACATAAAAATATATCAAAATTACATGAAAAAAATTGAAAATTACGTTGAGGTTGCTTTAGTATTTTTTAGGGGAATTTTTTCCCCCCTGGCCCGACTCAGTCCATTTACGAACTTGACCTGGGCTATCCTTCGAGATTTATCGTTACCGAAATTCAAGTGTATGGCTCTTTTCATTTCGAGTTAATTTTGATTTCCACACAAACACGGACGGACGGACGTGGGTAGATCGTCTTAGACTTCACCACTGATCTAGAAGATATATACTTTATGGGGTCTTATGACACCAATTCTCTTTTGGATGGTATAAAAACGACGTAATAAATATATTGATCTAAAATAAGATTATAACGAAAAAAAAACTTTTCATTTAAAGTGTCAAGAAAAAATGTTTTGAAATTCGTTTCCTTAAACGTAAATGATTGTGGTAAACGACCGGAGTGCAATTTTTGTGAATCATAACTCTTGCTATTTTTTTTGTATCTTGGGCCAGCACTCAGGAGATGACCCCTATATATGCAAATGAATTGCGCCGGACCTGAAAACGAGGGGATAGTATTGGGGGGACAGATTAGGAAAGATGAGAAGATAGACAGTTGTTTTTGTAGCTATTTCAACCTTTTACTTCACCGGCTAATTTTTGCTACAGGGCCGACGAAGGTGGGTGCTGTTACTCTGCTTTTAGTACATGATTGGGTCAGTCGCTGCCAGTAATTGTCCAGTGATCAGTACTATGCCTTCATCACTGAAAACAGGCTGGCAACAACTAACACAACCACGCACTAATGCTGATCAGAAGAATTCAACACAATATTTCATGACTCAGCGGGGGCTCGAACTCACGACCCTCCGCTTCATAGTCTCTTGTTCTACTACTTCAGCCAACAGCACTCACATATAAGTTTTTACCAAATGCATTTGCGATAATTTTGGATGAATATTCTTTTTCTGAACCTGTCCAATTTTTTTAAAAGAATTACAAAAATGTTTCCCCGCTTTCAAGATATAGAAATTATTATTTCCTACAGAACACAGCAGTTCTCTGTACATTTATTTTAATGATACTCCAGTTGCCATGCAACAACATTGGCTGGCATGCTCGTAATATAATTGAACATATAACCGCAAGCTTCTGTCTCATACACTGTTGATAAGCAGCAGTCGTGCTTATGATTTTTAAGTTAAAACCACAAAAATTGTCGCTCAATAAAACGCACCCAAAAGATATTTACCATTTTGCACAGCAACAAAAAAATCTCACACTTTCAGCAACAATTATTATAAACTCCTAAAACACACACACACAGCAACTCTTATGCATTTGAGGAAGTCATACGAATGCGAAAACAATAAAGTTCAAATCACTTGACTGGCTTTCATATAATAAAATGTTTAACCCATTTGCTGAAACTATGAAAATGAAGTCCAAATCAAAGTGACAACATTTTAGTGGTAAGAAAATATTCCAAAGGGAAGTATTCCAATACTTCCGTGCCTTTTTGAATTTTCCGTCTTTTTATTTAAAACGCAACAGTGTCAAAAGGCAGCTGTCAGTTGACTCCTGTCAACTGACGGCGTCGTTTAGTATGTGTTTGGCAGCCGTGTTTTGGGAAGAAAATGGAAAAAATGGGAACTTCGTGTGCTCATTAGGCATTTTTTTTTCTGCGGAAAGAAACCATTAGCCAAGACAAGGCTAAGTTTGATAAATATTAGGGGGACTCTGTACCATCCATATTTCCATGGTAAAGAAATGATTTACTTAATTTCGATGTGACCGTACCAGCACGGGAGATGCCGAACGATCGGCTTGAGATCTCTACATACGAAAGAATTGAAATAATTTACAATATAATTTCTGCCAATCGGAGATTGAAAGTGACAGAGATTTTGGAAGCCATAGGCTTCTCACAGGTCTCAGTTTCAATTTTCAATGATCACTTGGATATTTTTTTTTTATCTTGAACCAGCATTCAGGGGATGACCCCTACATATGCAGTGTATTGCGCCGGAACTGAAAACGAGGGGATAGTATTGAGGGGACAGATGAGGAAAGATGAGAAGGCAGCGAATTTTTTTATGTATTTCAACCTTTTTATATCGCCGGCTAGTTTTTTGCTACAGCACCGACTGTTGTTACTCTGCTTTTTTAGTACATGATCGCGTCAGTCGATGCCAATTTTATTCAGTGACCAGTGACTATGAAACAGGCTGGCAACAACTAACACAACCATGCACTAATGCTGATTAGAAGAATGCAACACAATTTTTCATGACTCAGCGCGGGGTTGAACTCAGGACCCTCCGCATCATAGTCTACTATTCTACTGCTTCAGCTAAGAGAAAGCAAGATGGGTGCCGCGTCTGTTCATAATGCAAGGGTGACTACATGTAGAGTTTCCATGAACTGGGCATTTCTCTATTCGCCCCAAGTGACTATTTCTTGTTGCAAAATGGCTCGGCGAAAAGATATTTGACTCCCACAACACGAAAGAATCTCTCACACAAATAAATGGCTATTTTTATGACCTCGATAAATCGGATTTTTCGGAACGGCTAAAACATCGGACTGAGGGTAAAGAACTCAAAGGAGATTAAGGTGAAAAATAAAATACCTTTTTATATATGTAAGTCAAAAGAACACAGACTTATTAATCCACCCTCGTAATACGCTTAATAACATTTACTACAACATCACATATCTAATTTTGGTCTAGTTCTATGCAATACACCTCCTCATGGTGGCGGATTTCGGTAACTTACGAGAATTTTTTATGCCAACGAAAAATTAATAATTATTCGCTACACTTCCGTCATCAGTACTCACTCAAATGTGTATCATATTTTTTTAATGAACTAAAATTCATATTAAAATCTAATACTGTTTTTTAATTTCCTAATTATTTGTCGCTAAACCAGTGTGGAATTGTAATAAAAAGCAAAGAAATTTTATCATGTCTTTCGAACAATTAGCCTATAGAATCTTAATTCAATTTAATATAGCAATATAAAATGTTCGTTAAAATTCTTACTACATGCAAAGAAATTTTGTTGCTTGTTAAGATTTCGTAATTTTGCTACAGGATACTTCCTGCTCTGTAAGATTTGAGTGCTACTGGTGTCCTTAAAGGATTAAACTTGTAACAGAGCCATGAAAAGGAACGTGCCTCCACAATAATAATTTCTTTTATTATTATCTTCCTTTCTTGATTTCGAAATGCATACACATGTAATGGGCTTCCCACAAGCAATTTCAGTTATTTATTTAAAAAAAAAAAATTATATGTATAGGGAAAAACTGAGAAAAACCTTGTAAAAAAATTATATAAAAATGTTCTTGTTGTTATAACTCCACCATGCAGTTGGTTGTTTTATGCTAGGAACATTCGTTTGCATGGAAAGAGTATGACATGACAAGTGTTGTTTGTAATTTTCATGTGGCTAGACGCATAAATATTCTGACTTTTTGCCAACAGTGTAACGAAATAAAACTGAAAGTTGAGGCTTACGGGCATGGCACAAAACATGTCATGTTTATAAGTTTTTGCTATTTGGAAATAAACTTAAAAGGGATTTAAAATTTCTCCAAAATTAATTCCAACTCATTTCGATATGATTTTTATAACCAAAAATATATGAATGTATGTATGTGTTGTCTTGCGAAATAAATGGTGCTGAAAAACTAAAACAAATGCGTTTGGGGTTGAATAATTTAAAAATGAAAAAAAGCAGGGAAAGTTTTTCGTTATAATTTACTTCAAGTTGGTTGCACTCATTTGGTAAATGACTATATGGATTATAATTATTCATCAAGTAATCAATTTACATATGTCTGCTTGATAAAGTATGCGTCTACTTGGATATCAGCTAAAAATACAATATATACATTTTTTTTTTAACTCGGACCAGCATTCAGGGAATGATCCCTACTTATGCAACGCATTGCACCGGAACTAGAAAGGAGCGGTTAGAATTGAAAGGACAGATGAAGGAAGCTGAGAAGATAAGAGATTTTTTTTTAGCTATTTCAACAGTTTATTTTACCGTCTAATTTTTCGCTACAGGACCGACGAAAGAAGGTGCTGTTCCTCTGTTCTTTAGTACATGATTGTGTCAATCGCTGCCAATAACTGTTCAGTGACCTTCATCACTGAAACAGGCTGACAACAACTAACACAGCCATGCCCTAATGCTGATCACAAGAATTCAACACAATATTCATGACTGAGCGCGGAGTCGAATTCAGGACCCTGCGCTTTATAGACTCGTGTTAACTATTTCAGCCAACAGCATCCTTTGCTCGAGTTAATATGATCTAAGAAAATTGCGTCCACTAACAACCTGATGACCTTATGAGAAAATATTTATTGGATCATTCTATAGAACTCATATAATCGGGTAGTTTAATCTGTAATTCCAATTTTCAAGTCTTCAGACATACACCTTAATTAAGCTTATCGCAGTTGATGCCATTATTGAGCTTAATTAACCATATAAAATTTTAATTAAGTGATTGCTCAATTAACACTTAATTGCTATTAAATCGAGTAAAATTACAACTTCAACACTGCTAAGAAGTGTGTTTAGTGAGCAAATTACAACTCACTAAACAAACTTAGTGGAGACGAGGGGAAAAGTTCAGTGACTTTCAACGAACGCTGAACAAATTTATAAATTTTCCAAAAAAAAAAAAAAAAAAAAAAAAAAAAAAAACATTGCAGTGCAGGTTTGTAATAGAATCTGATGATGAATAATATCCCTTATTCTGTAACTGTTTATCAACGTTTCATCAAGACAATATCAAAATTAGAACGCTTCAGTAATCATTCTCTTCAACAATTATCGAGTCCTAACAATCTCTTGCTGTCTTCAACTCCATGGAGACTAGAGAGAGACTGTTAGAAGTAGTTAATTGTTGTCCACAAGGAGTATGTAATTGTCCTATTTTTGATATTGTCTTGACGTGACGTTGACAAATAGTGGCAGAATAGGGGGGAATATATTTGATTGTATTTGCATATGGGCGGTGGGCGTGCTGGATGTTGATAATATCGTTCATATATCTTTTGTTTTTTAATGTATATGTAGGGAGTTTGAGGACTTTTGTTTGGAGAGCAACAATTTTAAGCGTAAAACTTGAGTTGTATTGTATGAGAAGTGGGCGATGGGCGTGGCTGATATTGATAAAACTTTATATTTGCATTAGTTGTTTACTGTAAAAATTTTTCGTATCGAATTTAAAGACTTTTAAGCGGATATGAAGATTTATTTTAATTGTATGGGAGGCAGGTGATGGGCGTGGCATATATTGATGACACTTAGGATACATATTTTGTTTGTTGGCGAAAGTGTATGTAACGTATTTTAAATCTGTTCTTTAGATAGGAACAGTTTTATGCTTAAAACTTGGGCTGTATTGTGGGAGAGGTGGGCGATGGGCGTGGCTGATATTGATAAAACTTTATATTTGCATTAGTTGTCTACTGTAAAAATTTTTCATATCGAATTTAAAGACTTTTAAGCGGATATGAAGATTTATTTTAATCGTATGGGAGGCAGGTGATGGGCGTGGCATATATTGATGACACTTAGAATACATATTTTGTTTGTTTGAAAAAGTGTATGTAACGTATTTTAAAGCTGTTCTTTAGATAGGAACAGTTTTATGCTTAAAACTTGGGCTGTATTGTGGGAGAGGTGGGCGATGGGCGTGGCTGATATAGATAAAACTTTATATTTGCATTAGTTGTCTACTGTAAAAATTTTTCACATCGAATTTAAAGACTTTTAAGCGGATATGAAGATTTATTTTAATCGTATGGGAGGCAGGTGATGGGCGTGGCATATATTGATGACACTTAGAATACATATTTTGCTTGTTTGAAAAAGTGTATGTAACGTATTTCAAAGCTGTTGTTTAGATAGGAACAGTTTTATGCTTAAGACTTGGACTGTATTGTGGGAGAGGTGGGCGATGGGCGTGGCTGATATTGATAAAACTATATATCCATATGATAATTAGGATGTGCATGTACTAAATTTGAAAACGTTTGTTTCTATAGAGAGTTATGTGAACAAATTGTTTGCAGTTGCATGGTAGGTGGGAAATGGGCGTGGCTAATTTATGCGAAACTTTGCTGGCATGTTGTGTTTTTTTCTAGGGAAATTGTGTACGAAAAAATGTAAGCAAAAGACGCACAAATTGATAGCAAAAATCGATTTTGATTTTATGAGAAGTGGGCGGTGGGTGATGGGCGTGGCTGGTGTTGAGGTATTTAAATGATTTTTTTATTTAGTCAATCTAATGCTCAGCGTCAATGTTCTAGGACAACATTTTATATATTTTCCACAGACAAATTATGAGCCCATGCCTCTCTGTGCCGATTCAAGTTGAAAAATGAAAGGAAGCCTTACAGGCTTCACTTTATACTCGGGAATTTTGTTTAATAACAAAATCCTTAAAATTTATATGAGACTCATTTCAGAACACAATTCTTGCTCTACGTGGAAACTCCTGAAAATTTTTCAGAATATATTAACACTTAAGCCTTCCGTAATTTCTATTGGCCTAAAAACAGCTTCCTGTATTAAAATATGTAATTCCATTCATGTTGACAGCTTTCACATTAGAAATAATTATATATTTGTATATATTAGTGTTTGAGGTGTTCATATACTGTTTTCAATAATTAAAAATAAATGTCTTAATTACTTTTACTTTGACTTACTTGTGCTTTCTTACAGAGTGTTTAACTGAGTGTTTTAAAGCACAATTAACTGGAACGGAAATAATTTTTCAACTTCTTTTGCATGTACATTTGGATGTATGTATGTGTGTATGTATGAGTGTATGTATGTGTGATTAATACTCTGCACTTGAAAGAAAACAAACTTTGTTATACTCCTGAACAGGGACCTTTCGAACTCATCCACATTTCAAAGCCAGTTCAGTTGGAATTAAAAAAAAAACCAAAAAAAAAGATGTTCACAAAGTGGAGTGAATTATAAGGGCAAAATGTTAAGATTATCTGCTAATTCACCTACTGGCATCAAACATGACAGTCAGTGTCATAAAATTTAAGTGCGACCATCATTCATGGCTCTAGATACAACGATGCTTTTTTCAACGGCTTGCAGGATGATGAATCTAGTGAAGAGAGAGATGTGTTTGCATGTGGCATGGCTGTAGTTGGTTCTTTTTCATTTTAAAGTTTAAAGAGTTTTATTTTAATTAGTTTTTTTTTGCAATTTACGAGCACACATACTGTATAAATAATTGCTGCACAGACTATTGCCATCGGTGGTGATATTCTTTTTAAACTGCTTTTCAGGATTGTTATTCCATTAAAATAATGAACGTCAACTGACAACTTAGGAAAATAAGCACCCGCCTCAATTCGGAAACGAAATTGTGACTCCCTGGAAAACAACATATGTAAATAACAAATTTTTCCCAATAAAATCTGTTTTAATTACAACAGCGAACTCCATTGTTTGTTTTTGTAAACATTTTGATTTCGTCTGCATATTATTTTTACTCAGCATTGAACTATTTTTAACAGCCTCTTCTTCTTTTGTAGGCCCTAGAAAAAAATAGTCAGAGGCTGTCAGTGGTATTCACCACAAATGTAAAGAATGTAACTGCCCTATTGCTGATATTGTCGTGACGCGACACAAATAGTTACAGAATAAGGGGGAAGTATTTCTTAGTGAAAAATCACTTCGCTTTTCGTTTTCTTAATAAACAAAATACGCAATCAATTGCAATTCAACTCGTTGACACCTTTCACAATTATTTCTTCATAATTAAGTAAAAGTTTTTTGTTAAATGAGTGACAACTAGGTTAGGTTAGGTTAGGTTAGCAGGTTGCTGGTAAAGGAAAGAAAAGAGTCCAGCCCACTTGGGTCCAATTATGTTGATCCCTTTGTGCTACCTGTATTAAGGAAGAGTGAAAAGATAAGAGATAAGGAAGAAGTAGGGATAGTCGAAGTTAAGGTAAGAAAGATAGTAAAGAAGATAGTAAAGAAGAAAGTAAAGAAGAGAATGGGATACATAACCAACAGCTATGGTCGTGCATACACGTCCCAGGGGAGTCAGCTGCCGAACCAGCCACTGCTCCTAATAAAGAGACTCAGGTATCCTATTTCTGATATCTCCGAAATGTCTCCAAAGCGTGTCCTGCCCAGAGACTGCAAGCGCTGCTCCTCCAGAGCAGGGCAGAAGCAGAGGAGGTGTGCAATGCTTTCCTCCTCCTCCTCATCATTGCAACTGGAGCAGTAGTCGTTATAGGGAAGACCCATGCGCCTGGCATGGATCCCAAAGGTGCAGTGACCAGTAATTGTGGCCACCATATTGCGTAGATGACCTCTTGCGAAGTTCAAAAGGTCCCTCGTCCTCTTAGAGTCCAGGCGGGGCCATAAGACTCTTGATATTTCGCAAGTGGATTCTCTGAACCACCTGTCCTGAGCTAATTCGAATAGTGCAGTATCAATGCGTCTCCAGCAGGATGAGAGTGGAATCCCACTTAGTTGGTCAATGTCGGCCTCCTGAAGTGTGGTTCCTCTCCGCGCCAGTTCATCCGCCTTAATATTGCCCATGGTGGTCCCATGTCCCCGCACCCAGTTCAAGGTGATGCGTGAATGTTCCGCAAGTCCGTCAAGGGCTGACGTGACACAAATAGTTACAGAATAAGGGGGAAGTATTTCTTAGTGAAAAATCACTTCGCTTTTCGTTTTCTTAATAAACAAAATACGCAATCAATTGCAATTCAACTCGTTGACACCTTTCACAATTATTTCTTCATAATTAAGTAAAAGTTTTTTGTTAAATGAGTGACAACTAATTTTAAAACAATTTAATGTGTCTGGCAAGTTTTTTTTTTTACTGTCTGAAGACTATAAATATAGATCCATACATCTCATCAATAAATCATGCAAAATCAACGTATTGGTTGTAATACGTGCTATTGGATGAAGTAGTTAACACGAGATTATTAAGCGGAGTGACAACTAATTTTAAAACAATTATTTGTGTCTGGCAAGATTTTTTTTTTTTTTTTTTTTTTTTTTTTTTTTGACTGGCTGAAGACTATAAATATAGATCCATACATCTCATCAATAAATCATGCAAAATCAACGTATTGGTTGTAATACGTGCTATTGGATGAAGTAGTTAACACGAGATTATTAAGCGGAGTGACAACTAATTTTAAAACAATTTAATGTGTCTGGCAAGTTTTTTTTTTTTTTTTTTTTTTTTTTTTTTTTGACTGGCTGAAAACTATAAATATAGATCAATACATCCCATCAATAAATCATGCAAAGTCAACGTATTGGTTGTAATACGTGCTATTGGATGAATTAGTTAACACGATGTTATTAAGCGGAGGGTTTTCAGTTCAACCCCGTGGTCAGTCATGAATATTGTGTTGACTCCTTTTCTGATCAACATTAGTGCATGATTGTGTTAGTTGTTGTCAGCCTGCTTCAGTGATGACGGAATAGCACTAGTCACTGAACATAACTGACAGCGACTGACACGATCATGATCAAAAAGCAGAGTAACAGCAGCATAATCCTTCGTCGGTTCTGTAGCAAAAAATTAGCCGGCGAAGTAAAAAGGATCTAATAGCTACAAAAAATTCTGTCTTCTTATCTATCTTCACCTGTCCCTTCGATACTATCCCCTCCTTTCTAGTTCCGCAGGGTGTCATCCCCATAAATTATACAAAATTTTAAAAAACAAATTTTTTTTATAGGGTCATTTAGGGGGCAAAGGGAGAGGAAAAGAGTAGGGCAGAGCAGAATCAGATCACGTCTCAGCTTCGTCATTAAAGCTAACAAATTTGAGGCTTAAGTAAAACACTTTGTTGAATTTTTAAACTATTTTTGCATATAATAACGCCCAGTAAAGGGCGCGAGATCCACAAATATTTTTTTTTTATTTTATGGCTCCAATTTTAATGCGTTAGACCTTCTTTAGTATAAAAATTTATCTATTAAAATTACAAAAAAAAAGTTAAAAATGATGTTGTTTTTTAGAGGTTGGTTTAGTTCTTCTTAGGGGAACTTTTTCCCCTCCGGCCCGATTCAGCCCATCTCCGAACTTGACCTGTGCTATCCTTCAAGATATATTTATACCAAATTTCAAGAGTCTGCCTCTTTTCGTTTGGACTGAATCGTTATTTCCACAGACGGACGGACGGACGGGCATGCTCAGATCGTCTTAGATTTCATCACTGATCAAGAATATATATACTTTATGGGGTCTCAGATGGATATTTCGCTGCGTTACAAACGGAATGACAAAGTGAAAATACTCTCCATATTCTTTCTTGGAGGGTAGAAAAATAGGACGCTTGCCTTCTCCTTGTATCCAACAATTAATATAGGATATAACAATAGACTGTAAAAAATTGTCAATTGCTGAATAGGAGCCGTACAGACGTCTTCCATTTTTGTTATTAGCCCCTATTATGTATGACGACATCGACGACGCCGTATCAAAACGACAGGCGAAAATTATCGCTTATTCACTCTTTTTCGATATTACGTGCCCTAGAGAATGCTAAGTAATTGTCAAAAGTAATTAATTGTTATCGACAACTTGTAGACAAGTGATAATTTTTTACTGACGACTTGATGTGACGTCGACGTCGCCATCCATAATAGGGGCGATTGTCTTGACGTGACGTTCACAAATAATTATAGAACATGGGGAAACATAAAAATTATTACCTAGAACTGAAAAATCACAAATGCCTATACATGAAGATTAAATAAAACAAAACACCTCTTGAAGCAAGACCTCATATCCTGGTGGCAAGATTACTATTTGCGGCAGGAGGACTGAAAATCATAGCAATGATGCAGAATGATGGTGACGGCAAGACATTTAACAATCTCATTCTAACTGCTAATGGATTTCTTGATTGTTTGTGTCATTTTGTTTTTATTCACTAGCAAAGAACATTGTTTTTTGTTTTGTTCTTCCTTTTTCTCTAACGTTTCTTCTTTTAACTGAAAAATGAAAATTTATATGCCAGATTTCAAGAAAATTCTCTGTGGCTGGGTAATATAGTGAAAGTGGAAAAGTTTTTGACTGCTTTAAACTATTGCATTATTCAGTGTAATTTATTATGACAATTTGTTTAATGACAGGCATAAATTTTAGATTTTCAGCCATGTTTCCTTTACACTTCTATGGCTTTTATACTTCTATTTACAGAAACATTTCAAATCATTTCAATGCCACATTTATTAGTATGTTGCTTGTGTTAAAATGTTTCAATTTTCTTGGTTTCGCAAATAATGAAGATGAATTAATTTAGTGTTTATTTTCTTTGGCTGAGGATAGAGTTAATATCTCAATGACAACTAGAACCAAATCTACTTGCATATATAGGAATGAAGTTGGCTTATTAATAAAAATAATTTATTAAAAAAAACAATTTTTAACTCGTTTAATTATTTTTTCTATTATTCCTACAACAAAAATTACTTGTTTATATAACTTTTATTCTCACTTTATAAATATTTAACTTATAGATAGAATTCAAAAAAATTATTTTATGTTTTAACCTTCTTGTTGCATAAATTTCTATATAAACTTGTTCAAACAAAGAGTTTATTAAAATAAAAATTTTTTTTTATAAATTCATAGCACAGGCTAAGGGAAATTAAGTTTTGCAGCCGAAAACGCGACACCAAAATTTATATAAACAAAGAAACTACAGCCTGTTTAGAAATGAAACAATAAATTGCAAGAACAAACAAATTTTTCAATACAGTAAATCCTAGAGCACACTAGGACATAATGTGCCATCACAAACATCTAGTGGCAACTTTGATCATAATCGTATATGTATTTCATTGTGTGTCATCGCCATCAAAAATGCAAAATTTATAAATGCCAGCACAAATGCGGTAATGATAAAATGTCATTGTATGTTCTCAGCTTAAGTACGACATTCGGTCAATTGGTCAAGGCGAATGCAATTATCCACTGTGTTGTCATTCGATAAAATTTAATTCTACTAAATTGTTAATTTTTTTTTTCTACTTTCAATTTTCATTATACGCAACTTGAAATGTTTCCCAAAGAAAAGGTTTGCTGGTGGCACCACTATTCAATTCTAATCGCTTAATATTAAAATTATTCATTGTGCTGATAAAAAAAAAGAAATTTGCATTATAATTTCTTTACAACCCACCCAAATGATGAGGTCCAAAATAAAAGGAAAAGGAAATCTCGAGCGTAACTAATTCTGTTCTAAAAACAACTAAAGGATAAACAGCATGTCAAAAACAGAAGAAAGCCCTCCAGAAATATATAAAATGAAATTAAGGAAAACCCAAACCAAAAATTCCAAATCGTTCAGCAACATAACACACACACACACACTTACGTAGCCATACACTTATAACCAGTGCAACCAAAAAGTCTGCCCAAAAAAGTGCTTTATGCTAAAAAAACAAATATATATTAAAAAATGCTCTCGAAATATAAGTTCTGATGCAAAGTATTAATAACAGCCAGTAAGAAGAAAATTAGTACTTTTAGGTAGAAGTACTTTTTGGAATAAGTACTTTTTGGCAAAAGTACTTCTTGCAAAAAAAACTTTTAGGAAAAAGTACTTTTGGGAAAAAGTACTTTCTAAAAAAAAAGTACTTTTGGGAAACAGTACTCCTTAGAAAAAGTACTTTTTAGACAATGTGGGTGCTGTTGGCTGAAGTAGTAGAACACGAGACTCTGAAGCGGAGAGTCCTGAGTTCGAGCCCCCGCTGAGTCATGAAATATTGTGTTGAATTCTTCTGATCTGATTCTGATAAAAAAGGTTGAAATAGCTACAACAAAAAAAAAAAACTGTCTATCTTCTCATCTTTCCTAATCTGTCCCCTCAGTACTATCCCCTCGTTTTCAGTTCCAGCGCAATGCATTGCATATACAGGGGACATCCCCTGAGTGCTGGTCCTACTCCTAAAAAAAAAAAAAAAAAAAAAAAAAGTATTGTTTAGAAAAAGTACTTTTTAAATAAGATACTCTTAGAAAAAAGTACTTTTCAGAATAAGTTCTTTTAAAAAAATGTACTTTCTAGCAAAAGTATTTTTGGTTTAAAAATATTTTTTTGGAAAAAGTACTCATTAGAATAAGTACACATTAGAAGAAGTACTTTTTGGAATAGTTACACTTCAGAAAAAGTATTGTTTAGAAAAAGTACTTTTGGGAAAAAGCACTCTTTAGGAAAGATACTTTTAGGAAAAAGCACTTTTTAGAAAAAGTTCTTTTTGAAAAAAGTATTTTCTAGAAAAAGTATTTTTGGGAAAAAGTATTCATTAGCAAGAGTGCTTTTTGGAAAAAAGTTACTTTTTAGGAAAAATTACTTTTTAGAAAGAGTTATTTTTGAAAAAAACCCCTTTTACTTTTTTGGAAAAACTACTTTTTGGCAAAAGTACTTCTTGAAAAAAAACTTTTAGGAATAAGTACTTTTGGGAAAAAGTACTTTCTAAAAAAAGTACTTTTGGGAAACAGTACTCCTTAGAAAAAGTACTTTTGGGAAACAGTACTCCTTAGAAAAAGTACTTTTTGGAATAGTTACTTTTGAGACAAAGTATTGTTTAGAAAAAGTACTTTTTAAATAAGATACTTTTAGAAAAAAGTACTTTTCAGAATAAGTTCTTTTAGAAAAAAGTACTTTCTAGCAAAAGTATTTTTGGTTTAAAAAAGTACTCATTAGAATAAGTACACATTAGAAAAAGTACTTTTTGGAATAGTTACTTTTCAGAAAAAGTATTGTTTAGAAAAAGTACTTTTGGGAAAAAGCACTTTTTAGGACAGATACTTTTAGGAAAAAGTACTTTTTAGAAAAAGTTCTTTTTGAAAAAAGTACTTTCTAGAAAAAGTATTTTTGGGAAAAAGTATTCATTAGATAGAGTGCTTTTTGGAAAAAAGTTACTTTTTAGGAAAAATTACTTTTTAGAAAGAGCGATTTTTGAAAAAAAAACCCCCTTTTACTAAAAACTACATATAGAACAAATATTTGTGGGAAAAAGTGGTATTTAGAAAAAGTACGTTTGAAGAAAATGTACTTCTTAGAAAAAGTACTTGTTAGTACTTTTTTATTTTTAAGAAAAAGTACTTTTGGGAAAAAGCATTTTTTAGAAAAAGTACTTTTAGGAAAAAGTACTTTTGGGAAAAAGTACTTTTAGGAAAAATTACTTTTTAGACAAAATACTTTTAGAAAAAAGTGCATTTTAAAAAATATAACTTTTAGGAAAAAGTATTTTTTAGCCAAAGTACTTAGCATGAACCACAATAAATAATAATGTTCAATAAACACTTTGGGTTACCCTGCTTAGGTTGCATAAAAGAACATTCTTAAGTTAGACGAATATAAACAAACTTAAACGCAAGACAAAATCATTATTGTTTGATTTAAAAAATAATGATGAAGAAAAAATATATAAAAAGACACAATCAATGAAAACTATACAACATGGCTAAAAATTTTCGTACAGAACAGAACATTAGACTCCCTCTACTGTATTGAACTGAATCGTATTAAACAAAAACCTTCAACATGGAAATTCTGATTGTTGTTTTGGACCGTTACTATACTTGATTGTATATTCCGTGAATGTTATTGATGTTTAGCAGTCTTGTTTTTCTTAATTTTATATATGTGTATGTGTATTTTTATTTTTCTTATTTATTTTTTGTCTAGCGGTTGTTGGTTTTAAGCAGAAGTCCTCGAACATTCAACGTATATAAAAAAAAATATGTTCATTCCATAGCAAGACTGGCTGACTCTACGTTAAAAGGAAAAACAAGACATAAATAAGGGCATGTAGGGCGGTTAAGGATGAGGAATTTTTTTAACATCTTTTTCCATACATTCTAGTATAATGTAGTATTAACCAAAAACTACAACTACAACAATAGCAACCAGAATAAAAAAGTATATAAAAACGACCACCAACTTACGAAAATGTTTATCAGCCATAACATTCTATCGACTGCTGTTTAGCCAATAAACAAAATTTCTTTGCTTTTTATTACAATTCTACAGTGGTGTCGTGATAAATAATTAGGAAATTAAATAGATGAATTTTAGTTCATTAAAAATATGTATGATACACATTTGAGTACTGATGACGGAAGTGTAGCGAATAATTATTAATTTTTCGTTGGTATAAAAAATTCTCGTAAGTTATCGAACACCGGCACCATAGGAGGTGTATTGCATAGAAGTAGAGCAAAATGAGATATGTGATGTTGTAGTAAATGTTATTAAGCGTATTACGAGGGTGGATTAATATGTCTGTGACCTTTTGACTTACATATATAAAAAGGTATTTTATTTTTTATTATGTTAATCTCCGTTGAGTTCTATATACTTAGTTCGATTTTTTTTAACTCTTCAATTTCAATTATGAGGCGGGCAATTCAAAAAGTCGCGGACTTATTGGCCCGCCCTCTTGTAATTAATCTGGTGCTAAATTACAGCATTCGATAACGATCGAAATTTCATTAGATTTCATATACAAAATTTCGGTGTGTATCGAATACCGTAATTTGGCCTCAGTTTTTTTTTATAAACAATTTTAAATGTATTTTTTTATTTCTAATTAAATTACAAATAAAATATATATTATTTTCAATCCACTGAACCAAGAGAGCTCAGAATCGGCATAATATCATGGATGTTGTATAAGACTATGACAGGCTCCCACATCACAATTCCTACGGGATTGTGCTGGTGTATTATAAGACGATTTGTTATATATTTTAGCAAGTCCCACCGTTTAGTAAATACAAATGTGTATGTGTGCGTGAGTATTCACTCCCTCCATAAATTACGTATTATTATTTCCTGCTGTTTTATATTATTTTTTTTTATATATATATACTTTTTATTCTAACATTTTCTGAAGCATTCGTCACCCTCTAGGAATAAAAAAAATTTATTTTTTTTTAGCAAAATATATTGTTGTTTTTCAAGGGTCTTAAGACTTTTTTCATAAATACAAAAGACAAACAGCCCCACAAGTTTGTATTATTTTGCGATTTAAAGACACACAACTACTCATACCTTTTTGTAAATACATACAGGAAAACACACATGGCTCTGTATTATGAGATAATCATTCGTTATGCTTTTCCGTTTTCCTGTTTCAAAAAAAAACCATTCATATTTGCACTACACATTTTTATATCCCATACTTATAGAAACTGTGTTTGCTTGCGTTCGAAATTATAATGATGACATATTACAGCCAGCATTCATGGCCAATAGTGTCATCATCGTCATCATCATCATCATTATTATCGATGGCCATACACTTTTGTGCGTTAAAAAATTGTGAATTTCTGACAATGTGCGTTTTTATATCGCATTATGTAAAAATATTTATGTTGTTACTATTTGCTGTTGTTGCTTCATACATAAATCCATAAATTGTTAGTGCAAATATTATTTGTCATTTAAATTTTGTTATTCTTTTATTGTTAGTATACCCTCCAAAATAGAATTGGAGGGTGTATCAATTTTGTCATTCCGTGTGTAACGCAGCGAAATATAACTAAGAACCCATGAAGTATATACAGTCGTCTCTTGATAATTTGAAACTCGTTAATTTGAATCTCGCGGTAATTTGAACTGTTTTCCAAGTCCCTTGAAAAACACTCAATAAATTGAAAAATATCTATGTAAATTGGTCCCCTCAATAATTTGAAATTATTTGAATGACATTTTGATCGCTGACTCGCTATAATTTGAATTTTTTGGCTCTACGCTCTATAATTTGAATTATTTTAATTGCTGTGTTTTATGCAAAATATAAATTAAATAAAATAACCATTTATTTTAGTTTTTTTGCGATGTGCTACAAAAATGACATCTTGCTCGCCAACGTTCTATAATTTGAAGTTCGGTTATTCTACACTCTTTAATTTGAACTCCTAACATGATTTTGTTTCTGTTTTTGAAAAAATTTAAATCGTTTGCATTAGTTTCTGTGCGACGATTTTAGTATACACCACTACATCGACAGTTGCTAACATAAAAAATTAAATTTCTTTGCTTTGCTTTTGCGGAATTTAGTGCGTGCAATTAACTCTTGTTAATTTGAATTTTTTCTGTCTCTCTTTCGATATTTTGAAGTCTTGTTAATGAAAATAAAAACTCTATTATTTGAACTATTTCTCTGGTCCCTTCAGTTTCAAATTATCAAGAGTCGGCTGTATAAATGTTCTTGATCAGTCTGTCTGTGAAAATCACGATTAAGTCCAAACAAAAAGAACTAGACTCTTGAAATTGGGTATAGATAAGTTTTGAAGGATTAGCACAGACCAAGTTCGTAAGTGAACTGAAAGGGGCCAGAGGGTAAATATTTCCCTAAGAATAACTAAGCCAACCTCTAAAAAACAACAAAAATTTTTCTGTAATTTTGTTTGTTTCTTATGTCAAAGAAGATCCACAAAGTCAAAAAAATTAATTTTTTTTTGGATCCCGCCCCCTTCAGTGGGCGTTATTATATATAACAAGTAAAAACGTTATATTCGACCGGGTCGAATCTTAAATACCCTCCAAATATTTAGTAAGTGAATTTAAAATGTTTAACTTGGTGGAACAGTGTTCCTTTATATAATATCGTACGTCAACCCCCACTAAAGGGGGCGGGGTCCAAAAATCATGTTTTCCACAGACGAACGTATGGTCACTGCTAGACCGTCTTAGACTTCATCACTAATCAAGAATATATATATTTACCTTATAGGGTCAAATTCTCTTTGGAGGGTATAAAAACTGTATTTTGGCGGGGTCGTTCTGGCAAGGGCTGTGGGGGAAATATTTCACCTTTGTCATAAAACTCTAAAAATAAATTCTTGGGATAATTATATACAAAATAAAATTTTATATATTTTTTTATAGGGTCATTTACGGGGCAAAGGGGGGAAGGGGGTAGGACAGAAACAGGCAGTCATAAAACTCTAAAAATAAATGATTTTGTATATAATGATTATATACAAAATTAAAATTTCTTTTTTTTTTTGATAGGGTCATTTAAGGGCAAAGGGGGAGGAGGGGTAGGGCAGATACAGGTAGTCATAAAACTCTAAAAATAAATGCTTGGGATGATTATATACAAAATAATAAAAAAAAAGATTTTTTTTATAGGGTCATTTAATGGTCAAAAAGGGAGGAGGGGGTAGGGCAGAAATCGGCAGTCATAAAGCTCTAAAAATAAATGCTTGGGATGATTATATACAAAATTTAAAAAAAAATTTATTTTTTTTTGGTAGGGTCATGTAGAGGGTGAAGGGGGAGGACGGGGTAGGGCAGAGTAGTACCAGGTTACGTCTCAGTTTCGTCATTAAGGCTTAAAAATGTTATTTTTAAAGAATGTAGACTAAAGTAAAACACTTAACAAATTGTATTATTGAAGCCTACATTACTTAAAAATAATATATTTAAACTTTTATGACGACGCTACGACGTTACCGGGTGCACCTCTGCCCTATCCGCCCTACTTGCCCTTCGCCACCTAAATGACCCTTTAAAAAAAAAATTTTTTTACACTTAATTATCCCAAAAATGTATTTTTAGTGCTTTATGGCAAAGGTAAAATGCCTACCCCGACGGTCCTTGGCAGAGCGTCGTCAACAAAATACAGTTTTAGTACTCTCGAAGAAGAATTGGATTCCATAAAGTAAATATTATTGATCAATGATGAAGTACAAGACGATCTAGCCATGTCCAACCGTCCGTCTGTGGAAAACATGATATATTCTATTTTTGGACCCCCTCCCCTTTAGTAGGTGTGTAAATATTTAACAAATTCTATTCCCTAAGCATTACATTTTTAAAATATTTAATTTATAGGCTTTTACGATGAAGGCAAGATGTTCTCTTTTATCCAATGCATTCCGAAAATTCACTGTTTGGTGTGGGTTTTGGCCATGCCATCACCACCAACTTCGAGCGCTACAGGTCGATGATTACCAAATTTCTTTTGCCCTTAATTTTATGACCTGAGTACCAACGCCATGTGGCTTTAACAGGACGGCGCCAAGTGCCATATTTGATATTCTGCACGAGTCATTTGAGGGCATGGTCGTCTGTGAAATGATTTTTTTTTGTGGGGTTTCCTGAAGCCCCACATGTATGCGAGTAAGTCAAAAGCCACAGCTGTCCTCACGGCCAACATAATCCTAGTCATTGGTCAAATTCAGCCTGTTTGGCACATTTTACATTTCGAACTCGCCACTCAGAAAAGGCGTGGCGAACATTTGAACCAAATACAATGACATCAATAGGTGTTTCAAACAGTGTTGTCAGATCATTTTTTGTCTTCCCCCCAAAAAAATTTAGAAACCCCCTAGATTCTACACTTTTTCTTAAAAAACCCCCTAAAGCAGAAAAGTTTAAATAGTAATTTGGTTTCATCATTCTTGTCTCTATTAAATTTGAATTGAGGTACTATCATTCTTACGCGAAAAGCACGAAAACACCCAAATTTTTATTTTATTTTATTTTTATAAAAATCCCCCAAAAAATATATCTGCAATCTTTCTTTCTTTTGTAAGAGACGGCTTGAAGAAGTTTGTTACGGGTACATGTACTTCTTTTGTTTGGGATGCAAATCCAATATGTTTTTTCGTATTTTGTTGTGCAATAAGGTCTCCTGTTAGCCACCATAATGCTTTTACAATATTTGCATAAAGCTTTGTAGTTGTTTCCCTGGACAGGGGCAAACCAATCTGAAATTTAATTTTGCATTTATTGTGTTTAAAATTTTATTTAAAATTACAATACAATAATAAAAAAGTCAAAATCTAATATATATGATTGATTTATGAAAACCACATTATTTCCAATTTTTGCATTATATTTACGAATTTTGTTCAAAAATTTTAGGATAATATTCTAAATTTTTAATTGTATATTGTAACTACTATTTTAGAACCTACGAGTAGAGTTAATTTTTAGGAAATTCTGAAATATAATAGCAAAATTTTGAAATACTATTGGAAAAGACGTATATATTTTAATTGGAACGAAGTTCCTTATGAGACGTTGCGGAGGGGTACCCTAACCGGGAAGAAACGTCCGTAACGTAAGATATTCTGCCTTATTACCGTTCTCGAATCGACTCGAGCGTTTGTAATAGATTAAAGAAAAATCTTGTATTTTTCTTTAATCTATTACATTCTTTCGAGTCGAATCGAGAACCGTAATAAGGCCCATTTTGTTTCTAACTCAATGTTTAAGACGTATGAGTAATACAATTCCATACAAACAAATATTAATCATACGCAGCCGGGCCGTGACAGAATTCAATTTCGTTTGGGAACAAAACTGATTCTGTATTTTCGTTGATCGGCGAAAAGAAAAATCCTAATAAAAAATGTATACCCGAATAATTATTTACTTTATACCTCGAATAGAACTTAAAATTAATATTTTTATAATAAGGAACTGCGTTCCTATCCGGTGTCCCACGACACCACACATCTTTTTTAATTATTTTATACTGTTTTATAAAAAGCAAGTTGATCTTATGTATTTTTTTTAAGTAAAAGTCATTCTAAATGAATAAAATAATAAATCCTTTCTTTTAAATTGCCAATTGGGAGATTAAACGAAACCCCAAAATAATTTCAAAACTTGTGAGGTGCAAAGTTATTGATCTATACGTGCTGTTTTATGTATAATATTTAATAAATTATATTGAATTGTTTTTGTTTATATGTCAAAATAAGTTTTTTAATTAATGCCGATTTTTTGCGGATTTTAAGAAATGAAAGTGCCGATAATGCCGATTTTTTTTGGGAAATTTGCTGATTTTTCACGAAAAATTTCTGGCAGCCCTGCCTTTAGCGTTCAATGAGATCCACTCACACACACACTCTCAATATCAAGATTAGAGGAGTATTATTTTCTAGTTGTTATTCACGGTTTAAAACAACCGCTATTAATTAAAAGAAAAAAAGTTATACTAAATTTGATAGGAAATATATTTTTTTTTGTAAATTAAATAAAGATTTCTCTATCAACGACCCACAAAATTAGAAAAGTAAAAATCTTATTTTTTCATATGAAATTTCTTAATATATAAAAATTTACTAAAAGATATCACGATACACCACCTGGTCACTTTGAAAGCAATTGAATGTACAAACTGTTCTCGCCATATGTAGTTTATAAGAAAAGCAACAACAATAACAGCAAACGTAGCTGGCAAAATCATGGTGTATTAAAGGCAGCACTAAATTTTACTAAAAACTCAATTAACCATTAATTTATTTATCTCTCTTATTATATTTGACATTCTATAATGAAACAAGCACACAATCGTACACTTCTATAAACGTATTGTAACTTACATTTACACCTTCAATAATTGGAATAATAATAATAATTATTATTATTATTAAAGTGCACACACAACACACACACACACACACACACACACACACGAACACACAAAAAACAGCTCTATGCAATTTGTTGCATTTACACCTTCAATAATTGGAATAATAATAATAATTATTATTATTATTAAAGTGCACACACAACACACACACACACACACACACACACACACGAACACACAAAAAACAGCTCTATGCAATTTGTTGCTAAAGTCATAGTGCTCCTGTGAAATATTGCTGTATTAAACCATATAAATACAACATTTATGTAAAATTAATAATTTATAATCGAGTGCAGGCAGGCAGAAAAAATTCATTTGATATTAAAAGCGCAACTATACAGTGGATGAGTGTGCGTGTGTGTGTGTGTATGTATAACATGTAAGTGTGAGCTCATAATTATTGAATCAACAATAATTTGTGTTATTTACCAAAAGAAAAAAAGATAAAATAAATTGAATTTTTTAATAAATTCAGGCCAATAAAACAATAATAAAATGCTTTTGCTTCATTCACATACAATTTTATGAAATGGTTGCAACGTGCAACTCCTTTTGGTTTAAAGCTGAATATGAATTTACCACACTAAAGTGAATGTTCTGGAATTTTAGGATTATTAATACTCTCTTTTATTAATTAATCTATAAATGAAACGTTTAAGGTCTTGTTTATATATCTAAATATGCTCTGAGCAAATAAGTTGCAATAGCAATTGATTTTTATATGCAATGTGGGTGCTGTTGGCTGAAGTAGTACAACACGAGGCTATGACGCGGAGGGTCGTGAGTTCGAGCCCACGCTGAGTCATGAAATATTGTGTTGAATTATTCTGATCAGCATTAGTGCATGATTGTGTGTGGTAGTTGTTGCCAGCCTGTTTCAATGATGAAGACATAGCACTGGTCACTGAACATAATTGGCAGAGACTGACACGATCATGTACTAAAAGGCAGAGTAACAGCACCCACCTTCGTCGGCCCTGTAGCAAAAATTAGCCGGCGAAGTAAAAGGTTGAAATAGCTACAAAAACAACTGTCTATCTTCTCATCTTTCCTAATCTGTCCCCTCAATACTATCCCCTCGTTTTCCGATCCGGCAAAATGCATTTGCATATATAGGTCATCCCCTGAGTGCTGGTCCAAGATAAAAAAAAAATGTCAATGCAATTTATTTGCTTTTAATAATAATTGCACTTAAATTGTCAAGCTCTAAACACTAAACACGACAGCAGGATACACGGCTACACGACTACAAACGCTACTTAATTATTTTGAACACGGCAGCTGCATTGTGAGAATTGATTTCAGTGGTGCCACTTTCATACATAATAAAATCGTCTATTTTAAATATATTTATAAAGTTTAAATTTAAAAATGCAATAAAACAAAAGCGTTTTGAAATTTTGCCAAATTAATTTTGGCAAATTAATTATGATCATTGAACGTGATAGAGGACAACAAGAGCTACAAAAAAAAAACAAATTTTTAGTCGCCCACATATTCCCGTTTACCCAGGGTCCTGCCTTATCCTCTCTAGAATTTTACAATTTTTGTGTACAAAAAAATCAAAGGTTATCGGCATAGCTGTACCAAAGTTTCAACTATATTATGAAATCTACGGATCTGGTTGTGCGTTCCCTTAATTTCTTTCAAGGTTGGTCCAGATATGTGGCCAGTATTCTATTTGGAATAAAAGCACTCGGATTTTTGATACTTAACAGAGCTCTGTGAAACATGCTAACAGAGCTCTGTTAATGTACTTGATTGGTGTCTTGGGTTTTTTTTATATTGGAGCAGCATTCAGGGGATGACCCCTACATATGTAGTGCATTGCACGGGAAATATAAAGGAGGGGATGGTATTGAAGGGACAGATAAGGAAAGATAAAAAGATAAAGAATTTTTGTAGCCATTTCAACCTTTTCACTTCTCCGGCTAATTTTTTGCTACAGCACCGATTTAATTAGCCAACTTACACAGTAGAGCAGAACAGCTGTTTTCGAAAGCCGCTACACTTTCATAATAAATACGCATGTGTAATTTTCAAAAACAAAAGCATTTGAAAAAAATTATTAAACGGCAACACGGGTATTAAATAAAACTGTGTCACCATCGATGCGTTACAATTCTCGTATTCAATTTCCTAATAAAATGTCTATATGTAAAAACTGTTATTATATTCAAATCAGCCACCTAACAAGTGCTAGCAAATACACATGAGTACTTATGATGAAAATGTAGCGGCTTTCGAAAACAGCTATTCTGCTCTGCTGTGCAAGTTGTATGATTAACAAGTAATGTTGACTTTTCTTTGTGCCTTGGAATATTTCTGTTGTCTTTCTGAATTTAAAAACAAATTCTCTAACAATCAGCCATAGAATTTAAGACAATAATTAAAAGTTTCGATACAAATACTTGCATACAATAAGCCATTGTAACTTTTAGAAAATTAAGTAGTTTTTTTTTCTTAGATTAAAAATATAAAAGAATTTCTAACTGAAAAGGTAAAGCTGTAAATTAAATATTATATGCAAAGCGTAAATAAATAGTAAAGGGAAGAACGATAAATATGAGCTGTTGAGATCAAATAAATGCACGAACGATAAGTGGATGTGGGTGCTGTTGGCTTCAGTAGTAGAACCCGAGACTATCAAGAGGAGGGTCCTATGTTCAACCTCGCACTGAATCATGAAATATTGTGTTGAATTCTTCTGATCAGCATTAGTTGATGGTTGTGTTAGTTGTTGCCAGCTTGCTTCAGGGATGAAGGCGGAGCACTGGACACTGAACATAATTGGCAGCGACTGATACGATCATGTACTAAAGAGCAGAGGAACAGCACTCTCCTTCGTCGGTCCTGTAGCCAAAAAATTAGCCGGCGAAGTAAAAGGTTAAAATTCTCTAACTTCTCATCTTTCTTCATCTGTCCCCTCAATACTAACCCCTCCTTTCTAGTTCCGGCGCAATGCTCTGCATATGTAGGGGTCATCCCTTGAGATCTGGTCCAAGATTACAAAAAAAAATTGTTGAACAGCTAAAGAACAACTCAATATGGTTATTTGAACATGATATAGTTACCTTTTTGAATGCCCTTGTCAAGAGTGGCTCTTATCTTATCTTAAGTAATTTATTTTTTTTGTGACTACCAATTAAATCTTTTTGCGACAGATAACCATACAAATACATCATTAATTATACTAAGCGAAACGAACTTTAATTAATTTTTATACCCTCCAAAAAAGAATTCGAGGGTATATTCTGAGACCCCATAAGGCATATATATTCTTGATCAGTGATGAAATCTAAGACGGTCCGTCCGTCTGTGGAAATCACAATTCAGTCCAAACAAAAAGAGCCAGACTTTTGAAATTTGGTATAATTATATCCTAAAGGATAGCACAGGTCAAGTTCGGAAATGGGTTGAATTGGGCCTGAGCGAAAAAAGTTCCCCTAAGAAGAACTAAACCAACCTCCAAAAAACAACATAATTTTCAAAGTTTTTTTTTTGTAATTTCGTTAAGCAAATGAAATATGGGCATTTCCATTTTGGCGTTACGTTACTTTTGTACGACGATATGTTGAAAAAAACTTTAAAAACCATAATTTAAAAAAGTATTTTTCTCACATTAGAGAAGTGATTGGATAGCTCTATATTCAGCCAAAAAATGGAAATAGTTGAGCCTAAGAATTTCAAGATATACTCCAAAAAGTGACCTGGCGTTACGTTACAAAAAACGGAAGTGCGATTTGACTTTGATAACAAAATTGTTGAACTCTGCGAATTGGGCAAGTATTTTTAATCAAATTTTTTTTGATAGGTTTTGGACCAATATACATTTATTTTCCAAGTTATAAATTGAACAAATCTTTTTTCCTTTTTTTTTCTTTTATGAAAATTGGTCTGGCGTTACGTTACTGGCGTTACATTACTAAAATTTCCACTTTATTTTATTATGTTAAAAAAATGCGAAAAAGACATAAATATTAGAAAATTATATAAAAACTACAAAATACTAAATATATTTTTTGCATTTGTTTTATGATTAAATATTTTTGTAGCAATAGTTTTGCAATAAGAGTATTATTATGAAATTGATTTTAGGAATGTTAATTATAAAGAGAAAATGCCCTTGAAGTTAAGAAACACTTACAAAAACGAGAACTTCAAACTTGTAGCTCAGTATTTCACCATCCCAACAAAAGAAAGCTTTAAGCTCCTAAATTTAATTTATTTTAGAAGTTTCTCCTTTATAATACATTAGGAAAATATCTGTTTGTTAAATTTTAATTTTTCGATCAAGGTGGACTTTTTTCTGGAAATGCCCATATTTTTACGTCGAAAAGGTAAAAAATAAATAAATTTTTGGACCCCGTCCCCTTTAGTGGGCGTTATTATATACATATGTATATGTTAAAAAAGTGCAAAAATTTAACAAATTCAAAATAACATTTTTAAACTTTAATGACTAAGCTAAAACATAACCTGGTACTCCTCTGTCCTACCTCCTCCCCCCCCCCCCCCCCCTTTGCCACCTAAATTACCCTATCAAAAAAAAGAAATTTTTTTAAATTTTATATTTAATTATCCCAAACATTTATTTTTAGAGTTTTATGACAAAGGTGAAATGTCTCCCCCACGGCCTTTGCCAGAGGGACCGCGACAAAATATAGTTTTAATACTCTCCAAAAAGAATTGTACTCCATAAAGTATATATATTCTTCATCAGTGATGAAGACGATCTAGCATTGCCCATGCGTCCGTCTGTGAAAAACATGATATAGTCTATTTTAGAACCACGTCCTCTTTAATGGGCGTTGACGTACGATATCATATGCAAAAATAGTGTAAATATTGAAACATTTTTTATTCCTTAAGCCTATAAGAAGCTGAGATGTTTTCTGATCTTGCAGAGGTGAAACGTCTCCCCCACGGCCTTACCCGGAATGACTCTGTCAAAATAGAGATTTAGACTTGGGTACAGAGATGTCTTAAAGGAACTCTGTCCCAGCAAGTTAAACAGTTTAAATTTACTTACTAAATATTTGGAGGGTATTTAAGATTCGACCCGGTGGAATATAACCTTTTTACTTGTTTTGTCAATAACTTAATTATGGCGGGCCACCTAAACGTATGATTAATATCTATATGACTTTTGGTGCGCTAACAATATTAGTTATACGTAGTGATGGACGAACAATATAACCCTCCCTCAATATGTACATATTTTGATGGGTAGGAAGCAAAGCAGATTTAGAAATTTTAATATGTTTTATTTCAATTAGATGAATCTTAGTACTCTTAAAAAGATAGTCTTATATTTTTTACATCCTACAAAAAACGAAATTATTTAACTTTTTGTATCTTCAAAGTCAAAGCAAACACAATTATTTTACGACAATATTTTTTAATGAATGCACTTTTTATAAAGATGTAGTTTTACATGTAAGACTGACTCCATGTAGTAAATGAAAAAAAAAAAGAAAAACTTAAATTTATTTTCTGCTCTTCTTAACTCAGTTAATGGTACAACTTGCAAATGTACTTTATGCTGTGCAGGAGGGATGACGGCAATCACACTAACGTAATTGTAAAGATGAAGATGATGTTACGAAATGCGAACAGGCAAATGTATTTACTGGCGGCCTTTAAGCAAAATGGCATAAAATGTAAATGAAAAAATTATACATTCACAAACACAAGTGAATGTTACCGCTTGTATGATTATTTCGTTAAATATTTTTCGTAGTCTGTTCTGCTTTATTTATCGTGCTGTAGTGATTTGAACAGTGAGTGACAGTTAATGTTGGTTTTAGAAAAAATATCACCAAAGTGATTACAGAGCAGTAAACTTAAACGGATGATGAATTTCTTTAGTAAAACTTTACTCCAGTAATATATTTTAGTGCAACGAGTTGCAATTCTGAACTCCGTCTTTGTGACAATATCAGTATGTTATTTTTTCGATAAACCGCAATAGAATTTTATTCAGACAAAAGCTTTCTGAAGCCACAGACATATTGTTTGTTAGACTATTCACAAAAAATAGTAAACAGTAGGTATGCCATTTAACAGGGAAGTCGAATAAGTCCGTCTGTCTCTGAGTGAAACCAGTTTTTCAAAGTCCCCAGAAGAGCTAGAGACGTTGATGTTGGATTAATGAATTCTATATAGTCCGAAATAGAATGTTATTGAAAATCAGCAAAATTCAAATTAAAGTTGCAGAGCTGGAAAATGTACACTTATTTTTGTTAAATAAAAGCAAAACATATAGATTTGCTTTTTTGTCAATTAAACCTATTTTATACTTCACTGAGAAATAAATTTTTTTTATAAATTTAAAAAAATAAAATAAGAAATACGATTCCAGGGTTGGATAATTTAATCGTTTTTCTTTTGTAGTACATAAAAGTAGCCAACTAAAGCATATGGTTGCTCTTTCCTTACATAATATCTGATATATTTGAAAGAAATTCTTTTATATTAGAAATAAGAGGAAACGAAAAGACAGGTCCAGAGCTGGTAAATTACTTTTTATTTGCGTTGGAAACATTAAAGTGACTAAATTAAAGTAATTTTATCTTAAATTCTCTGGCTAATTGTTTGAAATTTTTTGTTTTAAACTCAGAAAGACAAGAAATATATTTCCAGGCACAAAGGAAAGTCAACATCAATTTTTAATTATGCAGAGCAGAACAGATGTTTTCGAAAGCCGCTACACTTTCATAATTAATACCCACCCATGTGTAGTTTTTAAAAATAAAGAGACTTGAAAAAACTAATCAAACGGCAGCACGGTTATTAAATAAAACTGTGTCACCATCGATTCGTTACAATTCTCATATTCAATTTCCTAATAATATTTCTATAAGTCTGTGTTTATACGAGTCATGTTTTATTGACATGATTGCTACTTTATAGGCGAGAGGGGAGAAGGGAAAATTAACGAGTACTCATGCGCATGTACTGTCAGTACGTTTTGCTTTCTCATTCGTAAAGCACACAACCATATGTACATGAATACAACTATACATGTACATGTCGTCAACAAGACATGAATTGTGTGAACACGAATGCAAGTTTAAAGAAGAAAAAGTAAGAATCTTGCCAATAAGACATGACTCGTATGAACACAGACTAATTAAAAACTGTTATCATATTCAACTCAACCACCTAATAAGTGGTGGCAAATACACATGACTACTAATGCTGAAAGTGTAGCGGTCTTCGAAAACATTTATTCTGCTCTGCTGTGTAAGTTGTATAATTAAAAAAAAAAGTTATGTTGTCTTTCCTTTGTGTCTTGCAATATCTATAAAGTATTTCTGAATTTAAAACTATTTTTCGTACAATAAAAAAGTTCGATAAAATATTTACATAAAACAAATGTATTTTATATTTTAAAAAGAAAAAAAAATTATATGGAAAATCAAACGTCTCACAGCCGAATACAGCGCTTTATTGGTTTTTAGTTTGTGTGTAAAAAATTTGCATAAGCACTTCCAATAAAAGTTGCACAAGCAATTTTAGTTGCTGAAGCAATTTTCAATCAATGGCATTTCAATTGCGTTAGTTATCCTTCATAAGACATTTTATATTACCATGTCGTACATATTCATTCTCAATTATGAATCGATTAAGTGTCAAAAAATAAAATAGTGCAATATGTGCGATATACAAACCCTTTTGTGGGCTATCAACAATACATGCATTTAAAAGAAATGTTTCGTAGTGAAAATACTTGAATTTACCGCTCAATAATGCATTTTTATTTATTTATTTTATTTTTTTTTTTTAAATTTTGGAAAAGAACCAACACGGATGAAATTAAAAATTTTAAGATAAATATTTTCGTCTGGGTATTTACATTGACACAAGAATGTAAATAAAACCCAAATTCGTTTTTGTTTCAATATAAAATTCCAAATGGAAAGTTTTTTGTTACATATGAAAACAAATCCTATGACTACGGTTAGATTTATTGGCAACACTAGCAAAAGAATTACACTAATCGAATGGAACATGTTACTCCGTAACATAGGCGGACATATGACGTAGATTATATTAAAACAAATAAATGTGATGAAATTATCGCGCAGATTGTAATAAATAATATTGCATGCAAAAAATATTTAGTTCTTGTATTGTTAGTTTAAACTCTCTTGCAGCTTTTTCGAAATTATACTAATAATAATTTTAATATCTCGATAATTAGTGACTTAAGTCCTTCAATGGTCTGTCTTGTATTGCCTGGCTGGGTGACTGTATTCTATAGATTATGATTGCAGATTAAATGTCTGTATGAATTAAAGATAGAGACTCTGCAATCAGCAACATCAACACCAACAACGTCAATTCATAAACCAACAACAACGACAACAACACAACCCTACTACTAACAATAAGCAGTGGCAAGCTTACGCCCAGCAAACATTTAGCTAAAGAGTAACAGTTAAGACTGACATTTCAATAAGTAACGTGATGAAAAAATAACCAACTCTGTAATTGTTTGCAAGTGGAATGTTTTACAAAATTATCCTACTTACACAGTCGAGCCAAACAGCTGTTTTCGAAGGCCGCTACATCTGCGTCGTCAGTAGTCATATAGTTTTTGGCTTAATTATGTGTGACAACAATTTTTTTTCAAAAACATTTGTCAGCAAATTGTATACGAGAGGCGGTTCAAAGCGATGCTAAAACAATTTCAATCCCTACGATACCGTTTGATTACACTGTACAACAAAATAAAATTTTTTCCAAAATTACAAGGTCCGACCTAAAAATTTTGATAGAGGAGACAAAAAAAAATCCACGTGTATCGGCGTTTTGAAAGTTTACATCTGAATTTCATTTGAGGGTGCATTAAAGTTTCCCATTCAAATTTGCTATCAAAGGTAAAATAATAGAGATATCAGTAATTTTAAGTTAAATTTGCTCTTTTTTAAAAAAAAGGACAAAAAAGACCCATACTTTGAGGAGTTAAAGGGTTAACATATTCTACAAAAATGTTCTCCGTAACATTTTACATAAATTTGCTGAACACATTTTGTACCTAAAATGTAAGGATCATATGGATTCTTATGCCGATTACCAACAAGAATGTGCCAGAGCTGGGAACAGTTAATGCACCCTCAAATGAAATTCAGATGTAAACTTTCAAAACGCCGATACACGTGTCTTTTTTTTTGTCTCCTCTATCAAAATTTTTAGGTCGCACCTTGTAATTTTTTTTTTTTGTGTTGTACAGTGTTATTTTTTCAAGTAATTATCAAAAAACTAATAATTATTTTAAGCCCAATAAGAGCAACATAATATTTACTACGCCTTTTAAAATGTTACTCAAGTTTTCTAGAAATTTTTTTATTCAAATCAAAATCAGCCAGAAGATGAACCACACATTCATAAATTGTTCACCGTTTTCATCAACTATGACCAACAATGTTTTACATACTGCATGAGGCGAAACTCGTTTCCTTCTGGCATCTTTTCGTATGTTTCTTGTTTTGTTTTTTTTTTTATCATTTGACCTTCGATGTTTGGATGAAATAAAATTTTTGATCTATACGCGCGCCTCTAGGGCAGTAAACTATCAGTTTCAATACATACGCAAGTGTAAGTGTAAGAGTTTGTTTGTTCGTTGCTTGGCAGTCGGTATTGAAAGTGATTATTGGGCGATTTTCATATAATTTTCCCACGCGATTTTCTCCGGAAATTCATAGCCGATTTTATTAATTTTTGGATTAAAACGCTAGTGCGGGTTTCAACGAAGAGTTTAGGCGAAAAATTAAGGCGATCCGATATCGGCGAGCGGAGATTTGAGTGTTTTAATTCGGAGTATTAATTTGGAGTAATATTAAAAAAGTGTTTTATGTTGATCTTCGGTTTTGTCTTATGCATAGCAAAGAGAATAGTGACGTGGTTATACGTACATATATAAAAATGAGATAGCAAGACAGCAACGTATGTAGCTTATGTACAAACATAACAATGTATGTATGTACATTTGTCTGTTGCTTTGCATTCTCTTTGTTTTTTGTGGGTTTAATATAAAATAAACAAACAAAAAGGTGTTAACACATCGCCCGTGAGTTCGAACACTCATTGATATTTTTTAAATGGAAACCTTTTGTACAGTTGACGTAGAAAATAATTAAAAATACAAAAAAAAAAAGTTAACATTAAAAATTTTGTTACATCGATTAATGGACTGAAATGAAGGCGTTTAATCGTTTAATCGATTAATAAGTGCCTTACATAAAAGCTAAATAAATTGTTTCGCCTGGTTTTTGACTTGTAGATTAATATGGATTGCAGATCACTATCGAATGCTTGCTGGGCTTACTCACACCCATCCATTTAAATTTGTAAGTGTACATGAAAGCATGACCAAATGCATTTCTAAAAGTATGTGTGTGTGTGTGTGTGTGTGTGTGTGTGTGTTTGTGTGTATGTCAGACGGTGTTATACAGAAGTACTTTATTATAAGCAAATTTTGTACTAGATTTAAAGAGGTTTTTGCATTATAGTCAACTAGACTCGTGATAATATTTATTGACAGTTGCATTTACAATTTGGTTATTATGTATGAAAAGTCCTGTTGCATGCAGTGCCATAGAATATTTTGCACCTGGTATATGATTGTATGCCAGCATATAATTGTAAAAGGAAACACTCTTAATGCTTGCATTTGAGAGCAACTACCTAAATGCTTTAGGAAGGTGTTGAATTGCTAAAGATGAAAACAGTAACAAAACTTTGAAAATTTCTATGCAAATGCCTGCATATTGGCTGCAGAACAAAAAAAAACAGTTTCCATCAAATATTTTATGCAAATTTTCGGCAGAGAAGAGAGTACAAAACTGGAAAAAATGAAGTAGTGAAGGTAATCAGTACACTTGTTACTTTAAAAGACTTACAGTTTTTACAGGGCGAGTTTGCCTGGTTGTGTAATACGATTCGATGTTGTGTGCATGTCCGTCCACGTGTCAATTTAATTTTTTTTTTCATGTGTCTATCTATCTCTCCGAACATTTGTCATAATCACATACACATTCAAATATTTTTCAAAAATGAATATCCTTTGAAATCATATGGGGAGAAATGTGTAAGAGATTTATATCTGAGAGTTGGGGAGTGCAATCCTATTGGAAATTTATAACAAACATATAGGCAAATATAAAGTAGTGGGAAATTCAGAGAAATGTGATATATGAGATATGAGGTTCTTGAGAAAATCATTATCAATTTAACTATCCAAATTTCAAAGGAAAGCGGAGCAGCTGTTTTCGAAGGCCGCTACACCTGCATCATCATTTTGTCATTCCGTTTGTAACGCAGCGAAATATTCATCTGCGACCCCATAAAGTATATATATTCTTGATCAGTGTTGAAATCTAAGACGATCTGAGCATGTCCGTCCGCCCGTCTGTGGAAATCACGATTCAGTCCAAACAAAAAGAGCCAGACTCTTGAAATTTGGTATAAATATATCCTAAAGTATAGCACAGGTCAAGTTCGGAAATGGGCTGAATTGGGCCTGAGCGAAAAAAGTTCCCCTAAGAACTAAACCAACCTCTAAAAAAACAATATATTTTTTAAAGTTTTTTTTTTGTAATTTTGTTAAGCAAAAGATATATTTGTATGTCAAAGAAGGTCCAACGCGTCAAGTTCAACACGATAGCCATTAAATAAAATAAAATAATTTTTGGACCCCGCCCACTTTAGTGGACGTATTTAAATGCAAAAATGGTGTAAAAATTTAATAAATTGTTTTACTTAAGCCGACATTCCTTGAAAAATAAAATTTTTAAGCTTTAATGACGAAGCTGAAGCGTAACCTGGTACTACTCTGTCCTAACCCCTCCTCCCCCTTTGCCCACAAAATGACCTTATAAAAATTTTTTTCTTTTTAATTATGTATTTAATTATCCCAAACATTTATTTTTATGGCAAAAACGTAACCTGATCCTCCTCTGCCCTACCCACTCCTCCCCTTTTGCCCCCTAAATGACCCTATAAAAAAAGTTTTTTATAAATTTTGCATTTAATTATTTCGAAAATTTATTTTTGAAGTTTTATGACAAAGGTGAAATGTCGCCCCACAGCCCTTTCCAGAGCGACCCCGCTAAAATACAGTATCAATACCCTCCAAAGAGAATTGGACCCCATAAACTATATATATTCTTGATCTGTGATGAAGTCTAGCAATGCCAATACATTCGTCTGTGGAAAACATGATATAGCCTATTTTGGAACCCCGTCCCCTTCAGTGGGCGTTGACGTACGATATTATATGCAAAAATAGTGTAAATATTGAACAATTTTTATTCCTTAAGCCTATAAGAAGCTGAGATGTTTTCTGATCTTGCAGAGGTGAAACGTCTCCCCCACGGCCTTACCCGGAATGACTCTGTCAAAATAGAGATTTAGACTTGGGTACAGAGATGTCTTAAAGGAACTCTGTCCCACCCAGTTAAACATTTTAAATTTAATTACTAAATATTTGGCGGGTATTTAAGATTCGACACGGTCGAATATAACGTTTTTACTTGTTTTTTTTTTTTTTTTTTTTTTTTTTTTTTTGTTATTAGTTAATTATGATAATAGATTTTTTTATAAAAAATGTTATTAGGAAATAGTATTCGAAAACTATATCACTACTATTGTGCATACAACCACTATATTTAAGTTATGCATATCTGAATAAAAATACCTTTTAAACCACACATGTTTCATTAAAATGCATGGACGATAACAGACTTTGAAGTGTACTACAAAAATACTATAATGTATATATTTCCTACCGGGCTATTTTTCTGTTGCGCCATAAATGGGTTTGTACTGTTAACAGTCAACTAGTGTCAATTTATATCGGATTTAATTGCAATTTGAATTTTCTGATATCTAACGGACAGTGGCATGAAATTGTATGGAAATTGCAACAAAAAATTTGAAGCTACTAAAACGGTTTCCACAACATAAATTGCTGCTTTTAGCAAAAGGTATTAAAATCTTTAAAATTTAAAAATAACTAAATGTTGTTAGTTGGGTTAAAGGTTAACTCTACGACGGATTCTGCTGTATTCGTAATACATAGGTGTTAGGCCATGTGGATTTAAATCAGTGATGTGCACTAACACATAAACAGAGCTGCGCTTGTGTGTGGCGCAGAGAAAAACCTCTGCTTACTTTCAGCAGAGGTGGAAATGCTTTTGAATCACTTTCTGTTTATCAAAAAAAAAACTGAAGACAGAAATCTACAAATTGTATTCAATGTGTGGTACCACATATAATTGTGAAACAGCATTTTCTACCATGAAAATAACTCTAAGCAAAGTACGCAAGAACAGAAGAGTACCCAGGCCATATAGATCTGGACGAGCTAATATATATTTGCTGCGTAAGCAGAATTTGTTTTTTTTCTTGCTTTCCTATAATGCGTTATAGGGCAAAAAAAGCTTGATCATCCATAATTAAAATGAGGTTAAATTTCAACCAAAACTCCTACACCAACAGCGCTGTCAACTTTGAAATTTTGAAAACCACTAAAATCGGACAAAAAACGCGTAATTTTTTAAAAAAAGCACTAAATGTAAATATTTTTTATTTTAATTGCCTTCTATTTAAAAAATGATTTTATTTTATTTTTTTTTTCTATTTTACACATTTATTAACAAAAAATTTATAAAATAAGAGATCATTTATTACTATAGTATTCTATTATTTTTAAGCTTAAAGTCTCTGTATCTTTAATTAAAATAGTGCTTTTTGTTTGTTATGTGGTCAAGTATGTCTATATGCCTGCATTTCATTGGTTCTTATACCAAATCATCAGTAGACTTTAACCTAATTCCAAAATAACAAAACCTCTCAGCTTATACTAAAACTCCCAAAAACGAATTGAAAATTCAAGAAAACACAACAAACAAATTTTATTCGATACAAATCTATTTTGTTTTTCCACCTTCATACAATTAGTCTGCCGTTGGCAAACAATAAAAGTATATTTTAAGTCCGTTTTTGATTTGTAAAAGCGCATTATTAAAAATATTTTATTTTTCAATATTTCGTCACTCCTTTGTGTGACTTCTTAATTATTTAAAAATAATTAATTTCCAATAAAAATAAAGAGACCTTAAACTTAAAAGTAATAGAGTACAATAATAATTATAAAGAGATAAAAAAAACCAGAAGAATTTTAGATCATTTATTACTAAAAGGGTGTTTTTTTATGAAGTTTTTTTTTATACGAATCACTCTGTTGTCTGACAGCTGTTTTGACAGTTTAAAGTGACGTCTCTACTCAGTATTGTTTGGCAAATCATCATGAACAGGTTAACTCCAGAACAACGCTTCCAAATCGTGGAAATTTATTTTCAAAAACAGTGTTCAATTAAAATTGTTTATCCGCTTTTTTACCGCAAAATTCTCTTCAGTTATGAGGCGCATTTTTGGTTGAATGGACATGTCAACAAGCAAAATTGCCGTATTTGGAGCAAAGATAATCCACACGCCGTTCAAGAATTACCTTGCATCCCGATAAATGTACTGTTTGGTGCGGTCTATGGGCTGGTGGAATAATCGGTCCTTATTTCTTTAAAAATGAAGAAGGACGACGCGTTGCCGTGAATGGAAATCGATACAGAATCATGATCAATGAATTTTTGGTGCCAAAACTTCAAGATATGGATGTAAACGAAATGTGGGTTCAACAGGATGGTGCCACTTGTCATACTGCGGGCGAAACAATGGACTTATTGAAAGAACATTTCAACGACAACATTATTTCGAGAAATGGACCGACCGGTGAATTGGCCTCCGCGTTCGTGTGATTTGACGCCACTCGATTATTTTTTGTGGCGATACCTGAAATCATTGGTTTACGTGGATAAACCAGCAATGATTGACGCTTTGGAAACCAGTATTCAACGTGTCATTGCTGAAATACGCCCTCAAATGCTTGAAAAGGGTGGTCGAAAATTTAACCTCCAGAATGACCTTTGTGCAAAATAGTCGTGGTGGCCATATGCCCGAAATTATATTTAAATGTTAAATGACAAGAAATTATCTACCAAATAAAAAATTTTTTTTGGTCATTTCATAATTTGGCATGTGTTTTATTTAAATTTCAAATCAGCAAGCTCTTATAAAAACACTCTTTATTTTTAATAATTCATATATTACAAAATAACTCAACATATTGAAAATATCGCCATAGAAAATGCAATAAATTTCACATTGTGTTTTATTCTCCGTAAACTATTAAAGTGATCCACTTTCTCTGCCATACTTTATTTCTTTTAGGGTAACAAAAGTAAAATAATGTTTAAAATAACAAAATATATTCATATAATAACGAATGAATTTCAATTTGTATTTGTTAAAGGTCAATATCAACGTCCGTGAATTCCTGATCACGGTCATCTGCCCATAATACCGTTTTTATTTCATATTCCAACGTTTTATAAACCATTTTTGTATTAATATGAATATTGAACTCATCTGGAATTTCGTACGTTTCGCAACAAGAATTTTCACTTTTAAGTCCGTTTTTCATTTGTAAAAGCGCATTAACCGAATGCAGCGACATTCGGTTCTAATTTTCCCTTTTTAAAATTATTCATTGAGCTAAAAACTCGTTCTACTTCAGCATTGGAATATGGTAAAGATAAAAGTTTAATGGCAACATTTTTCATTGTCTGGTGCCACCGAATGAAAAACAAGTAAAAACGTTATATTCGACCGGGTCGAATCTTAAATACCCTCCAAATATTTAGTAAGTGAATTTGAAATGTTTAACTTGGTGGGACAGAATTCCTTTATATAATATCGTACGTCAACGCCCACTAAATGGGGCGGGGTTCAAAAATATGCAATATCATGTTTTCCACAGACGAACGTATGGGCATTGCTAGACCGTCTTAGACTTCATCACAATTCTCTTTGGAGGCTATAAAAACTGTATTTTGGCGGGGTCGCTCTGGCAAGGGCTGTGGGGGAAACATTTCACCTTTGTCATAAAACTCTAAAAATAAATGCTTGGGATAATTATATACAAAATTAAAATTTCTTTTTTTTGATAGGGTCATTTATCGGGCAAAGGGGGAAGAGGGGGTAGGGCAGCAACAAGCAATCATAAAACTCTAAAGATAAATGCTTGGTATGATTATATACAAAATTTAAAAAAAACATTTTTTTTTTTTGGTAGGGTCATTTAGGGGGCAAAGAAAGAGGTGGGGGGGGAGGTAGGGCAGAAATCGGCAGTCATAAAACTCTAAAGATAAATGCTTGGGATGATTATATACAAAATTAAAAAAAAATTTTTTTTTTGGTAGGGTCATTTAGGGGGCGAAGGGGAAGGAGGGTGTAGGGCAGAGTAGTACCAGGTTTCGTCTCAGCTTCGTCATTAAAGCTTAAAAGTGTTATTTTTAAGGAACGTAGGCTTAAGTAAAACAATTTGTTAAATTTTTATGCTATTTTTGCCTATAATAACGCCCACTGAAGTGGGCGGGGTCAAAAAATATTTTTATTTTATTTAATGGCTCCAAGTTTAAGGCGTTGTACCATATTTGACATAAAAATATATCATTTGTTTAACAAAATAACCAAAAAACTTTAAAAATTATGTTGTTTTTTCTGGGTTGGTTTAGTTCTTCTTAGGGGAACTTTTTTCCCTCTTGCCCGATTTAGCCCATCTTCGAACTTAACCTGCTCTAAGCCTCAAAATATATTTATACCAAATTTTAAGCTTCTAGCTCTTTTTGTTTGGACTGAATCGTGATTTCCACAGACGGACGGACATGCTCAGATCGTCTTAGATTTCATCACTGATCAGGAATATATATACTTTATGGGGTCTGAGATGGATATTTCGATGCGTTACAAACGGAATGACAAAGTGAATATACCCTCCAAATTCTTTTTTGGAGGGTATAAAAAGCACCAAAAAAGAAAGCACTAAAAACCAAAAAGCACTGAAGCCAAAATTTTAAAAAGCACTAAAAAACAGTGCTAAAAGCACTGAGTTGACAACGCTGATTGTAGTCGTTGTTAATTTATCTCATTACCAATAGCACTCTTCAGTATATTCTTTTTGTAAACGCCTAATTGTAAGCATTACTTTTTGTCTACATTCCCATGACACTGAGTCAAACTGTATTACCTTATTTCAGGACACATCACCATTTTGCTACTACTGTTGTGGCAGTTGATGCTGTTATTAGTTTGTTCGACTTGCATTGGCAGTCCCTTAAATTTGTTTGCTCAATTCCTGTAATATCAGACTCTCCCTCCCCCCCCCCCCCTCTCTCTCTCATTAATATTAATTGTTAAAGCAGCAAAATAAAAATGATATATGGAAATATGCCATTGAAGTGTTTTCCATATACTTTTTGAGTGCATGTGAGTGTTAACGTGGGTTGGCTTTTTGATGCTTGTGTTTTGTTACACTGTAACTAGATACTAATATGATTTTTAATCTCTTTTTCTCTCTCTTTTTGTATATTTAGTGTGCTCGTAATGAAGACATCAATACAATCATGGATTGATTACATTTCTGATTAATTATTGTTATAGTTGCTTCATTAATTTTGATTTTTAATGTTGTTGGTGGGTGCAGTCTGAGCTAAGCAAACGATAAATCGATAATAAAAATTTTATAGAAGGGGAAAGGGAATGAAAGCAGCCTTTTTGCTGGTGTCTTTTTATATAAAATATTTTGCAGTAATTAAAATCACTAAAAAAAGGGATACGGCGCAAAACAAAATCTTTGTATTTTAAAACAATTAAATAGCTACAAGAAACTCTCTATAAAAACTTACGTATTAATATTTTATATCAACGTCCAAAAAAGGGACTGCGATATGTTAAACATGTTTAACACCTGCTGGGTCACAGTTCCTTTAAGACATTCCTGTGCCCAATTTTAAAACTATATATATAGGGTCACTCCGAGAAAGGGCGTGGGGGAGCTATCTCAGCTAAATCGTGAAAACCTAAAAACAAAAATTTTTTTTTTTTTGATAAGGCCATTTAAGTGCCAAGGGAGGCTGCTGGGGTAGGGCAGGGGAAGATCAGAGATCAGAGCTTATAAATTAACTTTTTAAGGAATGTAGGCTTAAATAATACAATTTGTTAAATATCTACACTATCTTCCCATGTAAAATGTAACTTCAACGCCCACTAAAAGGGGTGGAGTTCAAAATTACACTGTAAAGGACGATCAGATAGCATCTCAGCTGCGTCATAAAAGCTTCAAAATGTTACTTCTAAGGAAAATTTGTTAAATGTTTACCCTATTTTTGCATATAATAGCGCCTACTAAAGAGGGCGAGAGCCAAAAATTAATTTTTTTGATTTTATGGCTCCAAGTTTAACGCGTTAGGCCTTCTTTGACATAAAAACATTTCATTTGCTTAACAAAATTACAAAAAAAAAAAACAAGTAAAAAAGTTATATTCGACCGGGTCGAATCTTAAATACCCTCCAAATATTTAGTAAGTGAATTTAAAATGTTTAACTTGGTGGCACCCTTTATATAATATCGTACTTCAACGCCTACTGAAGGGGCGGGGTTCAAAAATAGACAATATCATGTTTTCCACAGACGAACGTATGGGCATTGCTAGACCGTCTTAAACTTCATCACTAATCAAGAATATACATATTTACTTTATAGGGTCCAATTCTCTTTGGAGGGTATAAAAACTGTATTTTGGCGGGGTCGCTCTCTCAAGGGCTGTGGGGGAAACATTTCACCTTTGCCATAAAACTCTAAAAATAAATGGTTGGGATGATTATATACAAAATTAAAATTTCTTTTTTTTGATAGGGTCATTTAGAGGGCAAAGGGGGAGAGGGGGTAGGGCAGAAACAGGTAGACATAAAACTCTAATAATAAATGCTTGGGATGATTATACACAAAATTTAAAAAACAAATTTTTTTTGGTAGGGTCATTTAGGGGGCGAAGGGGAAGGAGGGGGTAGGGCAGAGTATTACCAGGTTTCGTCTCACCTTCGTCATTAAAGCTGAAAAATGTTATTTTTAAGGAATGTAGGCTTAAGTAAAACAATTTGTTAAATTTTTGTACTATTTTTGCCTATAATAAAAAATATTTTTGTTTTATTTTATGGCTCCCAGTTTAAGGCGTTGGACCGTATTTGACATAAAAATATATCATTTTAAAAATGATGTTGTTTTTTTTTTTGGGTTGGTTTAGTTCTTCTTAGGGGAACTTTTTTCCCCTAGCCCGATTTAGCCCATCTTCAAACTTAACCTGCTCTAAGCTTCAAAATATATTTACGCCAAATTTCAAGAGTCTAGTTCTTTTCGTTTGGACTGAATCGTGATTTCCACAGACGGACGGACGGACGGACATGCTCAGTTCGTCTTAGATTTCATCACTGATCAAGAATATACTTATATACTTTATGGGGTCTGAGATGGATATTTCGATGCGTTACAAACGGAATGACAAAGTGAATATACCCTCCAAATTCTTTTTTGGAGGGTATAAAAAACTAAAAATTATGTTGTTCTTAGAGGTTGGTTTGGTTCTTTTTAGGGGAACATTTTTCTCTCTGGCCCCGTTCGGCCCATTTACGAACTTGACCTTTGCTATCTTGTAACATGTACTCGTACCAATTTTCAAGAGTCTGGCTCTTTTCGTTTGAACTGAATCGTAATTTCTACAGACGGACATGGCTAGATCGTGTTACATTTCATCACTGATCCAGAATATATATACTTTATGGGGTCTTAGAGGGATATTTTGCTGCTTTACACAGGGAATGGCACATTGAATTCCTCCAGTTCTTTTCTGGAGGGTATAAAAATCTCAAAAGCCGCTAATTACGATTTTAAAATTTGTCGTGCATAAATCGATTAGAAAAACAAAATATTCTTCTTCAAGCATTTTTAATTAAATCAGACTTATCTTAAATTTTTTTTTTACACAAATAAGAATTATTTAACACAACGAATGTAAGAAAAACTTGAAAACATTTGTATCTCCTTTATCTTTGACATAATTTGTTTACCAAATAATTTGCATCCTAACCAGGCAGGCGATACAAATTTTATTAAGGAACAAAAAGTATAAAACAGATAGGCAAAAGAATAAAAAATAAGCACACACACAATATTTACAAAAGTAAAGTTGAAAATTGGTCTTTTGTGAAATTTTGAACAATAAAGTTAATGTAATAATTTACACTGGTAAGCAAAATTGTATGTTAAGGAAACAAAATTTATGTAGAAATAGAATACGGGGTCGGTTCAGAAAATAATGTGAAGCATTCGTTTGGGGGGCTTTTTTTTAATGTTGGTGTACTCATCGCGAACATATTATGTTTACAGTTTCAGCTATTTATAATGTCTAGTCTAGAGGATCATAAAAGTTAGGATGCCATTAAAGAATAGGCATTCGGCAAGTGCTACAAAATCATTCCAAGAAAGTAGAGCAAATATGTATGCAAGTACAACCGATTCGTTTAAGTGTTTTATATCACAAGCGAAATATTTTAATATTAACAAATAAATATTAGTTAGGATAATTTAAATTCAGCTTACTTTTTGAACAGACCTCGTATATAGATTTACATGTGCATAAATAGATATACATATACTGTATGTATTCTTTGTAATTGTGTTGCAACACTAGCACACACACTCACAGAAGCAAGTAGATTCTTGTAAGTAGAAAACATAAAACCTAATTAAACCGACAAAGATTTGAAATATCAAAGAAATTAATTACAAGGTAGCAGTTGGTGCACACGATGTGCTTTGCTGGCCCATTCTCACAAAATAGTATGGAATAATAAAGATGTACAACGTCTGAAATCGAGACGAGGAGGCAGTTTATGAATGACGTTCTGGATAGTGACCTCGCCAAGATTTCCGAATGGGGTCAGGCGAACAGGGTCGATTTTAATGCCCGTAAGACCCAGTGTTGTATGCTTACGCATCGACGTACGTATGACCATGCTGCTTCATCTGTTTCTATGGGTGGTGTAAGTATTATGGAGTCAGGGGCTCTTGATGTTCTGGGCATGAAAGTGCAGTGTGATGTCAGATGGACGGAACATGTCTTTCAGGTCGCAAGAGAAGCATTCAAGTGCCTTGGCTTCTTAAGACGGTGCAAGAGATATTTCACCCCCCTTCCGATCTTCTTAATATTTACACCACTTACATCCGACCGAAGATGGAATACAACTCTCATGTTTGGGCCGGTGCTTCAAAGTCTATTTTGAAGTTACTCGACCGCGTACAGGAGAGGGCGATTAAGCTCATAGGAGACAGTAGGGTGGCCAACTCTATTGAGCATCGTCGCAATGTGGGGTGCGTACTACAATGGCAGGTGCTCTGGTGAAATTAGAGAACTTGTTCCTGAAACCCATTCTTTCTTACGCTCAACGCGTTTTTCATCAAGAGCGCATGCGTTTGTGGTCGATATTCCAACGAATCGCACTACGCATTACAGAGAAAATTCCTTTTTTGGCCGAACACTCCGTATGTGGAACAAACTACCTGCAGGAGCATTCCACGTCACGTACAGACAAATTCAACTATTTTTTAGCACTTATTTTACATATAACTTCTAATTGGTAAATCAGATTTCTTTTTTTTTTTTCTTATATTAATTAAACTGCATGATAGTCTTCAATCGTACATAGAACTTGTTTTTAATCATTCTTAAAATATTAAAGAAAAATATAAACAAACTTCGTCACGTGTGCGACAGATTTCCCTCTTTTTATGGAATGCTCCTGCAGATGTCTTCCCCGCC